>JAVIAB010000092.1:135401794-136001794 GCA_032433765.1 Megaustenia siamemsis
GTCGGCCTCGAGAAGGGAAGGTTCAAAGACTACCCGAAGCAGTGTTGTTGCTTTTTTTAATATAAAAAATTAATCTGGGTTTCTTTATGACGTTATACTTTCCTGATCTCATGGGAGGAGAGGTCAAATGTCTAGCGCACTCGGATAACGACAATAAAATAGTGAGATCCCGTGTGCACTCGCGCACGTTAAAGACCTCTTAGAAGTTAAATCGAAAAGAGTAGGTCATAAATACGGCCGCTGACCGGACAAAATTGTCAGCAAAAATTTCCCCTCATAGTGGATCCCAGGCCATGATACGGAGTTTGTAGACGTGTGCCAGGATCATCCTCGCATTTTCTGGTTATTTTTGAGGGAGATATCGGGGCACGTATAGACTCATACGGTGTGCAGTGATGATTACCCTATGAACAAACAAACCATCTAGAAGAACCATTTAGCTATGACCTTTGAAACTGGGCATCATTTATGGACGCAGACGTCCCAAGTTTAGTACATCCCATCATCATCATCATCAAGTACCGGGCCTGCTGGCGTAGGTGATCATGTCTCTCCACAACTTTCGATCTCAACAGTTATTTATCATTTCTGTTGTTGAGCTTCTGCCAAGCCATTCTCTTAAGTTGTCTGGCATTTTTACTCTTTGCTTCCCTCTATCTCTTCGTCCCTCAATTTTTCCAGTTGTTACAATATATTCCAGCTTTCTCTTTTCATTACATGGCCAAAAAATGATGGTTGTTTCTTCCTAATTTTGGAAATATCTCTCTTTTTGCTTTGACTTCTTTTAGAACATTTTCATTACTCTTCTTAGCTGTCCATGGTATTCTCAACATTCTTCTGTAAAACCACATTTCTACTGACTCCAGTGATTTTCTTGTCTGTTGTCCTATTGTCCATGATTCACATCCATATGTTAAGACTGGCTCTACGTAACATTTAAGAACTCTTTTTCTTGTTTCTATTGTCAAAAATGTATTGCATAGTATCTTCCTCATTTTTTGGAAAGCTGCTTTTGCCTGAGCCTTCTGCATTTCACCTCTTTTGTAAATATTCCGTCTGAGGTTAACAAAGTTCCCAAATATTTAAATTCATTTACCTGTTTTAATATTGTTCCACTTGTATTTATTTTGCACTGAGGTGATGTCTTTTTCTCTGTTGTTACCATTACTTCTGCCTTTTTGCTATTAAGGCTGAGTCCTTTATTTTTGCTTTCTTTCACTATAATGTCTAACATTTCTTGTAACTCATTTTCACTCTTAGCTATTAAGACTGTATCATCAGCATACCTTAGATTATTTATATTATGACCTCCAATTGTTATTCCAGGCATGCCCCTTATTGATCTTAAAGTAATCTCACTATAAAATATTAAACAAATCTGGAGACAGCACACAACTTTTTCTAACACCCTGTTTAATTTGTTGAAACATTCCCAATTGGTTTCCAGTTCTTATGGCCGCTGTTTGTTGCCAGTACATGTTCTTTATTATTCTTAGATCTTTGCTGTCTACGTTTATGCTGTCTAAAATTTTGATTATTTTTTGGTGCTTTACTTTGTCAAATGCCTTGGTATGATCTATGAAACATAGGTATAGATCTGTTTTCACCTCTATAGTTCTTTCTACTAATGATCTTATGATATATACGGCATTGCAAGTTCCTTTACCTCCAACAAAACCACACTGTTCATCGCTAATTTCTGGACTGATTTTAGTACATACAACTCATTCTTATAGCTGATGTTTTGTGGAAGTGGTAACAATTTATGACGCAACATACGAATCTTGAGTTTTAATTCCTAAGTTGTTTGTAGATGAATGATTTATTTGTAGACTAATGCTTACAGTGGAAAAAAAAGTTCAACAAATTTGAGACATTCTGTGTAAAAAGTAAGTAAAGTACCCCCGTCACGCCAAGTGGCGTATAGGGAAATATGGTGTTAGTGACCCTATATTTTACAGACCTTCTCACGTGATTTTTGGGGTAATGCGGTCGGCATTACGCCCGTGCTGTTTTACTTTCCCAGAAAAAAATCCGGTACCCATTTAAGGCTGGTGAACCGGAAGCCGTTGGATCGGAACGAACACTACCCTTGTCCTTCGTAGTCTAGTTCACTAACCACTGAGCTATCGCGGCTCCCACATTTTGGTGTGAAATATTCAATTTTAAACCAAAAATGTTATTTTTAAAATTCAACCACTTCTAATCAATTTCCATACATCGCAGAAGAATTGTATGTATTTTATATTTGTGAAAAGAAATAAATGAGCAAAGAGAACTAAATAAAATATAACTGACAAACGACTGTGAGGTGTGCCTTGTCCTTCATGAGTGTCTTGCTCAGAATATGTCTTGTTCCAGTGTTTATATTCTTTCCAAGTACATATACCACTTTCGCCATCGAATACGCTTCTGCACATGTACCCCTATTCCCATCGAATACGCTTCTGCACATTGTACCCCTATTCCCATCGAATATGCATCTTGCTTCTGTATATGTACCACTTTTCTCCCAGTGGTTGCGTTTTTTGGTCCAGTACATGTGTTTACTGCTGCAGTATATGTGTATTTTGGTCTAGTTTATTTATATTACACCAATTCTTCACTATACGAGCGTATACATTACTTATTACAGAACATGTCTTGTATTATAAAGAGAATGCTTTTCTTGCTACAGTACATTTTTGTCATCATCCAGCACGTGCACCTTCCACGTTTCATAGCTTTCTCAGACGGCTGCCCAAAGTCTTCCCCAACATCTTCATCTCCGTTTCCACATGTCTTCCTCGTGTATATTTTTAGCGTTATCTCTGCCCAAGGAGATTTTAAAAAAAACAGAAGACAATTACGGCAGTGATGCTCTCTGTTAATAGCATTCTTGAAGTCAATAGCGAAGTATTTGGAGACTATTGTAGCGTTGAGGTTCTTCTTGTGTGTTCACCACCGATTCCTCTAACCATCTGTCCATAACAGAACGTTAAATGGACATAGTTGATATTTTCGCCTTTTCCATCCAACACATCTGGCCTATTTTTTAAATACAGAATTACCTTCTATTTTCGGTCAATACTCGTTTTGATAGTCTAGTTAGTCTCTATTCAGGTCTACTTCGGGGAAGTGGAAATGCTCTTGACCAGTTTTAGTTCACTAATCAGGACGCAAACTGTCAAACATGAGTAACTGACCACTTTCAGTTCTGATGTTGTAGGGCTTCTTGTGCCCAGCGTTGAGGTTAAGGGGCTCGTCTCAAGTTCGGGAGTACTCATGCTCGAATCCCATGAGTGACCGGGTTTCTGCCAGTTAATCCATATATTTTTGTTGTTGTTTGCATTTGCTAGCGTTCACCTCTGTCGAAGTCCCTAGAGACTAGGAACTGAATTTTGCGTGTTAATCCACTTTCCCTGGCAGCCGTGTGCACCGAGGTCCCTCGCTGTTCAGGCAGATAACTCCGTCTTCGGAGGTACTCATATTTTTTTCGTCGATGAGTAATTCACGTTTCAAGCCGGGTCACCCTGCTAAAACCAGGGGTGGTTACCGCAGAGAGAAATTATTAATAAAAATCCCAACTGGGTTCTGCCGGGATTTGAACTCAGATATTAAGCTAGATCAGATCAAGTGTTCAGCCCTATAGGAGACGGACAAGAATGCGTAGGTTCCATGCTCAAGATGAGTAAATATACGCTAATAGTATGTCCGTTGTCGGTCAAACAATTAAAAAACAGTAAAATGATTGTCATAATTGTTCAGTGAGATTCACTAGCCTTCTCAGTTTACATCAAGAGACTTTCTGTCTAATAACGTTCGTGCACCGTGTTTGCGTCATCATGTGTGTGAGAGGAACGAGGTCAGAGTGATAACAGACAAAGTCGCCTCCCACAGCAGAGCTGGAAGTTGTCAGCGACTCACAGCTGATGGCTTGCGACAGGATCGGTGAACTAGAACCATCCAGACCCTACTCAACCTCTGCGTGGTGCCTCTAGTAACAGATTATCTTGTATAGTCTGACCAAGCGAGTAGCTATCGAAGATGGAAGACAACCTGGCACTCAAAAATAACATGCTGAAGTCGGATGTGTTGGGCTTAAAGGCGCAAGTATCACAGTTTTACTGCAAACCACAACACAGACACGCCCACTTAGCGTCCTCTTAAGGGCGGATGATGAGGAGGTGTATACCTTTAGTCATCGGGCGAGTGCAAGCAGGCAATAATAGACAGCTCTGTACGAATATAACGATAACTGTCATCAAGCTGTTCAGTACCAAGACGCTGGTATTTATTCATGTTTGCATCTACCTTGCTTTGAAGGTTACAATTTGTAGCATAAACACATACATTATCAAATCATTTAAACTGATATACGTCAGTAGACATAATTGCCAGAGAGCTTATACAATTGTCATCACGCAAGCTTATCTTCTCTGTCCCAGGTCTGCTGCACATCGTCTGTCTTGCGGGTGATCGCTACCTGACAATCTGCTACCCTTTCAAGTATGATCGCTGGTGCCAAAGATACATCGTGTTGTCCATTGTCACGTCCTGGACGCTACCATTTGGGTTCAGGTACGTTATGTGTTACTGTCGATTAGAGGTTATAGGTTGGTGTAGACTGGCACACACGAACATAGGAAAGTTATAGATGATGTTTAGCAATAAGCAACTAAGTAGCTGGGTTAATAGAGAAATGGTATGTACGAAGGCGAGTAGTAAAAGTAAAGTACCCCCGTCACGCAAGTGGCGTATAGGGAAATATGGTGTTAGTGACCCTATATTTTACAGACCTTCAGCACATGATTTTTGGGGTAATGTGGTCGGTATTACGCCCGTGCTGCTTTACTTTCCCAGAAAAAATCCGGTACCCATTTTAAGGCTGGGTGAACCCGGAGCCGTCGGTTGGGATCGAACCCTACCCCTTGTCTGTAGTAGTCCAGTTCACTAACCACTGAGCTATCGCGGCTCCCACTAATTTTTAGGGAATTAGTAAAACCCAGGTGTCCTCGCCAGGGTACGAACCCCGCTGTTGCCGTGGTAAGCCAACCGACGAAGGCGAGTAAAAAACAATAAATACGTGTTGCGTCTGAGACAGATGATTTGCAGAGAACCAGTAACGATGCAATGTTAACGTTCTAAGCAAAAATGATAATGTTACGAGCATGTACGCCCCTTGATAGAGACAAGATGAATATTCAAAAATTGATAAACCTTGAGTGTAAATTAGCATTTCAGCAGCAAACACTGTCTATGTCCATCGCCAGGTTATCTGTCGTTTCTCTCTTGTCATTCGCCTTCTCTGTGCGATTCATTTCATAGCAGACCTCGTGCCTTCTGTATCTCTACTGAAAATGTGTACCATCAAACCTCACCGCTCGTCCAACATCGCCGTTTGCATTCCCTCTTGGTCGATCTGTTTTTGCGGTTCTTGATACTTCACATTTGATATCTTATGGATTAGGAGCTTTTTCTCAGCATTCAGATCAACTGATAGTGAGTATCTGTCAATGGATGAGACATTTGTCCCAACTGCAGAGCTTTCCAGGCAAAACGTTGTAAGTACATTCCCTTATTATTAAACATAAATTGAATATAATCGAGATACGGTTATAACGGCAATATTTTGATGTCCCCCAGGATCTTGCTATAACCGGACTCTACTGTTGTCTTATGTTATCTTTTTTCTCCTTATTTTAGCACCTTGTAGTGTCTCTGTCACTACTAGATAAAGGGTCTTTTTGTTTGCGTCACTCCCATGCAGAGATTTGATTGGTTTAAAATTTCTTATTTGGGGAAAGGTGTATCGCCGCGTCAATCAAGCTATTTATAGCACGCAAGTTATCAGTTAATCCAAATTCTCGCTTTGTACACAATTCAAATGCCCATAATAATTGAACTTTTTTGTGTGCGTGTGTTACCTGATACAACTTTCAACGTTAAGGTCATATGGTTTACTTTTTATTTTGACAGCCTTGTTGTTAAATTCATTATTTGTTTTATTAATATTATCATTTCTTGTGTTTAGCATTTTATTCCTATGTTCCTTAATTTTCTTTTCAGTCTTTCTCTTATCAACTTGTGCTGATGGCTATCTATTTCAGTTACGGGAGTTTCCTTCCTCGTTAATATAACTATTAGCCTTTAATTAAAATGATAATTTGACCGTAGCGGACATCATATCCCAGAAGCACCGCCAGTGTTAGCCCATCGTTCAAACCATCGCCTAATGAAGGGATTGGAAACAGAGCACTGGCCGTCTCAGTCTTCTTGATGCAGTTCTTTCTATTCTAATTTCCGTTACGTTTTCTCTACATAATGTGGACATTTACATATTTTTTGTTTTTATTACATGATGCGTTTTTTTTTTAAATCATGGCAACTCGAGCTAAATAAGCAATGAGCTAACGTGTTACCTTGGCTGTTGCATACAGTAAAACTAATTGACCTCGAGAAAGCTAAACGTGCAGCAATTAACATTTCCACTAGTACACGTTTGTGTTGGGTTTACAAAGTCAATAAAATACAATTTACGACATCTGCAAAAAAGGTTTCATTTGCGGTGCTAGTACTCCATTAAGTACGATGTGCAATTCTGAAACGTCAACTACTAGACACTTCATCATTATTATCATGTTCCATACCGATTGTCGTAGGCGATCACGTCCTTCCACAATCTTTTGTCCACAGTGCATCGTGTCAATTCTGATGTCGGCTGTTTTCCATGCCATTACACCAACCTATCTAGACTAGACACTTATTTTTATTTTTTAACACGTTTTAGTGGCAAGTATAAAACACTCAGTGTCATTTACAGTAATTGTCTTTTCAGTGGTGTATAACATCACGTTTTAAAACATCCTGTCTATTATAAGTTCATCGCTGATATTTAAATAATTTAAAAAACTGACTTTTGGCAACACAAGATACCTCTGCCATTAAATATGCTCGATCGAACGTCTATTATACATACACATATACATACGCACGAACGCACACAAACACACACACTTTGCCAAAATAAAGCTACAACTAAAATAAATAGAATTATAGCCAGATACCTTCTTCAAAAAAGACAAACACAAAAATAAAGAACAATTACAAATGTGTAATATAAAAATATTTGTTTAAAACGTTGCTAGTTATGGTGGTGAACATATGAGATATGTGAAATTTGAAAGCCAATCTCTAACTAAATTAAATTGGGAGGGAGGAGAATATGCAAAAAGAAAGAGGATGAAATTAGAGATAATGATAAAGAATGAAATGCATGATACCAGAAGAATAAAGGACCCTCAAACAGGCGAGATCATTCGCAGGTGAATCTAACTGCAGTCGTCCGAGGTGCACGAAATAATAAAGTGGTGTCAGAAGTAATATGTTGTTCAGTGACTTAAAGTGAAAACCTAGGCGACCGAGTTCATGGAGCTTAGAACGTTTCTTTGTGAGCTTGTAATCGTACATCCGACTGTGAGGTCATTATTAATCTGTACACTCATTCGTGCTTTTTTTGTTTGTTATTCCCCAGCTTCCTCCCAATTATGGGCCACTGGTACAGGATCGGACTAGAAGACCTTTACGCCTGTCTTCACGACTTGGAAGTACATGTCTGCACTCTGTTCCCCAACAAAGGTTTCAGCACCATCTCCTTCGTTGTTATGTTCGCTCTACCGTCCGCTCTCATGTGCTACTGCTACGTCCATATTTACAAAGTAGCTAAAACTCAACGTAAACGGATGAGCTCATTAACGCTGGGCGTTTACTGCGATATTAATGACTCCTGTATATTGCTGAAGGTACCGACGACATCCAACGGACTACCTCAAACCTTGGCGAATGGGACTTCCAATTTTCTCTATACCAACGGTACCACATGTCAAAGCAACACGTTAACTAGTTTGGAGTATTCAGAAAGAGTGTTTATACGGCAAACTAAGGCAAAACTATTACCAGACACCAACGGCAATACAGAACATCGTCATGAAGATCTTCACATGCGAAGACGTGAGCGGAGAAGATTTCGTCCAATGAGCAGACAGAGATTAGGGTTTCTCGGGGAGGACTTTAGAGCCGCTAGAGTTATATCTATCGTGTTCTTATGTTTCACTATTACCTGGTCCCCATACTGGTTTATACTTCTTATTATGCCTTACCTGGGCCCCAACGAGATACGGACCCTGTTATAGGGGCCGCTCTGTGGTTGGCTTACTTTGGCTCGGCCTTTAACCCATTTGTTTACTATTTCTCTAACACTGCTGTGAAAAGAGGTATACGGAGATTAATAAGAAAAGTATTACACAGATTTGGTCATCATAACCATGTACGTGCTAACAGTTTCCCATGATAGCGTTTTAGTGCTGCTAAGAATAACTGAAAATAGCGACGCTAAAGCTTTGTGCAAACTCGACTAATGCAACATTTTAAAAGGCTTAATCCCTGTCTAATGCACACTATCGAAAGGTTTAATCCTTAAATTTAAATAATAATGTTTGTGATTAACAAGGATAAAGCCAGACAGTTGCTTAGCAACTAAAAGGCAGAATTTAACTTCGAAACCACGAGATTTAATAGTTCAGCTTCATAAGGATGTATAAATATAGCAACGAATTTAACTTGCAAAGCAATATCAATATCAGCGTTAACCTAAATTATTGTAAGGAGGAATTACTAAAATTAGCTGTTAACACGTTTTACGAGATGATATAGTCAACTAGATGAACCACAGAGACTAGGAACGTATTTAACCGATACTCTAAACGATAAGCATACATTTGCTATATTCATTAGCAGAAAGAAGACTTAGCACCAAGGTCGGATTTAGACACTGTGAGGCACTAAGTTGGCGCTAAGCGAAATGAAACTTTGAGGCCCACTGTTTCAAAAATAACACCATTATGGGTCTTTTTTTTGTGCGTTCACCAGCTTTCACCACTGGCGAAGTCCCTAGAGACTAGGAACTGGATTTTGCGTGTTAATCCACTTTACCCTGGCAGCCGTGTGCACAGGCATATATAACTCCGTCTTCGGAAGTACTCATATTTTTTTTCCCTCGATGAGTAATTGATGTTTTAAGCCGGTCCTCGCTGCTGAGACCTGGGGTGGTTGCCGTAGAGAGAAATCACAAATAAAAATTCCAACTGGTGCAGCCGAGATTTGAACTCACAACCTTTCTGTCTCGAAACCAACCAGTCCCCCAGGTCTCCTTCATTGATAAGACATTGATTGACAAGAACAAATGTAAGCGCCCCACCCCCTCAGATTGCGAGGCTCTAAGCTGTTGTTTATTTAACCCTGTTTGGCACCTTCAGGTCTGACTAAAGTGCATCAAGGTCATTTCTTTTATTTAAAACAAATACAATGGGCAAATTAATAGAGGACTGGAACGGAATGCCATCTTGGTGGGAACAAAATAAAACCGGAAATACAAATATAGCATAAACATATCATATATAAAGATAACAGTTATCTTTCACGATGGCTGGCTTCTCTGACGTCACAGGAAATGTCAATTTATAAAGGTGTGCTGAGTCTATAAGACTGGCACTCATGAGTGACACAGTGTTAAAGGAACTGCCACTTCTGTTTAATAAAACAGGAGCCCTGGAGAAACAGGCATATTTCGTGAAGTAGAACAGACACAAATGGAGGAAAACACGACTGCAACACTAAAAATAAAACTTTTAATAGGAAAAAAGACATAATTTCCAGAGAACCAATCAATATATAAATAAAAAATAAAAAAAAATAAAAAAAAAAGAGGAAGAAGCACTATTTGTGGAGACGCAGTTATATGATATATCGTAGAGAAACATACACTTTGTAAAGAACCAGATTTGCAGATTTATGATATATCGTAGAGAAACATACACTTTGTAAAGAAACAGATTTGCAGAGATATATGATATATCGTAGAGAAACATACACTTTGTAAAGAAACAGATTTGCAGATATATGATATATCGTAGAGAAACATACACTTTGTAAAGAACCAGATTTGCAGATTTATGATATATCGTAGAGAAACATACACTTTGTAAAGAAACAGATTTGCAGATATATGATATATCGTAGAGAAACATACACTTTGTAAAGAACCAGATTTGCAGATTTATGATATATCGTAGAGAAACATACACTTTGTAAAGAAACAGATTTGCAGATATATGATATATCGTAGAGAAACATACACTTTGTAAAGAAACAGATTTGCAGATATATGATATATCGTAGAGAAACATACACTTTGTACAGAAACAGATTTGCAGATATATGATATATCGTAGAGAAACATACACTTTGTAAAGAAACAGATTTGCAGATATATGATATATCGTAGAGAAACATACACTTTGTAAACAAACAGATTTGCAGATATATGATATATCGTAGAGAAACATACACTTTGTAAAGAAACAGATTTGCAGATATATGATATATCGTAGAGAAACATACACTTTGTAAAGAAACAGATTTGCAGATATATGATATATTGTAGAGAAACATACACTTTGTAAAGAAACAGATTTGCAGATATATGATATATTGTAGAGAAACATACACTTTGTAAAGAAACGTACATATTTAGGCTAAAGCATTTTTTTTTTAAAACTTGTTTTGTGGAGAAACACGTTTTTGTACGTGGATAGCGGTAGATATCTTGAGAAGATACAAACATATTCTCTGAACACGTAGATTGTGTGAACAGCCTAAGAAACATAAATTTACGATAGAAAAATATAATGTATAAAGAAAGAAAGGAAGAAAGAAAGAAAGAAAGAAAGAAAGAAAGAGACAAAGAGACAGACACACATTCGCACAAACACATGCGTTCAGCGGAATTCTATCGTCGTGAAATAACCAGATCTCTCAAGCTCTGGTGTAATTAGGTACACATATATGGATCGTCATGCTCATCATAAAATATTATATAGAGACAATTATTAAATAAAAATTAAAAACAAGCAGTAAGCCAGAAATGAGGTTCAATAATGTTACTCATGAAACTCTATAGAGAAATCAAATGAGTACACTTAATATGAGTTTCAAAATTGGACTCATCCGTCACGTGATCTTCATGAATTTTGTTCCTCATTTCTCGGGTCAGTGGCCAGATGCCTGTCAGGGACTTAGGGATTAATGGATGTTAGAGGTTCAAAAACATCAGGAAAAATGAAGCCTCTCTTTAACATCGGTGGACTCATGATCTTCATCCGTAGAGACGTTCTTGTCGATGTGAGAGCCTAGTTCATTTGGGATTTGGTGGGGGAAAGGGAGGGGGAGGGGGGGGGGGGGTCATGCTCACATTCAAAGAATGCAATGCAGGTACCGTTGATAACGCCTTATAGCTGGAATGTGCAGCAGACATTTTCTTCCCTGTTGAGAACTCACGAACATCTCTTGTATGCTGTCATTCTGCAATTATAAATCTCTTAAAGTAAAAACAAAAAAAAACAAAAGTAACTTTTCATCTCGGTCTCACTGAATGAAACATTAGGATGTCATTTTGGTATTTGTGTGACTTCTTTAGTCAAGAAGTGAGTTTCCATTTGTTGTTTTTAAGTTGTCACAAAACTTTGCAGGTTCTAGAGAACGATTCACATTCATTGATCTGTTATTTGTTCTCTTCTTCAAAGTCACTCCCATAAAGAACAAGTTTCAACCGCCGTGCAAGATCAAAAGGTACATTATTTCATGTCTTCGAACAGCCCAACTCCTTTTTCAAGTGAAGATAAAAAGATTGTTATCACTTGTATTTGCGGCCTGCATCTAAGGAGTGTCGATCACTGCTCACAGTAGCTTGTCATTATTATAAATATGGATCCGATAACAATCGATGATTATAATAACATTAGTTACTGGGTCCTGTAATACGAGTTAAACAACAACAGCTTTCAATTGCTTTTAAAACATTTATCTCGGGATCGTTAAAATCATAAAAGTTTATCAAAACGTTCCGAGTGAAAAATGAATTCTATTTTTGGAAAACCATAGAGAGGTCAAACGAAAAAAAAAAATCCAAAAAGCAGTCAGATTTGGTTTAAAACGGTATGAGGAAAATGTCATTCGCCACCAGGCTGCCAGTCATTGAAGGAACTCAGAGTAGTTGTGTCAAGAAATTGTCATTTTGTAATGAATCACATGGAACACACTGAGAAGGTACCGTATTATGTTAAGAAGCAGACAACAAACGGCGAGAAACTGTCACATTTTGTGGAGACGCAGACAACATACAGCGAGCAATTCTCACATTTTGTGGAGACGCAGACAACATACAGCGAGCAATTCTCACATTTTGTGGAGACGCAGACAACATACAGCGAGCAATTCTCACATTTTGTGGAGACGCAGACAACATACAGCGAGCAATTCTCACATTTTGTGGAGACGCAGACAACATACAGCGAGCAATTCTCACATTTTGTGGAGACGCAGACAACATACAGCGAGCAATTCTCACATTTTGTGGAGACGCAGACAACATACAGCGAGCAATTCTCACATTTTGTGGAGACGCAGACAACATACAGCGAGCAATTCTCACATTTTGTGGAGACGCAGACAACATACAGTGAGCAATTCTCACATTTTGTGGAGACGCAGACAACATACAGTGAGCCATTCTCACATTTTGTGGAGACGCAGACAACATACAGCGAGCAATTCTCACATTTTGTGGAGACGCAGACAACATACAGCGAGCAATTCTCACATTTTGTGGAGACGCAGACAACATACAGTGAGCAATTCTCACATTTTGTGGAGACGCAGACAACATACAGTGAGCAATTCTCACATTTTGTGGAGACGCAGACAACATACAGTGAGCAATTCTCACATTTTGTGGAGACGCAGACAACATACAGTGAGCAATTCTCACATTTTGTGGAGACGCAGACAACATACAGTGAGCAATTCTCACATTTTGTGGAGACGCAGACAACATACAGCGAGCAATTCTCACATTTTGTGGAGACGCAGACAACATACGGCGAGCAATTCTCACATTTTGTGGACACGCAGACAAATTACGGCGAGGAATTCTCACATTTTGTGGAGACGCAGACAAATTACGGCGAGGAATTCTCACATTTTGTGGAGACGCAGACAAATTACGGCGAGGAATTCTCACATTTTGTGGAGACGCAGACAATTACGGCGAGGAATTCTCACATTTTGTTGAGACGCAGACAACATACAGCGAGCAATTCTCACATTTTGTGGAGAAGCAGACAAATTACGGCGAGGAATTCTCACATTTTGTGGAGACGCAGACAAATTACGGCCAGAGACTGTCATATTCTATAAACAAAATAGAGGTAAAAGTTAAGTAATCATGTCAACCTTACTCAGGTATTTCGATATTGAAATATGTTGTTCGATAATTACATAGTGATATTTTTGGCCAAATATGTGTTATTGATATGTTTCCATATCTGTCACATATATTTTTAATGCATCAGTGCCAACCACGGGTCGTTTATACACGGGTCTTTTTTTGTAGTCTATTATAGCTAGCGTGCTGTGTGAAATTGATGCCACGAATATGGTGTATACAACACGTATACGGCCGTCAGTCAAAATAAATTAGTTGTATTTGTTTTATAAATAATGTCACAAATGTAAATATATGTTTTACAATTTATGGAAAGGTAAAACGTTGAATATAATCTGGAGGTCAAGAAATCCGGGTATCAAAATGTATATTGTTTCATTGTGCCATTTTAAATATGATTCCTAATGCTATTTGATCAAATCCAGTATTTAGTTTATTGTGGAAACATTGAGGCCACCAAAAGGCGAGATCCAGAACTTTATATCTTCCTCGACACCCGGACGAGTACAAGAGGAAGTGAAGAAAGAAAGAGGAAGAAGTTGATGCGTTCTGCACTCTATATTAACAAGCCAGGTTTATTTAGTCGCAGTGTACAGTGTAAATCTGTGTATTTGAGAATAATTTTCTTAGGTATTTTAATAAGTTGGGTACGTGTGAGGTCATATATCAACTAAGTGGGAGTCTGGAGTGTGGGATAGCGATGAGGAACAGGTGTCCAATAAAATAGTCATAATAAAATAGTCATAATAAAATAGTCATAATAAAATAGTCATAATAAAATAGTCATAATAAAGTGAATGATGAAACAATGATCGAAAGCGGTGGTAATAAAAAGGGAGAGATGCTAAAAATGCAATCGTTCCGCCCCTGCATAACACTAAGTTACACTTGAAAGCCTTTCTTGCCAGAGCATGTTTTGTTTTCATTAGTTTATTGACTTGTATAATGTTTAGTTCCAAATTGTAGTTGCCTGAGATTTACCTGTATAATGATAAGTGACATCATACGTGATAGAAGGATTAAGAGAAAAACAGGAATTAGCGATAAATGATTAAAAAAAAAAAAAAGAAACACTCCTAACCACATCAACAAATGCCAGTATATCTGAAACAAAAAAGCAGTGAAATGTAAAGTCTAATCAACACTATTATATGGCTCAAAACAGACAATTCAAATTAAAGCACTGGAGTGTGAATTTATAGGAGAATGGAAAGTGTTAGACAAGAAATAAATAATAAGGTGGTGAAGCAATTGAAAATAATTAGTTTTTAAAAATCTTTTGAATACAATCCGAGCAAGACATTCAATATATAATGAACTGATGAAAGTGGGGAGGAGAATATAGAAAGCAAGAAGCAAAAACAGACAAAGAAAATGGTTGGACAATATAAAGAGAAAGACTGGTAAATTAGACAGAGAATGTACTACCATAGCAGAGTGGCTATTAATGGTGGCCAGCATTTGTGGTGGTGATGGTGTTGCACGTGCTAAAAGACAACTGTTTGAGTCATATTAGGATTTGTCTCTAGCTAAGCACACATTTTCTTTCAATAATAAAACACTAGATAAGCTAAGATTCCTTTCCAAATGAAACAAAACATCCACATGTATCAGAATATCAAACTACCTCAGTATCAATACAAGTCTCTAAGCAACGAAATTCTGTCAACACTAGAACTCGTTCAGGCAGATAACCAAATATTTCGGTCATATCATGAGACTGAAGACTAAACCAACTATCACAATGGGTCTGGCTTCAAATCACGAAAAATTACAAGAAAAGTAGATGGGTAAACAAAATATTCTTTTTTAAAAAAGCTATGTAGTAACGGCCAGTGTGACATTCGGTTCGAAATAAAAAGAAATGGTTTCTCACGAGACATTTATCCTGACAAGCAGCTAACTGCTACTTCTTGGAATCTTATCAGTTATCAACTACAACAGAAATGAGACATGACTAAACAGCTAACTGCTACTTCTTGGAATCTTATCAGTTATCAACTACAACAGAAATGAGACATGACTAAACAGCTAACTGCTACTTCTTGGAATCTTATCAGTTATCAACTACAACAGAAATGAGACATGACTAAACAGCTAACTGCTACTTCTTGGAATCTTATCAGTTATCAACTACAACAGAAATGAGACATGACTAAACAGCTAACTGCTACTTCTTGGAATCTTATCAGTTATCAACTACAACAGAAATGAGACATGACTAAACAGCTAACTGCTACTTCTTGGAATAAATTATTAACTATCAACAGAAATTACATTTCTACTTGGGCATTTCGATACGAAATAACCAGGAATTATACTCGATAGAAAATCAGTTTGTATAAACTGTCGACATAAGACGCAAGGAATGGCCAACGATCAATTAATAGCTCTGTGAGATGCAGGAACGTGTCTATTTGGCATCTTCCCACGTCCGAGTTCATATATTTCACTTACGTATATCAGCGTTAATTTTTAGTGTTGTTTAATCTACGCTAATGCAGCATTAACATTATTTGTGTGTTTGTATGTGCACGCCCATGCAATATTTATATATAAAGTAGAAGTTATAAAAGAAAAAGGCGCGATGGGCATAAACAATTATAATTATTCTTAGTTCATGTACAATATTGAGCATGTGGTTCTTTGATATTTATTTAATTACACATAATAGATGAAACTACAAGAAATGTAGTGATTGTGCTGTAGTGATTGTGATGTAGTGAATGTGCTTATGATGTAGTGATTGTGATGTGATTGTGATTTAGCGATTTTGATGTAGTGATTGTGATGTAGTGATTGCGATTATGATGTAGTGATTGTGATTATGATTTAATGATAGTGATTGTGATTTAAATATAGTGATTGTGATGTAGTGATTGTGATTATGATGTTGTGATTGTGATGTATTGATTGTGATTATGATGGTGTGATTGTGATGTACTGATTGTGATTATGATGTTGTGATTGTGATGTACTGATTGTGATTATGATGGTGCGATTGTGATGTACTGATTGTGATTATGATGGTGTGATTGTGATGTACTGATTGTGATTATGATGGTGTGATTGTGATGTACTGATTGTGATTACTGTGTGATTTTTATTTTGTTGTTGCTGCATGTAATAGGCGACACTTAAGTAGATAGCTCCAACCTTGCATTTCGTGTTGTTGTGTGTATTATGTATGTTAACGGTGAATTATAATTGCGACCAGGCTTCCCAAATACAAATCTTGTTCTAGTCCCCTGGATTAGCATGCTCCAGTGAAACTAACAACAACAAAATGAGCACAAAATTATAGCAGGTAACAACTACAAGGAAGAGCTTTCGTGAATTCACTTTCAAATGCTAGGTGAAAGTACTTCCCAATTAAAACACTTCAAACTGGCACAGAATCACACTGCAATCAGCCAGTGGCGTATACGGGTTTTGGGGTCTGGGCTACCGCTGACATAATAAATAAAAATGTACATTATATTCAGTAGGATAACATAACGTAATATTTTCTAATGACTTCACGACATTTTAAATTACTTACTTATGTTAATTATATAGGGAGCCGCGATAGCTCAGTGGTTAGTGAACTAGATTATAAAGGACAACAGGTAGGGTTCGAACCCAACCGACGGCTTCCGTGTTCACCCAGCCTTTAATGGGTACCGGTTTTTTTCTGGAGAAAGTAAAGCGGCACGGGCGTAATATCGACCACATTACCCCAAAAATCATGTGCCGAAGGTCTGTAAAATTTATGGTCACTAACACCATATTCCCTATACGCCACTTGGCGTGACGAGGGCACTTTACTTTTTTTTAAATGCTAATTATATCCGTCTTGTTTGGGATTCGTCCAAACAATGTCTTGACGACTTTGTTATTGAAAGTACTGTTGGGGGGGGGGGGGTTTCTAAGTTTCTGAGTAAATGATTTCTCAAATGACATTAATGCCAAACCAGATAAGCGTTCTTGTGTCTGAGTTGAGCGACTATAAGATGTGATTCTCTTGAGAGCAGAAAAAGTTCTTTCTACAGATGCTGATGCTCATAACGTAGTTATAAATAGCTAAGGAAGTTCCGGTAATCAAACAGTTTCACTTTCACTTTGTGACGATTCTGATTGGCTAGAGCTAAAAATAACACATGAAACCGCATTGCTCTTGCGGCAACACACGCTATATATTTTGACGGGTATTTTTGAATGTCAAGGTCGTTAACACAAGATCCGGATAGAGGAAAAATGTACCGCTGGCTTCTAGCGGTTTCAATGTATAGTAGTTTTGTTTCATTCACAAACGTTATAGTAGCCAGAGGAAAACATTGCTTTAATAAATGCAAATCAAAGCAAATAAATCATATTGGACCACGAAATGTGTTATAGAATATTCCAAAATTTGTAATATAATTCTAAAAAAAATAAAATAAATTATCATTTCCTTTTGTATTTCGTTAATATGTTCAGGCTACCGGCGGTAGCTGCGGTATCATAGAGAATACGCCACTGCAATCAGCCTTCGTCCCTTGCATCGATGGAAACAAAGATGGCAGTTTATAAAGTTATACAGCAAGCAATAGCGATATCTGTAAATCATCTCTGAATGACTTCTCCATATGTGGATATGACTGGGAACATTTGGCAAGTGATTGCACATCATGGAGAGCATTATAAGGAACGATTTAATATCATTTGAGACTGTGCTAAGGCAAAACTTAGAAGAGAAACGACTCATGAAAAAGGATGGAAAACCCTGTGGACCAGTGGGCCTGACTTGTTCATTCTGTGACCGCGTGTGTTTGTCAAACATTGCAGTGGGCCTGACTTGTTCATTCTGTGACCGCGTGTGTTTGTCAAACATTGGTAGAATTAGCCACGAGGAAAGTTGTTCGACAAGTTCGACAAAACCTCAAAAAAATACACAATAGCCTCTACTAGACCGTCTGACAAGACGAAAAGGGCCATACACAGCAAGCAAAATGTGTATCTACACAAATGACAAGGTAGTGTACAATCGTGGTTTGGGTGTTCTGAAAAAAAAAAACAACTGAACCCAGCAAAACAAAAGTGAACCCAACTGTTCTCACATCAACGTTTGGTAATAAACTTCCAACATTTGTGCGGTCATGTTCACACTTTTTTTTTAATCGACTCACTCTGTAATCCTCAAAGTTCACATTTTTAAAAAATCGACTCACTCTGTAATCCTGCGAAGTTCACATTTTATTTTTATTGACTCACTCTGTAAATCCTTCAAGTTCACATTTTTAAAAAATCGATTCACTCTATAATCCTCGAATTTCACATTTTATTTTTATTGACTCACTCTGTAAATCCTTCTTCAAGTTCACATTTTTTTTCAATCGACTCACTCTGTAAATCCTTCTTCAAGTTCACATTTTTTTTAATCGACTCTGTAAATCCTTCTTCAAGTTCACATTTTTTTAATCGACTCTGAAAATCCTTCTTCAAGTTCACATTTTTTTTTTAAATCGACTCTGTAAATCCTTCTTCAAGTTCACATATTTTTTCATCGACTCACTCTGTAAATCCTTCTTCAAGTTCACATTTTTTTTCCATCGACTCACTCTGTAAATCCTTCTTCAAGTTCACATTTTTTTTATCGACTCACTCTGTAAATCCTTCTTCAAGTTCACATTTTATTTTTATTGACTCACTCTGTAAATCTTTCAAGTTCACATTTTTTTTCCATCGACTCACTCTGTAAATCCTTCTTCAAGTTCACATTTTTTTTATCGACTCACTCTGTAAATCCTTCTTCAAGTTCACATTGTATTTTTATTGACTCACTCTGTAAATCTTTCAAGTTCACATTGTCCCATTACTTTCTTGAATTCACTGCAATATGAGCACGATGAACATAACTAGCATTAGTATAGTTCTGATGTTAACAAAGTGTATTCACGATTACTAAATTACCTTATCTCGTTTGTGTCGGGAGTTGCGTTGTATCAGTACACATGTGCTGCGGTTCAAGGCATCCATTTTTAGCACGTGTTTTTTATTAAGGGTACTGTTTTGTCTAGTAGCCTCATTTCGCTGACTTTACAGCAAGGCAGCAATTGTTTGTAAGCAGAGCTGCTTCTCCCAGGGTAACAGAATAACAGATCTATATTTACAGTCTTTGTACCAAACTTTCCTTCTTCAAGACAGTGTGTTCTACCATGCTCAACATGCACTTTAAACAAAAATAGGGTTTCAATCTATCCCCACCTCTCTTCTCTTATTTTACCAAGGCGTGCTGGACGTGCACGTAATGTGAGTTATGTAGATTTGCTCTGACAAAACTAACAATCGTTTCTAGCCATCAACATTTGTATGTAAATGAACCATTGGTGTTTGATAAATCTGAAATAAAATATAACTGCCATTGTTATGTTTTCATTCTTGTTATTTTATAGAATATTCTGAAGCGAATGCAAGTGGTAATCCTCATTTATAAATTGTTCAGGACATATTTTAGCAAAGTTATAAAAAAAACCACAGAAACAGAGAAAAGAAAGGAGGTGAGACCCTTCGACATTACTTTGCCTTGATCAAGCCGGACCTGTCATTCTACAAATTTAGCAAAATCAGCCACAATGGAAGTTACTCGGCAAATAAGTGATATTAAGATTGTAAGTACAGTAGAGCCCTAGGCTCGTATGTTCCCTACTCAAACAACTGACAGTAATGTCGAAGTGTCATTAATAAAAAAAAACTCATAAACTGTAATTGTAAGTACAGTAGAGCCCTAGGCTCGTATGTTCCCTACTCAAACAACTGACAGTAATGTCGAAGTGTCATTAATTTAAAAAACTCATAAACTGTAATTGTAAGTACAGTAGAGCCCTAGGCTCGTATGTTCCCTACGCAAACAACTGACAGTAATGTCGAAGTGTCATTAATAAAAAAAAACTCATAAACTGTAATTGTAAGTACAGTAGAGCCCTAGGCTCGTATGTTCCCTACTCAAACAACTGACAGTAATGTCGAAGTGTCATTAATAAAAAAACTCATAAACTGTAATTGTAAGTACAGTAGAGCCCTAGGCTCGTATGTTCCCTACTACTAACATAACTCAGAATGTGTACATCTTTCTGGAGTAAAATTTGATTTGGCATTCGTACATTGTTTCGGAATTCATTGTGTGCTTGGATCATTCTGACTGGCACGCAGTTCCACACATTTAGCGCCCCACTCCCCAAATATATTTGGTGTCAAGAAATATTTGGCTTATTTTAAGTTTTCTTACTTTCATTTTTTTTTTAAATATTCGTCGAGCTATAATCTATGCATTTTCTAAATATTGCTGATTTAATTACAGTACGATGAACCACGCACACACACAGTACCCCCGTCACGCCAAGTGGCGCATAGGGAATATGATGTTAGTGACCATAAATTTTACAGACCTTCGGCACATGATTTTTGGAGCAATGTGGTCGGTATTACGCCCGTGCCACTTTACTTTCCCAGAAAAAAATCCGGTACCCATTAAATGCTGGGTGAACCCGGAAGCCGTCGATTGGGATCGAACCTTACCTCTTGTCCTTTGTAGTCCAGTAGTACGATGAATCAGTTATTAATACTTGCTTTTAATTGGCAGCACATACATTGTACGCTGCCACCTGCCTGACGCACATGCACTTTGATCAGAATAAGCACAGTAAGTGTCATCGTGACACTCTCACATGCTGTTCCCAGCCTGGTCATCAAGTTACTTTACACGGATCTCGGGACGTTTAGCAATTAGAGGGCAGACTAATCAAGAATCGTGTTGTTTTATTATATCTCTCCTTGCTTTTATTTGTGTTGCAGGATTGTTCCCAATTTCTGGAGGATGATTATTTTTCTTTTAGAAGTTAATAAAACTAAACAAAAAATGTGAAATAAATTTAACAAGAGCGTTAATGCAAGTCTCGTAACTATACATTTATTTCTCCAACAACTCTTTGCATTCAAATAATTCGTTTTCTTTACTCTTCTTACAATGTATTTCTTACTATCTTTCACTAGAGCGAGCATATAAGACCATTAATAAAATAGAAATGATCAACCGACAAAGACACAAGTAACTTCCCTTGCTGAGCTATGGCGACGAATATAGTAAGTAGGCATGAAGGCGGACATAACTCAGCCCAAACACGACGACTTCCTGTCTATTCAGTCGTTATAAAGGGTGTCTACCTCCAGCACAAAAGGCAGGTGGTATCCTGTAATCTGCATCCATCGAGAAACGTCCCGCCAGCACTTGTCTCTCTGGGTTCCTTTCTGAGGTCGCGACTATCCAAGTAGGACAATATTGCAGGTTTTAATTGATCTTAATAAGTATGTTGCTCATGTCACTAATTACATAGTTTAGAAAATGCTCATCTAACTTCGTACACTTTAGTCTGACTACATTACCGTTTTGTACTGAGCAGACCGTAATGTTGGTTTAGGTTTTGAACTGAGCAGACCGTAATGTTGGTTTAGGTTTTGAACTGAGCAGACCGTAATGTTGGTTTAGGTTTTGAACTGAGCAGACCGTAATGTTGGTTTAGGTTTTGAACTGAGCAGACCGTAATGTTGGTTTAGGTTTTGAACTGAGCAGACCGTAATGTTGGTTTAGGTTTTGTGCTGAGTCGTCAGTCGCTGGACACTTCGAGAATTGCTGAGGAGGGAATCTGAGTACTTATGGACATGTTCGGAGTGCAATAATAATGACCCGCTAATAACTCAGTAACTGAACAGAACTGTTTGTGTGGGCCCCCACGGCGAGGGGAGAAAAGATTAGAGCCACTGTTACCAGCCACGCATGTCGTAAGAGGCGACTAAGGAGATTGAAATCATCGCCGTTGCAGACAAGTAGGGCGTGCATGGAGCGACCTTGCCAACGGAATTAACGGGTAAAATAGGTTTGGGTAGGATAGATTAGGTTAGGTTAGGGTAGGGTAGGGTAGGGTAGAGTGGGATAGGTTAGGTTAGGGAAGGGTAGGGTGGGTTAGGTTATGTTAGGGTAAGGTAGGGTGGGATAGGTTAGGGTAGGTTAGGTTACGGTAGGATAGGTTAGGTTAGGATATGTTAGGTTAGGGTAGGATAGGTTAGGGTAGGATAGGTTAGGGTATGTTAGGTTAGGGTAGGATAAGTTAGGTTAGGGTATGTTAGGTTAGGGTAGGATAGGTTAGGTTAGGGTATGTTAGGTTACGGTAGGATAGGTTAGGTTAGGATATGTTAGGTTACGGTAGGATAGGTTAGGTTAGGTTAGGATATGTTAGGTTAGGGTAGGATAGGTTAGGGTATGTTAGGTTAGGGTAGGATAAGTTAGGTTAGGATATGTTAGGTTAGGGTAGGATAGGTTAGGGTATGTTAGGTTAGGGTAGGATAAGTTAGGTTAGGGTATGTTAGGTTAGGGTAGGATAGGTTAGGTTAGGGTATGTTAGGTTACGGTAGGATAGGTTAGGTTAGGTTAGGATATGTTAGGTTAGGGTAGGATAGGTTAGGGTATGTTAGGTTAGGATAGGATAAGTTAGGTTAGGGTATGTTAGATTAGGGTAGGATAGGTTAGGTTAGGGTATGTTAGGTTAGGGTAGGATAGGTTAGGTTAGGGTATGTTAGGTTAGGGTGGGATAGGTTAGGTTAGGATATGTTAGGTTAGGTTAGGATATGTTAGGTTAGGTTAGGATATGTTAGGTTAGGATATGTTAGGTTAGGTTAGGATATGTTAGGTTAGGGTAGGATAGGTTAGGTTAGGTTAGGGTAGGATAGTTAGGTTAGGATATGTTAGGTTAGGGTAGGATAGGTTAGGTTAGGGTAGGATAGGTTAGGTTAGGGTGGGATAGGTTAGGTTAGGATATGTTAGGTTAGGGTAGGATAGGTTAGGTTAGGATATGTTAGGTTAGGGTAGGATAGGTTAGGTTAGGGTATGTTAGGTTAGGGTGGGATAGGTTAGGTTAGGATATGTTAGGTTAGGTTAGGATATGTTAGGTTAGGTTAGGATATGTTAGGTTAGGGTGGGATAGGTTAGGTTAGGGTGGGATAGGTTAGGTTAGGATATGTTAGGTTAGGGTAGGATAGTTTAGGTTAGGGTATGTTAGGTTAGGGTAGGATATGTTAGGTTAGGTATGTTAGGTTAGGGTAGGATAGGTTAGGGTATGTTAGGGTAGGATAGGTTAGGTCAGGGTAGGTTAGGGTAGGGTATGTTAGGTTAGGGTAGGATAGGTTAGGTTAGGTTATGTTATGTTAGGGTAGGGTATGTTAGGTTAGGGTAGGATAGGTTAGGTTAGGGTAGGGTAAGTTAGGGTAGGATAGGTTAGGGTAGGGTAGGGTGGTTAGGTTATGTTAGAATACGTTAAGGTAGGGTAGGGTAGGTTAGGTTAGGGTATGTTAAAATAGGTTAGGGTAGGGTAGGGTAGGTTAGGTTTGAGTTGAGTAGGTTAGTTTGGGTTAGGTTAAGTTGGGCTGGGTTAGGTTAGGGTAGGATATGTTATGTTGGGTTAGGTTAAGTTAAGTTAGGATAGGCTGAGTTAAGTTAGTTTGGCTTAGGTTAGGGTTGGGTTAGGTTAGGTTAGGTTAGGGTAAGGTAGGATAGGTTGGGTTAGGTTAGGTTGGGTTAGGTTAGGGTAGGATAGGTTGGGTTAAGTTAGTTTTGGTTAGGTTAGGTTATGCTAGATTGAGTTAGGTTAGGGTAGGATAGGTTGGGTTAAGTTAGTTTGGGTTACGTTAGGTTGGGTTAGGTTAAGTTAGGTTAGGGTAGGGTAGGATAGGTTGGGTTAGGTTGGGTTAGGTTAGGTTAGGTTAGGTTAGGTTAGGTTAGGTTAGGTTGGGTTGGGTTAGGTTAGGTTGGGTTAGGTTAGGATAGGATAGGATAGGTTGGGTTAAGTTAGTTTGGGTTACGTTAGGTTGGGTTAGGTTAAGTTAGGTTAGGGTAGGGTAGGATAGGTTGGGTTAGGTTGGGTTAGGTTAGGTTAGGTTAGGTTAGGTTAGGTTAGGTTGGGTTAGGTTAGGTTGGGTTAGGTTAGGATAGGATAGGATAGGTTGGGTTAATTTAGTTTGGGTTACGTTAGGTTGGGTTAGGTTAGTTTAGGGTAGGGTATGTTAGGTTCGGTTAGGTTAAGTTCGGTTAGGTTAAGTTCGGTTAGGTTAAGTTCGGTTAGGTAGGATAAATCAGAGAATGTGATATGATAGGGGTTTTTTTTCAGTTGGAGCTGTCCAGAATATGTTTCAATATTTTTTTTTTTACATTTTAACTTAATGCCTGTATTTCTTTATATTTATAATATAAATATAACAGTTTAAATGTAGTCGTGTATATAATTTTATAAATACACAATCAGTTTGATAAATGTTCAGTCATTAGAGTTTCAGAGACTTTGCACATCACGATTCCCCGTTATGTCGATGTGGATAATAGTTTCGGTAAAAAGCACATGGCCAACCAAGCAACCTAAAATAGATCACAACTTACCAAATAAAAGTCACAATTTTATCCTGCGCCATCAACTGGCACACACATCATGTCAGATTCCCATACACTATTTTGTGTGGTGTAACCTGTCTCGTTAATAAAGCCTCGTTATAGGCCGTAATTTGGCGCCAACATCGATGTCTTGTGCCATCTCCCGTAAACCAATTAGCCGGTAGTAATGAGAGGATAATGTCTCTAGTAAACCAATTAGCCGGTAGTAATGAGAGGATAATGTCTCTAGTAAACCAATTAGCCGGTAGTAATGAGAGGATAATGTCTCTAGTAAACCAATTAGCCGGTAGTAATGAGAGGATAATGTCTCTAGTAAACCAATTAACCGATAGTAATGAGAGGATAATGTCTCTTGTAAACCAATTAGCTGGTAGTAACGAGAGAATAATGTCTCTAGTAAACCAATTAGCCGGTAGTAATGAGAGGATAATGTCTCTAGTAAACCAATTAGCCGGTAGTAATGAGAGGATAATGTCTCTAGTAAACCAATTAGCCGGTAATAATGAGAGGATAATGTCTCTAGTAAATTAGTCTTAGTTGGATGGACAAAACGAAAGAACTATTATATAAAAGCAATATTATTTTTTGTGTTCATCACAGTTTTCACGTATATTGATCTCTCAACGCCGAGCCTCCAAGCTACTAGAGAGATGGCCATGTAAAGGCGGCCCCCCCCCCCCCCCCCGTGAGTGTCATATGTCGCCATGCTCTAGCATAAGTTTATTTCCTTTTGCAAATCTCTTTATGGTGTACTTGATATATGAATATTTCTTGCTTTCCCCCCCCCCCCATTAATTTAAACATAATATCTTGTCTAGGCACTAACATTATATCATTCTGTACATATTTTATTGCATTAAATCACTAACGTAGTTTCGTCTAAGATTGAAAACTGCTCAAGTTTTAAGGAATTGTTCACACCACTATCCCCCTTTTAGCTAGACTTCATGGCTTCATGTTCATAGAACGTGGTCACAGACTGTCCCTGACCTTCGTATCTGAGAATGAAACAATTCTAATATCTCCTAGATACAAATGTATGCTACATTTGATTATAAACACACACATATTCTTGGGCAATGTTATGCCCAATGGCGTCTAATATATTGCTGGGGCCAGGTGTTTTCCATGATCGTGTCAGGTTTATCGGCCATTCTGCTAATATGCCACTCCGCTCCTGGAGCGAGCACAAAATACTGGAGCTGGACGTGCATAGTTTGTGGCTATGAAACTGCACAATCATGGCTTCTAGTAAAAACTTGCTCAACACAAAATGTTTCGTGAGAAAATGTTTAGTTTATGAGAAACCACACACACAGAATGGCAAACATAGAGATCAGGTGGCGTTCTCCGTCAGTTGCTGTGTGTCTCTAATTTAGTAGTGTATCAAATGTCTAAAGCTTTTTTAGATAAAAGTTGTAAATGATCATGCATTACACTAATGACGTTGTTCAATTATGAACTTATCAACACTGAAGACGGACTAACTTCTTCTTCTTCTTCGTCTTCTACCTCTTTAGCTCCCTGTGGAGCATAGGTCTTCAACAAACACTTTCCAAGTCGTCCTGTTTCTTGCCATTCTTTTAAGATCATTCCATGTCTTCCCCATCATCTTCATCTCTGCTTCTATTTGTCTTCTCCAAGAATTCCTTGGTCTTCCTCTTTGTCTTTTCCCCTGGGGATCCCAAAAAAGGGCCTGTTGTGTAATACTCTCAGTTGACTTCCGCAGTGTGTGTCCTATCCAGCGCCATCGTCTTCGCTGTATCTCTTTATCCACTGGTATTTGACTCGTACATTTCCATAATTCTATGTTAGTGATTTTGTGCTGCTATTTCCATCCTTTTATTCTGCTTAAGCATCATTAATGAAAGTCTGTATCTATATGATTGTCAATTTTGTTGTTCTCCATGTTCCAGAGCCATATAATAGGACTTTTTTATCCTTATTTTTGTATCATTTTCTGTTCTTCCCTCTTTATTTATATTATTATATGTAAGATTGTACATCTAGTAGAGGCATTTCTCATAATTTTATTTGGTTATTGCCAACTGCATTAATTCTCGTAATGTTGGTCTTATCTCTATTAATTTTCAGTCCTAGCAGTTGTGATCTTTCATCAAGTATGCTCATTTTATCCTGCATCTGTTGATGGCTGTGTGATAGGAGAGCTATGTCATCAGCAAAGTCTAAATCATCAAGTTGCTTGGTCAGTGACCACTGGATTCCATTTCTGTTGTTTTGAGTTATTTTCATAATCCAATCTATAGCCAGCAGAAAGAGAAATGGAGACAGAAGGCATACCTGCCTTACTCCTGTTCTTATTTCAAATGCTTTTGTAAGCTGTCCTTCATGCACCACACTACATGTCATTTTTTTCACACATTGTTTTTATCAGGTTAATAAACTTTGTGGGGATTCCGTAATGACACAGCAACTTCCAACGCATTCCTCTGTCTAAACTATCAAATGCCTTTTCGTAATCTATGAATCCAATATAAGTGGGGACTGTAGTTCTAAACTTTGTTCAACTATTATACGTAGAGTAGTTATTTGATCAGAACATGATCTGTTCTTCCTAAAACCTGCTTGTTCACCTCTCAAATGTTTCTCTATGGCCTCTTTTAGTCTCTCCAGAATGATTCTGCTTAATATTTTTCCTGGCACTGATAGTAGCACAATTCCCCTATAATTTGTGCACTCCTGTAAACTTCCTTTCTTTGGTAGTTTGATCATATAACCTTCTTTCCAATCTTTAGGTATTTCTTCCCTCGCCCAAATTTTATCTAATAGATTATGTAACATCTTGATAGAGGTGTTGATATCTGCTTTGATGGCTTCCGAAGGAATTTCAACTGGTCCTGTGGCTTTACCATTATTTAGTAACTTGATGGCTTTCATTATTTCTTCTTTGCTTGGTTTTCCACTATTAACATGTAAATATTCTTCTGCTGGTAGTATATCTGGAGGATTATTTGAGCCGGATCTGTTCAAAAGTTCTTCAAAGTGCTCTTTCCATCTCTCCATTTGTTCCTTATATCACTAAGCAGATTTCCTTTCTAATCTTTAATAAAGGCATTGATTTGTTTGTATTTTCCACCTAATTTCTTTGTGCTGTTGTACAGTTCTTTCATATTCCATTTATTTGCTGCTTCTTCTGCCTCTTTAGCTAGTTCATCTATATATTTCCTCTTATCCCTTTTAATGCATCTTCTCGCTACTTTGTTCACCTCTGTGTAAGCTTCCTGTTTTGGCTTCATTACTTCTCGTTTTGCTTTTATTTATGTCTGCTTTCTTGTTCTTTGTTTCTTTAATTTTATCCCGGGTCTCCGTTGTCATCCATGCCTTATTCTGGCGTTCTCTTTTCCCCAGAGTTTCTTCGCATGTCTCACGAAGACGGACTATAACACGATAAAAAAGTGCACCTAGATTCATCCATGTCTTCCCCATCATCGTCATCTCTGTTTCTATCTGTCTTCTCCAAGAATTCCTTGGTCTTCCTCCTTGTCTTTTCCCCTGGGGATTCCAAAAAAAAAAAAGACTTGGCTTTTAATCATTCATGATTATATAGACCTTGCGTGTCGATCGTTGTTTTATATAGATTAATAATAAACATCATTAGTATATTCTATTCCACATCTTGTTAAGAATAATTCTATTCCGGCTATTTCCCCAGCCAACTTGCGTATTTCAGCACTAAAGGTATTTAGTTGAACTCTTTCAGGGGCAGGGAATTTATAACAAAAACAGTCGTTATTGGGCAAGAAAAAATTGAAAGAAAATTATAAATTTATAAGTAGCAATTACAAATTAACAATTAATGTAAAATTTCTGCTAAAATTTCAAAATCGGTTTATAATTGATTCGTCTTTTAACTGAGTCAGACACTCATAGGTGCATGACTATTTGAGACATGTCAACAGACCTTCGTGCTGTGAACTCCATCGATCACAGTCTGAACGGTTTGTCTGTAATTTAATACTTTTCAGTTTGATATGAACCAGATGTGATCGCATCTCCTCTCCTATGACTTATCATATATGCCACAAACACACACAAAAAGTCTATAATTTTTTTTTGACGTTTTATGTATTAAGATAAATCTTACAAGCAGTCAAACGTCTATACAAACAAGCTCTCCTGTCGTTTCTCCACTTTGTGGAGTGGTAATGAAGGTAGTATGTCTCTTAACCCTAGAGTTATGTACGTTATAGAAATGTGATCAGAGGGGTCCCCAAACCGCTTAGGTTGTGCCCAAAGTAGAAACCAGTTGCACTAGATTACATGCCATACGTACAGTGCAATTCAAACCATAATGACGTTATAATCAATACGTGCACATGTACTTGGACATGCTATATGGAGATGTCACCAAAACTGAATTGACCGATGGTTACTTTGACTTTAGTATGATTCATGTCTAAAAGTAAGCTCCACTGAAGCTATTTATATGTTGTCTGTATATATTTCCTAACTATTTTTTTTACTACGCGTCTATGTTTTTAACTTCTGTTTGTCTAGATTCTTGGTTTCTAGCTTTTTAATTAGTACATTCAAATACATTTTTTTTCGGAACGTTTTAGTTGTCCGTAGCTTGAAAAACTAGGGACTTTTTGTTCGTACCTTTGAACGCTTATTGTTCGATTTGAATTGAAACAAGTACATACCAAATTCAATATTTTAAAATAGTTTTAGTCGTGGAGTCAAAAACAATGTTGATAAGACTTAAATCTAAGTTGAGCTGTAGAATGTTGTAGTTGAGTCTGAGTAGAGCTGAGTTCCAATATATAAAACAATGAGTCAGGACAAAGCTGCGTTCTGTTGCAGGATTTGTTTTCACTTTACAGCGAAAATATTAAGAGAACAGTAGTAGACAAAAACGGTATTGAAGTCAGGCTCACAACATAAATAATTTGCGATATGCGGATGACACAGTCTTAATAATCAGAGACAGAGAATGAACTACAAGAAATGATAAACGTAATAGTAAAAGAAAGCAACAAAAAAGGTCTCAGTATGAATAGTAAGAAAAAAGAAGTAATGGTCATATCGAAGAAACAATCAGCACCATCATGCAGCATAAAAATAAACAAGACAAATCTAAAACAAGTGCAACGTGTCAAATACTTGGGCACAATAATAACATCAGATGAAAGATGCACCACAGAAATAACAAGCAGAATAGCTCAGGCCAAATTAACATATCAGAAAATTAAAAACGTCTTATACAACAAGTCTTTGTAAATAGAAGTGAGAAAGAGAATTCATCGCTGCTATATATAGCCAATTCTGACCTATGGAAGCGAATCGTGGACAGTAAACAAACAAATGAAAAGACTAGAGGCCACCGAGATGGGATTTCTCAGAAGAATGTTGAAAGTTCCCTGGACAGCTAAAAAGACCAACGAGGAAATTCTAAGAGGCCAACACAAAAATGGAGCTCCTAAGAAACATCAGAAAGAAACAATCAACATTTTTTCGGGCACATCATGAGAAGAGGAAAGTTGGAATACTTGGTATGGTACATGATGATGGTGATGAGTAGAGCTGTAGAATCATTGAACTATTTGAGTCTGAGTAGAACTGTAGAATCATTGAAATATTGGAGTCTTGAGTAGAGCTATGGAATCATTGAAATATTGGAATCTGAGTAGAGCTGTAGAAGCATTGAAATATTGGAGTCTGAGTAGAGCTGTAGAATCATTGAAATATTGGAATCTGAGTAGAGCTGTAGCATCATTGAAATATTGGAATCTGAGTAGAGATGTAAAAACATTGAAACATTAGAATCTGAGTAGAGCTGTAGAATCATTGAAATATTTGAGTCTTGAGTAGAGCTATGGAATCATTGAAATATTGGAATCTGAGTAGAGCTGTAAAAACATTGAAATCTGAGTAGAGATGTAGAATCATAGAACAATCGAAGTTTGAGTCTTGCTGTTGAGAGCAAGTTTGATAAACTGAAGCCTGAGTCGAGCTGTAGAAAAAGTCCAATGTTTTAAGTGGCAAAGTCAAGAGAGTAATTGTTAGGTGTTACCTGCGGTATCTTCTTATCAAACTTGTCCTTGTTGTGGTAATGAAAGCTCCAGACCTCAGCTTCCACCCAGGCGTTGTCTGTGTTGTTAGGGTCGTCGAGGTATCCACGAAACAAGAGCTTGCTGCTCAAGCCGGTGGAGGCGGAGATGTTCATGCCGAGAATCCCGGACAGAATGAAATCACTACTCACAAACTGGCGGAAGAACTGTACAGGATTGAGGGGGCAGGGGTGTTATTTTGAACGGCTTGTTTGCGTTATAAATGTTGCTTGTCATCTAATAATGACGTTTTATGCGGAAGCGTATTAACAGGAAATGGTGGAGCGGATGGGTGGGCCCGCCGCATATGACAAGGGGAAAAAATGATTGTGAGATAGAGGCGCAAAATGATGGATAAGGTCAAGATGGAACGGCGGTAAGGTTTCCTCCATGCCTTTAGGCCTATAGTATCTTTATGGCATCATTACTGGGGTCTGCCGAGGGAACTTACGGGACCGGAGAGAAAAAAAAGGCCGTTTGTCCAGTGCAGTCGCTGCGAGGTGTCTAGTCATCCTTGATAGAAAAAAAAAACTGTTGACACTACCGGGATTCAAATCCGCGCTCTAAAGGTTTGGTACACAACATGTAATCGATTACCTTTAGGCTTATCGAGTGTATAATGTTAGAGCTAATCTTTATCAACAACCAACATTTTTGACTAACAGTAGCTAGGATCGACGTATTTCCCATGGTGGCGGCTCTTACTGACATGGAAGACCTAGTATTGAGGTACCTCTTGGAAGGACAAGTCACACCGTTGCCATAGCCTTTGAACTAGACGAATTCTACATTCTCCAGGAAAAGCCGGGATGGTTAAAAAAAAAAATTTAAAAAAATCTGTTATTACCCGCCACATCCATGAGTCAAAGGGCTTCTGCTGGGATCCACTCGCGGCATCGACAAAAATAGGCTAGGCCACCCTACTTTCTCATTGGAACAGATCTCTGGTGTACGTTTTCAGAAGCTGGGTGAAACCTGGAGCCCTGTTTGGCAAAATAAAAATAACAATTCCCAACATCTGAGAAGAGAACCCGGATATTTGTGGTCTGTAGCGAGCACATTAACCGCACGATCTTCAACAATAAACTCACTTGTGAATAAGGAAAAAAGAGGATTTTAACACGGCATGGAGAATCAAGGAAACACGTTGTCCCGTATGTCAAATAGTTTAAAATAAATATCTGGTTTTAGTATGTGCTGCCCATTGTTTACATTTATCATAAAAAAATGTCAATAACAATGGAGGGACAATCTAAAATAATTAAATTGCTAGCTGTTTCCAAATTAATCTACAAGCATGACTCAACAGCCGTCACATTACAAGCCAAAAATTGTTCACGTTATAAAAGTACATTATTTTCTATAAAACAAAATAGAGAAAAGAGGCGTTTTTCAATAATTAGTTCCGGTATAGATATATGCCATTTCGCGCTGATTTTTTTTTTTTAATGTGAATAACAAAATGTATCAAATGGGTTGCGATAATATCTACAATTATGATCAAGTCAAGTGAAGTTGATGTAATTTATTCGTTTCTTTGATATCTGGAAACTGGTATTATGAAAAATGCGGATCTGTAGAGTGTGGTTAATGGCCTCAGGGAACGCAGCAGATTAGGAAATACAATTTAGAAAGACATGAACAGTTGGGTAATAGAGAAGAACCCATGAAATATACGAGGCGAATCTCACATAAATTGTTAAAAAAAAAAAAAATGAATATTGAGGAAACAAAATCAACCTAAAAACTGAATCAGATCATATATATCAATAATTGTGTCTATGTGGATGTGGTCTTTACCTGCTCGTCCTCTTTCATTCCTCCTTTGCCTTTCAGTATCGAGTAGAGATAGCTTGTGGCCCTTTGATTGGTCACTCCAGCTGTCACAGTTCCGAGTATTTCAATCATTTCGTCTATCCATCCTCAAAGTATGTTCTCTTGATTGATTAACTATTGACGAAGTGTTTCTTGATGTTATCTCGGGTTTTTTCTTGATCCTTTGTTGTTATTTTAGTCTCGTTATGTGGTCAAACCAATGAAGTTGTTGTTTCTTTATATATTGTATTCTATCTATCTATCGTCCTTTCGAGCCGACGACGGCACATAGGGCAGAACCACAATCTCAAAAACAGAAACCTGGCGTGCCAAAATGGCACATATTGCCGAGATCACTGCTCTAAAATATATGGCGCTGTTTCCATAACAAGACTTTTTACAATGACAGCTTGTCAAGCCATCGATCAACCTCCTTCGTCGCCATATATTGTATTATAGCAAGCTAATTATCACATACTTCAAATTCTGGCTCTCAAGTTGCTTCTGACATATTTCATGTATATTTTCTACTGATTTTTTTTGGTTAGAATCTAGTACCGAATGTTGACATTGATAGCATATCATTGAGGTGTAGAAGATTGTTGTCAGTACTTGATGAATTGTTGTTTTTCTATTCTCTAGTCACGTGGAACGTGTTTGCGCGACCTGCCAGAATTCTGGGGTAATGAGATGTCAGTTTTCGTTAGTATAGGTATTTATAGTGGCAAGGCGCTGTGTCAAACATAATGGTTTCGGGGAGGGGGGGGGGAAGGGCTGAGTGGTGTGAAGGTTAGATGCTTGCCTCTGGGAAAGAAAGTTCCGAGTTCAAATCTCGCCACAGGCAGTGGCAATTTGTCTCTTCGAATCAGTGGTTTCTTCGTGACTTCACCCTCCCTTGGCTCCTGCACTTTCGGATGACAGCGAAAAACTGGAGGTTCCCTGTGCACGTTAATGAACCATTGGTAGATACAAATCTAACAGAATAAGGTCAAAACGGCCCGGACAAGATTGTTAAACAACTAAAAATCTGGATATGCCGAAGATGGATACGTCGTGCTGAAATGCGCAGATATTGCGGCTGTGTCGTAAACCAGCGACACAATGCATCGACGACCCTAGATGGGTGAATACTAAAGAAGATGAAACAGAATGAGTTCAAACCGTGGGCCCAGTTGCCTATTAATTTCTGAATTTTCTCTTCTCTTAGTTTTTCTTAGACGGAACGGGGAAGGGTGTGTGTAGGTTTTTTTCGAGTGCCGTTAAAGTACCTGCGTACCTGAGTAATTTATTGATGCTAGTGTACAGCAACATATGATAGAAACAAGACAATTGGTAGGAAATAAACATGCAGCTGTAGTAGGCTTCAACTAGAACACAGGAGTAGACTAGCAAGTCAACAACGTTGACCCTGTTTAGAGTTGATCGAATTAATTTATGCTTGGAGATAGCCTCCTAAATGTGACACACAAATCACTAATCAAAACTGTCACGTGAGACGATAAACCTACAAAGTGAAACGATAAACACTAGACAAAACGGTCACGTGAGGCGATAAACCTTCAAAGTGAAACCATAAACACTAAACAAAACGGTCACGTGAGGTAATAAACCTACAAAGTGAAACCATAAACACTAAACAAAACGGTCACGTGAGGTAATAAACCTACAAAGTGAAACCATAAACACTAAACAAAACGGTCACGTGAGGTAATAAACCTACAAAGTGAAACCATAAACAATAAACAAAACGGTCACGTGAGGTAATAAACCTACAAAGTGAAACCATAAACACTAAACAAAACGGTCACGTGAGGTAATAAACCTACAAAGTGAAACCATAAACACTAAATCAAACGGTCACGTGAGGTAATAAACCTACAAAGTGAAACCATAAACACTAAACAAAACGATCACGTGAGGTAATAAACCTACAAAGTGAAATGATAAACACTAAACAAAATGGTCACGTGAGGCGATAAACCTACAAAGTGACACCATAAATACTGAACAAAGTGGTCACGTGAGACGATAAACCTACAAAGTGAAACCATAAATACTGAACAAAATGGTCACGTGAGACAATAAACCTACAAAGTGACATCATAAATAATGAACAAAGCGGTCACGTGAGACGATGCTTCAAAATTAATTAAAACTACACAGTGACATCACAAACATTAAATAAATCGACCACGTGAGATATTATACCTACAAGATTAAAGAATACACAAAGTGACATCATAAACATTAAACAAAGCGGTCACGTGAGATGATAAACCTACAAGATTAGAGAATACACAAAGTGACACCATAAACATTAAATAATGCGGTCACGTGAGATTATTAACCTGCAAAATGATACAAAAAACATTAAATAAAGCGGTCACGTGAGATGATAAATCTGCAACGTGACACCATAAACATTAAAGTAAGCGGTCACGTGAGATTATAAATCTACAACGTGACACCATAAACATTAAATAATGCGGTCACGTGAGATGATAAACCTACAAGAATCATATCATCCTGGTCCAGTGTTATTGTACCAGGCACATCTTTCTCTCCCAGGATGTCCCGCATGAAAACCTCACACATGACGCTGTAGCGACTGGTTCGTCCACTCACGAAGCCCTGGAGACAAAGATCCAAGAGGAGAGTAGATACTTAACTACAGAAATCTAAGCGGCATGATCCGGCTCTAAAGACTAATTCAATGATCTTTTAAAACAGCAGATTAGTTGGCAAAGGAAGGTTCAACAGGCACACAACTAGATACACCGGTTACATACCATCATAAGAAACAGATAATCAAATCAATCAGAGGACCACAAACCCCAAATCAGGATGCCTTTCATAATATGAATAGATGTGAACAAGTTATCATTACACGCATCAGAATAGGACACAATCGACTCCATAGTCACATGTATACAAAATTCAAGATCGGCACCTCAACTACTTGTACATGTGGGCAGGCGCCCCGGACTGCTGAACACATACTTCAAGACTGCACTGAATATAGTCTCTTCTTCTTCTACCTTTTAGCTCCCAGTGGAGCATAGGTCTTCAACAAACACTTTCCAAGTCGTTCTGTTTTTTGCCATTCTTTTAAGATCATTCCATGTCTTCCCCATCATCTTCATCTCTGCTTCAATCTGTCTTCTCCAAGAATTCCTTGGTCTTCCTCTTTGTCTTTTCCCCTGGGGATTCCAAAAAAGGGCCTGTTGTGTAATACTCTCAGTTGGCTTCCGTAGTGTGTGTCCTATCCATCGCCATCGTCTTCGCTGTATCTCTTTATCCACTGGTATTTGACCGGTACATTTCCATAGTTCCACGTTAGTGACTTTGTCCTGCCATTTCCATCCCTTTATTCTGCGCAAGCATCCATTAATGAAAGTCTGTACCTTCGTGATTGTCAGTTTTGTTATTCTCCATGTTTCACAGCCATATAATAGGACCGACTTAACATTTGAGTTGAAAATTCTATTTTTGTATTTAGCCTAATTTCTTTGGATTTCCATATGTTTCCCAGTGCAATGAAAGCTCCTCTTGCTTTTGATATCCTTATTTTGGTATCATTTTCTGTTCCTCCCTCTTTATCTATATTACTGCCCAGATATATATAAGATTGTACGTCTAGTAGAGGTATTTCTCCTAGTTTTATTTGGTTATTGCCAACTGCATTAATTCTCATAATGTTGGTCTTATCTCTATTAATCTTTAGTCCTAGCTGTTGTGACCTCTCATCTAATATACTCATTTTATCCTGCATCTGTTGATGGCTGTGTGATAGGAGAGCTATGTCATCAGCAAAGTCTAAATCATCAAGTTGTTTGGTCAGTGACCACTGGATCCCATTTCTGTTGTTTTGAGTTATTTTCATAATCCAATCTATGGCCAGTAGAAAGAGAAATGGAGACAGGAGGCATCCTTGCCTTACTCCTGTTCTTATTTCAAATGCTTCTGTAAGCTGTCCTTCATGCACCACACTACATTTTGTTCCTTCATACATTGTTTTTATCAGGTTAATAAACTTTATGGGAATTCCGTAATGACTCAGCAACTTCCAAAGCATTCTTCTGTCTAAACTATCAAATGCCTTTTCGTAATCTATGAATCCAATATAAAGTGGGGATTTTAGTTCTAAACTTTGTTCAACTATTATACGTAGGGTAGTTATTTGATCAGCACATGATCTGTTCTTCCTAAAACCTGCTTGTTCATCTCTCAAGTGTTTCTCTATAGCCTCTTTTAGTCTCTCCAGAATGATTCTGCTTAATATTTTTCCAGGCACTGATAGTAGCATAATTCCCCTATAATTTGTGCACTCCTGTAAACTTCCTTTCTTTGGTAGTTTGATCATATAACCTTCTCTCCAGTCTTTATGTATTTCTTCCCTCTCCCAAATTTTATCCAATAGATCATGTAACATCTTGGTAGAGGTGTTAGTATCTGCTTTGATGGCTTCCGAAAGAATTTCATCGGGTCCTGTGGCTTTACCATCTTTTAATAGTTTGATTGCTTTCATTATTTCTTCTTTACTTGGTTTTCCGCAGTTAACGTGTAACTCTTCTTCTGCTGGCTGTATATCTGCAGGATTATTTGAGCCGGGTCTGTTCAAAAGTTCTTCAAAGTGCTCTTTCCATCTCTCCATTTGTTCCCTTATATTACTAAGCAGATTTCCTTTCTTATCTTTGATAAAGGCGTTGATCTGTTTTTATTTTCCACCTAATTTCTTTGTGCTGTTGTACAGTTCTTTCATATTCCCTTTATTTGCTGCTTCTTCTGCCTCTTTAGCTAGTTCATCTATATATTTCCTCTTATCCCTTTTAATGCATCTTCTCACTTCTTTGTTCACCTCTGTGTAAGCTTCCTGTGTCTTGGCTTTATTACTTCTTGTTTTGCTTTTATTTATGTCTGCTTTCTTGTTCTTTGTTTCTTTAATTTTATCCAGGGTCTCTGCTGTCATCCATGTCTTATTCTGGCGTTCTCTTTTCCCCAGTGTTTCTTCGCATGTCTCTTTCCATATATTTTTACCTGTTTCCAATGATCTTCTATATTTATTGTATTTTCCAGTTGTTGGAGGACTTGGTATTTGTTTGATATTGTGACTGCAAATTTATCTTTAATTCCTTGTTCTTTAAGAAATCCTACATTGAAATACTTTCTACCCTTATTCGTTGTAGTATACCTTTTTAATTTAATTTTAAGTTTGGCTAACAGAAGATGATGATCAGAAGCTATATCTGCCCCTCTATATACTTTTACATCCTGTAAGGATGACTTAAACTTATTATTAATACATATGTGATCAATTTGATTTTCCGTTCTATGATCTGGTGACACCCATGTAGCTTTGTGTATTCTTTTATGTTGGAATATTGTTCCTCCTAGGCTCATTTGATTAAGGGCGCAGAAATTCACAAATATCTCTCCATTCTCGTTTATATCTCCAAGTCCATGTTTTCCCATAATCTCTTCGAAGCCTCTGTTGTCTGATCCTACCTTAGCATTTAGGTCTCCCATCAAGATTATAATATCCTTGGCTCGTCTTGCATCCATCTGACATTGTAGCCGTCTATAAAAATCATCTTTAACTGAGTCATCTTTATCGTTGGTTGGTGCATAGCATTGTATAATTTTATTTTGTTTTTGGTTGTTCTAAATGTTGCTCTCACCAGTCTTGGTCCCACTGCCTCCCATTCTATTAGTGTCTTCTGTGCATTCTTTGATAGCATTATAGCTACCCTTCGCTATGTTGTGCTCCTGGTTCCTGGTGTCCTGATGATAAAATCATCTCCCCTGTATTCAATTTTATTCACTCCGCTCCCAGCCATCTTGTTTCACACATTCCCAGAATATCTATCTTGTAGTTGGTCATTTCTGCTGCCACTTGTGCCGCTTTTCCCTGTTCGTTAAGGGTACGAACATTCCAGGTGCCAATTCTGGATGCTTTCCTGGTAGACAAAGGGTGAGTCGGCAACCCGGACTCCTTATGGCTTTCTCCGGATTGCGTCATACGTCTCTTAGACAGAGAGCCCTTCTCTTTCCTGGTTGACGGATTAACTTTATCTTTCTTTGACTTGTTCATGTTTGTGAAGTTTTTTCGGCTTATTTTTTTACAGTATGGGATAGCCAGTCCCATGCCTAACCCTCCTTTCTCGCCTCTTACGAACATGCCTGGTAGGGTACAGCGCCGCTATTCTTTACTCCCCTTTCGGGCCCCGGCAGCGCACGGGCAACTGAATATAGTAAACTGAGGAAAATCCATTGGCCCATAGAAACAACACTACAGACAAAACTATATGGGCCACTGCAAGAATTACAAACGACATTGCAGATATAGACAATGCTTCAGGCGAACGAAAGATAGATAGATCTTTCCAAACTGATGTACCACGTTAGGGTATACAATACGTCATCGAAGTTTTACTGAAAAAGGGAGGTGTCTTGCAGAAATAAGTTTGTACAATAAATGGTGTGTTGCATTTATTAATAAACATGTTTTCTATTGCTCGGGACAAACAAGAACTTCATGTAAACCTACAACAACACGATGAATTTACACCCATTTAACATGCGTGGTATTATGTGGGAAGAGTAATAGTTGACAAGTAAACGCAGAAATACAGGAGAAAAAACATAACCAGAGCATTTTCACAACTTCTACAATAGGGTATCTCACTCGCTACGTAACTCGACACTTCTTCAACGTTTTTACCACTAATGATGATTTTACCAGAGAAATGTGAAGCAGAGTTATCCCACTTTTTGTTTGCATATAAGAAATGTGACCACAACATAACAAATGCTGGAAGGAACCATCATCTGCATCTAAACAGGCTAATAAATAATAATTATTATACCGGAATGCTCGGTTCCAGAGCGAGTGAGAGACCCTGCACTACCACTCTGTACACAACATAGGCTAGTGCAACAACTAAAAGGTGTATTTATGTGTGTAGAATTCGTATTTAAATGAAGAAAGCAATTATCGCAAATTTAGTGATGTCATACGTTGCAATGTATATTTATATGTGCACTTCTTATTTGAATGAAGAAAGCAATTGTTGCAATGTTAGTGGTGTCTATTACTTAGACCATGAATTGTCACCTAAATTCTTATTATTTCTTGTTTCCTTTAACGAAACGAGCACTCACACCAGGAAGGGAGTCTTCCTTGATCATAGGATTATTAACCATCAAGATTTCTTTCACTTTTTTACCACCGACCAAGATATGACCCTGCATAACTCCATCACTGTTATAGGAGCTCTTCCAGCGGGAAATCACAGCGAACATCATGTGATTCGGTCCATACCTCCAGAGATTGCCCCGCCCCCTTACTCCAGTGCGACCTAATGGATTTCTGGCGGGGAAAAAATATGGATGATTACAATGGCATTAGTCACAATTTATACACATTTAGTGCCATCAGGCATGCTGCGTTTTAAAACTCCCAAACTATTCAATGGCTTAATTTATATGATAAACGATCGTATGAGTAGTGTTACAATGCACGTTTATGGCGGATTTGTTATGAGAGCGTAGCGTCAAACTGTGTCAATTGATGTATTGTGTCTTCTAAGCCTGCTATTTCTTCTTTTATTTATTTATTTTTAATTTGGAAAAAAAAACTATTGTTTAATTAAATTAAAAATAAAACAGAAAATGATGTAACAACTTGATGACAATAATCATCATCATCATTATCATCATCGAGTGCCTTCTCCGCAACGAAGGTTGGCTACCATGGATCGCCATTCTACTCTGTTTCTTGCTTTGATGGCGCAGGCTGTCATAGATTGACTTGTCCATCTTTTGATGTTACTCGTCCATGTTAGTCTTGGTCTGCCTCTGCCTCTTTTACCTTGTATTTTCCCTTCCAATATTACTTTTAGTAGGCTGGTGTGTCTTGTAACATGCCCCAAAAATTTCATTTGTCTTGTCTTAATTGCATTTAGTAGTTCTCTTTTTTATTTTCAGTGTTTTTAAAACTTCGTTTGTTTTCTTTTCTTTCCATCCAATTCTACCTATTCTTCTATAAATCCACATTTCAAAGGCTTCAATTTTCTGTTCTGTTTTCTTGTCAAATGTCCATGTTTCTGTACTATACAGAAATATTGAGAAGATGTAACATTTTGCCATTCTTAGTTTCAGCCCTGCTGATATTTGTTTTGTTATTAGTATATTTTTCTTGGCATTAAAATTACTGATGATAATAAATAACTCTGATTTCAAAGGCTGACATCCGTCTAGTGGAGAAGCTATATAATCAAATTTGCAGGCTACAATGTGGAACGTCATTAATGAGCTCACGTGCAAAATACCTAGTTAAAATCTTAATTAGAGCACGCATTTTACTATCAATAATTCTGGTCTTACGTTAGTTGATACTGGCTGCCTAGTCCTCTCAAATACGGACGATAAAACGTGGGCATTGTGTTCAAGATAAGCCAGTTAAGAGAAAAAAAACAGCTAGAAGATGTCGACTATTTACTGCTTTCCGTGATCATCTGCATAAATAAACAATTCCTCCCCAAATTAAATGTTAAGAAGACTCCAGCGCCAGACCTTCATGCGGACATCATCTGGTCAGAAATAAATGCAAATTTAAAAAAAAAACCATCGAAAAGCAAAAGATACTCAGCGTTAAACAATTAGCAAATGTGGCGGCCTATTTATAGGATTGAGAATTAAACAAGGCTTGAAAAAGTGAATCAGCGCGCGTTGAGAGCTATGATTTCTGCTGTGTGTGCCGTCTTCCGCTAGAGAGGGACTCACTCAAATGTTTGCATGCACTATTTGTGGTAAGAGACGAAACCTGACAGTGTTGGAAATAAAACTCTCTAATAGCACAGTGGTTATATAAACAAGGCAAAAACACACCAAATAATTGAAACCTAAAGGGTAGTTTTGATTAACTAAAAAAAACAGAACAAATGCAAATCACCCAGTTCCGGAATTAGCTGATCAGGCCCTAAGCTAAATTAAACATACAAATTAACATCAGAAGATCTCGTAATTTTTAAAATAATATCATCATCATTATCAAGTACCATGCCTGCTGTCGTAGGTGATCATGTCTCTCCGCAACTTTCGATCTTGGCAGTTATTTATCATTTCTGTTGTTGACCTTCTACAAAGCCATTCTCTTAAGAAGTCTGGTATCTTTTCTCTTTGTTTTCCTCTATCACTCTATCTCTTCGTCCCTCATTTTTCCAAGTTGTCACAATATATCACAGCTGTTGTCCCCTTCTCATTACATGGCCAAAATATGATGATTGTGTATACCTAATTTGGAAATAAACTCTCTCTTTGTTTTGGACTCTTTCAGGACGTTTTCATTACTCTTCTTAACTGTCCATGGTAATCTCAACATTCTTCTGTAGAACCACATTTCCATAGTCTCCAGTGATTTTCTTGACTGTTATCCTATTGTCCATGATTCACATTCATATGTTAAGACTGGCTCTACATAACATTAAGAACTCTCTTTCTTGTTTCTATTGTCAAAAATCGATTGCACAGTATCTTCCTCATTTAAAAAAAAAAAAAAATTATATTCTGCTATGAAAAAAAGTGTAGCCCCAAAACATATTCTGAATATTTGTTGAGGCCCCTCGGATTGTGTGGTCCTAAGTCACTGCTTACAGGTAAATCCGGTCCTGAGATCACCCATCCATTTGCAAGCAGATACATTAATACTTCGTTAATTGTTCATTCTCATATTTAACCTGTACGTTCGCTACCATTCTCTTACCTGGGAACTCCACTAGGGTCGATTACATACTGAATAGGCCGGTCATCCTTGGTAATCCAGCTAACCCTGTCTGCAGTATAGAAGTCGCCATATTTCGTCTTGTCCTCCTTGACAACATTAAACTCAGGCTCAAACACCAGAGTGGTCTCATCCATCTCTGAGACTGTCTCGTACGCCTCACGATTGGCAATCACTCTTAGGACAAATAAGGCACGTATCTCGTATACAAATGTTTGTTTATATTTGTTTTGTCTTTTTATTGTCGTGCTACTCATTTTGTAGATACGTTTCTAACCTGCCTTATTCTTTTATGGTACACAAGCACCTGTGATTTGATACACAATTTAATTAGTTTAAATCCATGATTGCTACAATCTAATTTCCCATGATTGATTGAAAAATATATAAACTACTGCATGCCATGTAGCATGATTTAATTAGTGAATATTCTTGAGGACGTGCATAATGCGGTGAACACATACAAACGCGAACAAAATAAAAGTAAAAAGACACGAATTTCATTTTATTGTTTTTTCTTTGTTTTTTTTTCGTTCGTCAGATTTTACCTCTGACGAAGTCCCTGGAGACTAGGAACTGAATTTTGCGTGTTAATCCATTTTTTCCCTGGCAGCCGTGTGCACAGGGGTCCCTCGCCTCACAGGCAGATAATTCCGTCTTCGGAGGTACTCATATTATTTCCGCCGATGAGTGATTGACGTTTCAAGCCGGGCCTCGCTGCTGAGACCAGGGGTGGTTGCCGCAGAGAGAAATCATAGATACAAATTCCAACTGGTGCAGCCAGGATTTGAACCCACAACCTCTCTGTTTATTTTTGCACTGACCAAGTTAAGGAACAACTTGTGAGGCAGAAAAAAACACAGCCGCCCATAGCATGTACTAAAGACGACTGTGAAGAGCCCATGAGGGTTAATTGTGTTCAGAAACTCCACAAGTTAACGGTACATTCAATTTGCACCACTCATATCAACAGACCTGTACTCCATGTGTGACTCTTCCAATGAGTTTACACTGAGTGTCAGTAATGACGCCAGTTTTGCTTTTATTATTATTATAAATTACTTAAATTGGAAAGTTAAATAATATAATGTTATGAATTTAATTGTCTGTGTCAGTTGCAAGAAAATAAGACTTCACTTTCGTATTTCACGATTGCAGTTGTCGCCACATTTGAATAATATTGTAGCAGGCAGTAGCAGAACAAACGATGAAGTCTTAAAACAACTAAAATTTAAAAGAGAACTACTAAGCATAGTTCAAACAAGACAAATGCGATTTTGGGGCCATGTTAAAAAACACAACAGCTTACTAAACGTAATCTTGGAGGGGAAAATAATGTAACAAAAATAATGTAATGTAAAAGCGGCAGAGGCAGACCAAGATTAACATAGACGACAAGTAACATCAAAAGATGGACAAATCAGTCTATGACAACTTGCACCATCAAAGCAAGAGACTGAGTAGAATGGCGCTCCATGGTAGCTAACCTTCGTTGCGGAGATGGCACTCGATGGTGATGAGACAGTAGCATATGATTACTACTTCTGATAACCTATTAACAAACATGAATTATCGCTCGATAGTCTATTTCTCATTGATTATGGAAATTACATTGAGACAACTATGTGAAAAAACAATAGAATATGACAGAAACCTAAATATAGTGTTTATAGATCAGGAAAAAGCGTTTGATCGTGTGGACAGGAACAAACTTTGGCAAACTTTAGAAACATACGGGGTAGCAGGACAACTACTAGAAAATATAATAGCACTATATAAAAAGTCAAAGTGCCGTCAGAACATCGGAAGGTCTGTCAGAATGGTTTCAGGTTACTATAGGAGTAAGACAAGGATGTGTCCTCTCACCACTCCTCTTCATCATATATATGGACAAAATAAATCAGGAAACAACCAACAACAAGGACAAATCAAATAATAACATAGAGGTAGAAAACTCCAACATCAATGAGCTACTCTTCGCAGATGACCAATGCCTAATATATGAGGATGAAAACCTGCTACAACAGCATTTAACATCTCTAGATAAAAGCTGCACAAACTACAGTATGAAAATTAACACAGCAAAAACAGAGGCTATAAGAATAAGCAAATTAAGACACCCATTAAACATCAAGATCAAAGACAAAGAAATAAAACAAGTAGAGGAATTCAAGTATTTAGGCACAATGTTCACAGAAGATGGAAAACTAGACAGAGAAATTGACATGAGAATACAAAAAGCAAATGCTGTCACATACCAGCTTTCACCATTGTTAAGACATCCAAACATTTCTATGCCAGCTAAACAACAAATGATAAATAGCATCTTCATACCAACTTTGTGCTATGAAAGTAAAACATGGACCCTTTCTAAATCACATTTAAGAAAGATCAATACATGTGAGATGCGATGCTTGAGAAAAGTAACAAACAACACAAGAAGAGATAGAATACCAAATGAAACCATAAGAAAAATGGTAGGAACAAAACCCTGCCAAGAATATATAGAACAACAACAACTTAAATGGTTTGGCCACCTGGTCAGAATGAATCCTCACCAATCACCATCAAGGGCGCTCTTCTCGAGAATGCGTGGAAAAAGACCAAGAGGAAGACCCAGAAGAAGATGGATAGATGCAGTGACAAAGACATGTAACAACAAAGGAAAATCACTAATTCAGACAATTCGAGCAGCACGAGAACGACAAATGATATAAACCACGACACCTTTTAGGTATCAGTGAAAGAGAAAAGAAGAGAAGAAGCCTATTTCTTATATTTTGTGAAAATGCTTTCATTCTTACATTCAGTGACTAAAAATATGTTATAATGCGTTCAAAATAATTTATTGAAATTAGTGCACGTTTTGTTGGGACACACTTAAATCCCAAAACATTTGGAGTTACATCCCCAGGAATGTAAGAAAACATTGAGTAAACGGGAAAATAATATAACAATCTTTATTTTAGAAAGGTAGTACTTTTAGTAATCTGTATTGAAGCATTTCTATCAAGAACGGAATATAGCACCGGGTTGTATGTCTTTTGTAGAATGATGCTCTCATCACAGCACATCGGAAAGAATTTCTGTCTCTAGCCAGATCTCCGACTTCTTTTGTTGTTGAGTTCAAGGTCTCTTCTTGGTCTGCCCTGTCTTATCTTCCTGGAACCATGCCTTCCATTATTGTTCTTTCCTGTCCACTGTATTTTTTAAGTGGGTATATTATTTTAATTTCCCTTGTAAGATGTTTATAAACCAGTTCTCTTTAGTGTTCAAATCTTTTAATGCGTTTGCATATCTATTTCTTATTATCTAAGGTATCCTAAGTATTGTTCTGTTGCATTTTGTTTTGAATAAACTAACTTTCTTTGTTGTTTGCAAAAATGTACATGATTCATAACCATATGCTGCTTATCCAGATATGTGTTCTCTGCAGTTGTGTCTTTATTGCCTTGTTTTGCCATATGCTTTTCTTGGCATTTAATTGTCACACTGATATTGCTAGACTTCTTTTGATCTCTTTCTAGCAGTTTTCATTGTTAGTTATGACAGATCTCAGATAGTCGTAATTCTTTTACAATTTCAAGTTCTTCATTGTCGATAATAATTTTGGTTTAGCTGCTTGCTTTGTTGGTGGACACTACATTAGTTTTCTGTATATTTATATAAGGGTTTTGCTCTTCACAGTTTTTTTTATACAGACTCAAGTGTCTTCTAATCCTTTTGCAATGCTTGTGAGGAAAACTGTGTTTCTGATATTATGTTGCCTCTTACTGTGAGTGTTCACAAAATTCTCATCAGTTTGACATTTCTCATGACACCTCTCAGCATAGATGTTGAACAGGAGAGGGGATGCACCGCTGCCTTACTATATTTTTTTTTTTTTTTTTTTTTGGTATTTCAAACTAATATGATATTTTACCCACTATCTTGATAACTGCTCGCTTAATCACGATATCATGAATAATATAATGTAAGGAATTTTAAATAACTAAGTCCAGTAATGGGGAGCCGCGATATCTCAGTGGTTAGTGAAATGGACTACAACGGACAAGAGGTAGGGTTTGATCCCAACCGACGGCTCCCAGGTTCACCCAGCCTTAAATGGGTAGCGGATTTTTTTCTGGGAAAGTAAAGCAGCGCGGGCGTAATACCGACCACATTACCCCAAAAATCATGTGCTGAAGGTCTGTAAAATATAGGGTGACTAACACCATATTTCCCTATACGCCACTTGGCGTGACGGGGGTACTTTACTTTACTTTTTTTTTTTTATGTCAAGTAATAAGAACAGAAAATAACATTTTGTGCTCCTTGTTTTATATCCAACTGACAAGGGCATTTATCAGGGCTAAACTTGAACATAGGATCAATATGGTGTCTCTCTGTGATGGCACTAGGGTACTTGATCTACCCACTTTCAAATTAAAGGTCACTGTAAAATACCTGAGAACTTCAAATGTGGCTCAAACCACGTACCTTCAGCTTGTAACACAAGCACTTTTCTTCAACACTATACAAAATATAATCTTCCATTTGTTTATTTTCAATTCAACTTGTTTACTGTAAGTCTTCCATCAGTAATGAGAACATTGTACATGGTGTTCGTTCTGGTATATTTTCATCTGTCCATCTTGTCATTCAGTCTTTAAGAGCCCAACAGTAGATGACTGATTAAGGGGCACCCTCATCACATTTTTGTTTTCTATTTCAAAGATTATTCTCTGTGATTGACACAGGAAAGCCAAGTATACAAATTTAAAGATACTTATAAAAGGGAACAGTACATTCTGCACAATGTACAAGTGAAAAACTGTATAGTATTTTAATATTACCTTTTATAATGGCATGTTAACAAGAAAATGTCTGTCACTGATACAATATCTAATAACTAAGCTAACATTCACCATTTTGTGAACTCACAAACTGAACCCATCACATATATCAATTAACAGAATCATGGAAATGTGACATATTCAAGGCATTTTTACACAAAATAGTGAATTTACTTAGTGAACTTACACGGCTACAGCTAAAATGCCATAAACAGAATGAAAAAAGGTGTGTGTGAATTTGGAATGATGAGACACAGCAGCTATAGACTTAGATGCTCTGAGTTAGATAGGAGTTTGTTTGTAGTTTGTACACCTTTATCTCCATCACATTTTTTTAAAAGTGATATAGAGGATTATTATACTCCCATGAGTGTGACATAAGAGAGATGATGAATGCAATAGAACTGAAAAGTTTTAACAAGGGTGCTGAGTATACATACACTCTTTATAATTTGATAAATGAGACAGTGCACTCTTGAAGCTGTCATGTCTACAGTGAGATGAGCTAATTTTGTAATCACTATATGTAAAAATGTAATCCCTGAAATTGGTTAAAACACAAACAAAAACAATCAGAAGACTATTAAAAGACACTCATTTATCATAAAATGAAATGCAATAGAAACCTCATGCTGTTTATAGAGTGATATGATAGCTAAACTGTGTAAAAACAAAACTTGGGGAAAGATAAATGTGCCAGCACTTTAGCAGATTAGATTCCTTTATCTCAATGACTGGCAACCTTATGAAATAACATAGAGGCCTGTTAGTTCTGAGATTAAATTAATTGAGTTTACAAAAATAAATGTGCCTGTCTATGGTGTAATGAGGAAAGGGTACTGTGGACTCTAGAAATACATTAAATAATTCAATGGCTAGAGCAGGGAATGAAAATTAATGAGGACAATAGAAAAAATATGTCTCTTCAATGGTATTCTTAAATTGAACTCTATTTAGAAAGATTCATATTTAATAACAACTTGAAGAAAACATTTTATATTAAATTTTCATGAGAAAACTTTGATACTATTTGTGTGGATCTATTCTCTTAGATATAGCCGTGACAGATCTGATCAAGTCATGTTAAAGGCACTAACTTAGATTGAAACAGTGACTCCTGATTGGTTATGATGAATAATTGTACATTAGGCAAACTCAGTCTCCCTTTAGCAGACAACAAAGGTTAAACATATTGATGATTCCCTGGGTGCACTGGCTGTACATACATCTCAAATGTCCTCTTATGTTTTTTGTTCTTCATTCAATTTTGAATTTCAGCAGATAGAGGGCAAAAGACATGTCACATCATAAAATAGGTTAACAGCCGATGGCACTGATATCATTCTCTATCCATGATCATTGGTGTTTTTGAGACCAGCGTAAAAGATCTATTTCTGTCACAAACTCTAACATATATATCCATACTGGCTTGTGACTTGAGAGACTTGTTCAGTACAGAAACTTATGATACACTGCACTGTTATGACAATGGAAGGATGATGATGACTCTGTAATCAAAATGTAGACACAGAAACATCTGACAGCAAAATGTAAACAAGTGTAATATGAGCAGAAATTGCTTATTGTGAAGTTGTACATGAAGTGTATTTAACCAGTGAGTGACAAAAACAACTGGCATGCATAAATGTAATCATTTGCTGAAACTGAGTACTGATGGTTTTTTTTACAGTACAGAAAGGTCACTTCCAATAACAAGTGCCTTAAATGCCTAATGAAATCACATATTTCAACACACAAGAGTCAGTATTTTCAACATTCAACAATTTATCAAGTCAAAAGTTGTCAGCTTACAAAGTGCACTTTCAAACTTAAACTGCCTTGTGGCTATAACTACATTGGGTAAAATCTGAGATTTAAATTTGGAATAAATGGTGTTAGTCATTGTTCTGTAAGAGAAGTTAGTCATTGTTCTGTAAGAGAAGTTAGTCATTGTTCTGTATAAGAAGTTAGTTACTGTTCTTTAAGAGAAGTTAGTCATTGTTCTGTATAAGAAGTTAGTTACCGTTCTTTAAGAAAAGTTAGTCATTGTTCTGTATAAGAAGTTAGTTACTGTTCTTTAAGAAAAGTTAGTCATTGTTCTGTATAAGAAGTTAGTTACTGTTCTTTAAGAAAAGTTAGTCATTGTTCTGTATAAGAAGTTAGTTACTGTTCTTTAAGAAAAGTTAGTCATTGTTCTGTATAAGAAGTTAGTTACTGTTCTTTAAGAAAAGTTAGTCATTGTTCTGTATAAGAAGTTAGTTACTGTTCTTTAAGAAAAGTTAGTCATTGTTCTGTATAAGAAGTTAGTTACCGTTCTTTAAGAAAAGTTAGTCATTGTTCTGTATAAGAAGTTAGTTACTGTTCTTTAAGAAAAGTTAGTCATTGTTCTGTAAGAGAAGTTAGTTACCGTTCTTTAAGAAAAGTTAGTCATTGTTCTGTATAAGAAGTTAGTTATCGTTCTTTAGGAAAAGTTAGTCATTGTTCTGTATAAGAAGTTAGTTATCGTTCTTTAAGAAAAGTTAGTCATTGTTCTGTATAAGAAGTTAGTTACCGTTCTTTAGGAAAAGTTAGTCATTGTTCTGTATAAGAAGTTAGTTACCGTTCTTTAGGAAAAGTTAGTCATTGTTCTGTATAAGAAGTTAGTTACCGTTCTTTAAGAAAAGTTAGTCATTGTTCTGTATAAGAAGTTAGTTACCGTTCTTTAGGAAAAGTTAGTCATTGTTCTGTATAAGAAGTTAGTTACCGTTCTTTAAGAAAAGTTAGTCATTGTTCTGTATAAGAAGTTAGTTACTGTTCTTTAAGAAAAGTTAGTCATTGTTCTGTATAAGAAGTTAGTTACTGTTCTTTAAGAAAAGTTAGTCATTGTTCTGTAAGAGAAGTTAGTTACCGTTCTTTAAGAAAAGTTAGTCATTGTTCTGTATAAGAAGTTAGTTATCGTTCTTTAGGAAAAGTTAATCATTGTTCTGTATAAGAAGTTAGTTACTGTTCTTTAAGAAAAGTTAGTCATTGTTCTGTAAGAGAAGTTAGTTACCGTTCTTTAAGAAAAGTTAGTCATTGTTCTGTATAAGAAGTTAGTTACTGTTCTTTAAGAAAAGTTAATCATTGTTCTATATAAAAAGTTAGTTACTGTTCTTTAAGAGAAGTTAGTCATTGTTCTGTATAAGAAATTAGTTACTGTTCTTTAAGAGAAGTTAGTCATTGTTCTGTATAAGAAATTAGTTACTGTTCTTTAAGAAAAGTTAGTCATTGTTCTGTATAAGAAGTTAGTCATTGTTCTGTAAGAGAAGTTAGTCATTGTTCTGTAAGAGAAGTTAGTCATTGTTCTGTATAAGAAGTTAGTTATTGTTCTTTAAGAGAAGTTAGTCATTGTTCTGTAAGAGAAGTTAGTTACTGTTCTTTAAGAAAAGTTAGTCATTGTTCTGTATAAGAAGTTAGTTACTGTTCTTTAAGAGAAGTTAGTCATTGTTCTGTAAGAAAAGTTAGTCATTGTTCTGTAAGAGAAGTCAGTCATTGTTCTGTAAGAAAAGTTAGTCATTGTTCTGGAAGAGAACTTAGTCATTGTTCTGTAAGAAAAGTTAGTCATTGTTCTGGAAGAGAACTTAGTCATTGTTCTGTAAGAGAACTTAGTCATTGTTCTGTATGAGAAGTTAGTTACTGTTCTTTAAGAAAAGTTAGTCATTGTTTTGTATAAGAAGTTAGTCATTGTTCTGTAAGAGAAGTTAGTTACTGTTCTTTAAGAAAAGTTAGTCACTGTTCTGTATAAGAAGTTAGTCATTGTTCTGTAGGAGAAGTTAGTCATTGTTCTGTATAAGAAGTTAGTTACTGTTCTTTAAGAGAAGTTAGTCATTGTTCTGTATAAGAAGTTAGTTACTGTTCTGTAAGAGAAGTTAGTCATTGTTCTGTATAAGAAGCTAGTTACTGTTCTGTAAGAGAAGTTAGTCATTGTTCTGTATAAGAAGTTAGTTACTGTTCTTTAAGAGAAGTTAGTCATTGTTTTGTATAAGAAGTTAGTTACCGTTCTTTAGGAAAAGTTAGTCATTGTTCTGGTTAAGAAGTTAGTTACCGTTCTTTAGGAAAAGTTAGTCATTGTTCTGTATAAGAAGTTAGTTACCGTTCTTTAGGAAAAGTTAGTCATTGTTCTGTATAAGAAGTTAGTTATCGTTCTTTAGGAAAAGTTAGTCATTGTTCTGTATAAGAAGTTAGTTACTGTTCTTTAGGAAAAGTTAGTCATTGTTCTGTATAAGAAGTTAGTAACCGTTCTTTAGGAAAAGTTAGTCATTGTTCTGTATAAGAAATTAGTTACCGTTCTTTAGGAAAAGTTAGTCATTGTTCTGTATAGGAAGTTAGTTACCATTCATTAGGAAAAGTTAGTCATTGTTCTAAATAAGAAGTTAGTTACCATTCATTAGGAAAAGTTAGTCATTGTTCTATATAAGAAGTTAGTTACCGTTCTTTAGGAAAAGTTAGTCATTGTTCTATATAAGAAATTAGTAACCGTTCTTTAGGAAAAGTTAGTCATTGTTCTATATAAGAAATTAGTTACCGTTCTTTAGGAAAAGTTAGTCATTGTTCTATATAAGAAGTTAGTTACCGTTCTTTAGGAAAAGTTAGTCATTGTTCTGTATGAGAATTTAGTCATAGTTTAGCATGAGACGTTAGTCATAGTTTAGCATGAGAAGTTAGTCATAGTTTAGCATGAGAAGTTAGTCATAATTTAGCATGAGACTATTGCAACTCCTGCTCAGGTCAATACACAATCATTTCCCTCATACACCAAGTCATGTCTTATATTCTGGTACCAATGTGTAGGTGTGGTTTACTTTTAGCAGTGTGACCAGATCTATGTGTGTGTGTATATGTGTTGTCTTGACCTACTCGACAAGGTCTGGGTCCATGTAAATGCGCACCTCATCCTCATAATCATCCATGGGCCGGCTATAAACGGGTGGGTCATAGTTGGGGTAGTATTCCTGGCAAGAACACAAATAATATGTTTAAAAAATCTCATTAATTGTTAATAATACTCATTAGCAGCTCTCATCTTATCTCAAGGGAACATTAACATCTTCCAGTTCTCTGTAATTCTTGAAACACTAGTCTCAACTTGTCTGGAATGCTTCTCTTGAAGACCATCTGTTTCAACATCTCAAGAACATTACTTTTAAAGAAACAAACAAAAAGTGCCATATCTGGGAACAGAATCCAGGACCTTCTGGTCAGTGACACCTTTCAACCATCAAGGCTTCATATAAATGATAACGTAACCACATCATTTCTTTAAAAACTCTACATAAGCCAATTACCAATCTGGAACGTCTATTAACTTCCAAATGTGATCTCCTGTCAGTCAGGATTATTCTTTTCTTGGTGTTCAACCTATGACTACTAAAGGAATAGACAATCTTCTTCATTACCCTTAAAAGGACATTGAGTGGGCATAGACATATTATGATGTAGTTTATTTGCGCCTTTCAGCCCGATATATTTGACCTCAGCACAGCATTTTTTAGTACCGGGTTGCCTTCACTCTTCAATCTGTTTCTAAGGGCACCGCTTGGGGGGTGTGTGTTCTGATGTGGGCCACTGACAGTACTGAGTCCATTTGGAGAATGAACATCTTGACCCCTAGCCAGGATTATAATTTCTGAGAATTATAACGATAACCCCTCCCAATTTATATCTGCAATAACAACTTCCACTCTTTATCTCTATGACTCCTCCCAATTTATATCTGCAATAACAACTTCCACTCTTTATCTCCACAACCCACCTCCCCACTCCTGATTTATAAATAGCTAAAGTCTTTATCTCCATGACCCCTCCCAAACTTGCAATAACAACTTCCACTCTTCATCTCCATGACCCCTCCCAAACTTGCAACAACAACTTCCACTCTTTATCTCCATGACCCCTCCCAAACTTGCAATAACAACTTCCACTCTTTATCTCCATGACCCCTCCCAAACTTGCAACAACAACTTCCACTCTTTATCTCCATGACCCCTCCCAAACTTGCAATAACAACTTCCACTCTTTATCTCCATGACCCCTCCCAAACTTGCAATAACAACTTCCACTCTTTATCTCCATGACCCCTCCCAAACTTGCAATAACAACTTCCACTCTTTATCTCCATGACCCCTCCCAAACTTGCAACAACAACTTCCACTCTTTATCTCCATGACCCCTCCCAAACTTGCAATAACAACTTCCACTCTTTATCTCCATGACCCCTCCCAAACTTGCAACAACAACTTCCACTCTTTATCTCCATGACCCCTCCCAAACTTGCAATAACAACTTCCACTCTTTATCTCCATGACCCCTCCCAAACTTGCAATAACAACTTCCACTCTTTATCTCTATGACTCCTGCCAATTTATATCTGCAATAACAACTTCCACTCTTTATCTCCACAACCCACCTCCCCACTCCTGATTTATAAATAGCTAAAGTCTTTATCTCCATGACCCCTCCCAAACTTGCAATAACAACTTCCGGTCTTACGCTCCAACAACCTCTCCAAATGTATGTTTCTATTAATTCTCATCATTCCTCCTAATCTCCATCTTCCAGGACTTTTTTTTTTTTTTTCAGCCTTCTTCAAATTCACACAGACTCATCCCTAACTAACCTCCCAAGGCAAGTACTTGTCAAAGACTGCAAATCGTCTGATGGCCGTATTTGGGTAAGGTGACCTTCTACAGTAGCTATGTTGAAATATTTCCAGCGTGTGAGTGTCAGTGGTGTCAGCATTTTTTCGCACTAAAATAATAAAAGTAAAGCTTAAAATGGTCTCAAATTAAATTGGCTTGAGTAGTAATCGAGATTAACATCTATTATGAGTCAACCCCAGTTGGTAGTAGAACAGATGGGGTTTATAAAGATTAGAAGCTGTACAGATGCAATATTTACACTCCGGCAGCTAGTAAAGTACGTAGAATATAAAAAGAATATCTGCATAGCATTTTTGGACCAGGAGAAAGCTTTCAATAAGGTGGATAGAAATGTATTAAATGTATTCTGTAAAAAATAGAAGTAATGTCAACAGTAAGACAAAAAAAAACATTAATAAACATAACTATAGAATACCAAGTTATAAAGCAAGTAAACTTTAGATATCTGGGAACAACATTCTCTGAAAGTAGCAAAATCGATAAAGAAATAGACATCTGATCCAACAAGGCAAACAAAATATTGAGACAGCTATCCCCTACACTTCAACACAAAGCAATAATGGTAGGTAATGTGTTATTTCATAATTGGGAATCAGTTACCATAGAAATGTGATGTTTGAGAAAAGCAGCTTGAGTGATCACAGGAGAAAAATACATTGCTAATGAGTAAAAGAATATGAACTGACTTACAACAAGTCTTCAGTTGTATTCATGTCAACAACAACAAAATTGTTTGTGATTCCATACCATGCATAGTTTATAGAAGAAGATAAATAAGCAGGGTCCATGGGATACTAGACTAAGATGAAGTGTCAACATCAGGGACACTCAATAACAGCATCAAATGACAATAGTTGAGGTTATCTGAAGAGTGAATTGCTAAACTTTGAATTTTTCTTGACACCTGAAGACAGATAGCAGGAAGTGATGAAGAAGAAGAAGAATGTATCTTTTATGATGAAGGTGACAATCCTCTTTATTTGTTCTTTATAACATGCTCGGTGATGTAATGGAACAAAACAAGGTTTAAAAGGGATTACTTCTATTTTACTTGTATCTAATTAATTTGTACATTCAATTTATTTATCTAACATTTATCAATCAGTCTACAGTACTGTATCAACTCATAATTGACTAGTGGATTAAACAAATTTGAGAGAGGAAATATAGGGTGGGCAGGGGAAGAGAGATAAATGAAGTAAACAGAGAAACTAAGTACATTTCTTATATTTGTCTGTGTTGCAATTCAATAATTACGTTACATTTTTTTCAGTTAACCTGAAAAAGATATAATTGCTGCAAATATTCTAATGATTACCTGTAAGTAGTTATTGTTATATTTAGACACATTAATGGGGTGACAGGTGATTATGAAAAACTTTTTAGTGGTAACATGATAACAAGTTCCTCTATGTACGTCTAAAACAAATAATAACAAGAAATTGTTCAAGATTTTACACTTTTCCATAGGAAGATAGATGTAATTACACTTAACCTTAGCAAGATATACTATCACACTTAACCTTAGGAAGATATATACTATCACACTTAACCTTAGGAAGATAGATGTAATTACACTTAACCTTAGGAAGATAGATGTAATTACACTTAACCTTAGGAAGATAGATGTAATTACACTTAACCTTAGGAAGATAGATGTAATTACACTTAACCTTAGGAAGATAGATGTAATTACACTTAACCTTAGGAAGATAGATGTAATTACACTTAACCTTAGGAAGATAGATGTAATTACACTTAACCTTAGGAAGATAGATGTAATTACACTTAACCTTAGGAAGATAGATGTAATTGCACTTAACCTTAGGAAGATAGATGTAATTACACTTAACCTTAGGAAGATAGATGTAATTACACTTAACCTTAGGAAGATAGATGTAATTACACTTAACCTTAGGAAGATAGATGTAATTACACTTAACCTTAGGAAGATAGATGTTATCACACTTACCTTAGGAAGACAGATGTTATCACACTTAACCTTAGAATGATAAATGTTATCACACTTAACTTGAAGATTGCTTTAACCAAGATAGAGAGGAAATATGTATTTCATGTGTAGCCTTATAAGAGGCTTATAATTTGTGTTGGCCAGCAAGGATATCTATGGTAGGACTACCTAACACTTCCTGCCATGTGATGATATAGGTTACATTTATATTGGCATTGGTTACAGGGCATGTCAATATAGAAGGTTGCCTGCCAATTAATACGCTTTCACTCAGCCATTAGTAGACACATTTGTTTGGTCATTCAGAAACACATTCACTCGGGCAATCAGAGACAGGTTCAGTCAGTCTTTCAAAGCCACATTTACCAAGTCATTCAAAGACATACTCACTTGGTCAATCAAAGATATATTCACTAAGTCACTCAAAGACACCTTTATTTGCCCACTCGGTCACTCAGACTCATTTATTTGATCAATCAAAGGCACATTCACTCAGTCAATCATAGGCATTCACTCAGTCATTCATTCAAAGCCACATTTACTAAGTTATTCAAAGCCACATTTACTAAGTTATTCAAAGACACATTCACTCGGTCATTCAGTCTCATTTATTTGATCAATTAAAGACACATTCACTCCGTTACTCAGACTCATTTATTTGATCAATCAGACACATTCACTTTGTTACTCAAAGACTCATTTATTTGGTTCATCAAGGATATATTAACTCTCTCACTCAGACTCATTTATTTGGTTAATCAAAGACACATTAACTCAGTCACTCAAAGACTCATTTATTTGGTTCATCAAGGATATATTAACTCTCTCACTCAGACTCATTTATTTGGTTCATCAAGGATATATTAACTCTCTCACTCAGACTCATTTATTTGGTTAATCAAAGACACATTAACTCAGTCACTCAAAGACTCATTATTTGGTTCATCAAGGATATATTAACTCTCTCACTCAGACTCATTTATTTGGTTCATCAAAGATATATTAACTCTCTCACTCAGACTCATTTATTTGGTTCATCAAGGATATATTAACTCTCTCACTCAGACTCATTTATTTGGTTCATCAAGGATATATTAACTCTCTCACTCAGACTCATTTATTTGGTTAATCAAAGACACATTAACTCAGTCACTCAAAGACTCGTTTATTTAGTCATTCACCAGAATTGTGGGGCATGTAAAAAGGTCTGTGCTTTGTAAGGAAACAAATTTACATTAAAATAAATATGCTGTCTGGGGATGCTGGGTAGTCTCTAAGTAAGATATTGGTCTCTGGATAAGAAAGACCCAAAATCAAATCCCACCGCAGATGACCGAAATTTTCTCTTTGAATCTGTGGTGTATTTGTGGCTTTACCATCCCACTGCCTTTTGGTAGTGTGATCTGATTTCTAGATCTCTTGGGTAATTCTGAAAATCAGAAGGTTCCATGTACACTCTGTGTTTATTAAAGAATTCTGGTAGTTTAAAGTTGAAAAGAGTAGGCCAAAAGTTAGTTGCCCAGAAAAAATTGTTAAAACTTTATTCTGAATCTACCCACGATGATGTGTCAGGCTAAAAGGCAGCTTATTGTAAACTAGTGACAAAACAGGATCACACCCACTTAGTAGATAAATGTTGAAGAAGAAAAAAGATAAGCTGTCTGAGTAGGACAGAGGCATAATAACCACTGCCAACACAACCAGGCCGCAGTTGCTAGTAACATCATTGTCAATGACCACATGTTTCAGACTTCATGAATTCTCAAGGCAATATCAGAATGTTGGTTTTATTTGTGAAACAATGACATCCATTCTGCATTAATGCTTATGGTGGCTATACACATATATGGCCATCTTTATCAAAGCTGCCATCATGACCACTTTTCATAAAGTAGAGTGTGTCTTATTTATTTATCAGCAACTACTCTTATTTGGAGTATCGGTGAGTGAGTCGTTAATGTGCTCGCTTCCTGACCAGATGGGTCTGAGTTCGATCCCCAGCAGTGGCGGATTTATTTTCGGACTGACCCAGAGTTCACCCAGCCTCTAAAAATGGGTGCCAGAGATTTTATGTGAAGTGAAAGGCAGCCTGGCGTGTGGTTTACCACATCACCCAAAATGTGCTGTGGTCATAGAAAAATATGGTCACTAACACTATATTCCCAATATGCCTAGCAAGGCATGGAGGGAACCTTGACTTTTTTACTCTTATTTTTGTTCAACTTTTTAATAAAACTGTTCAATGCTTTGTCCAAACGACTGAAGAACATTTGGATTAAATAACTAATTCCTCATTTCTACATTTTTTAATATTGTGAGATTTGTTTTTTCATTCTTGGATTCTTTATCTTGCAGTATATAATATTTCTTAAATGTTATGTAGAGTCAATCTTAACATATGGATGCGAATCATGGACAACAGACAAGAAAATCACTGGAGTCTGTAGAAATGTAGTTTTACAGAAGAATGTTGAGAGTACCATGGACAGCTAAGAAGAGTAATGAAGATGTTCTGAAAGAGGTCAAAGCAAAAAGAGAGCTAATTTTCAATATTAGGAAGAAACAATCATCATTTTTGGCCATGTAATGAGAAGAGAACAACTGGAATATATTGTAACAACTGGAAAAATTGAGAGACGAAGAGATAGAAGGAAGCAAAGAGAAAAAATAACAGACAGCTTAAGAGAATGGCTTGACCTAAGGTCAACAACAGAAATGATAAATAGCTGCCGAGATCGAAAGTTGTGGAGAGACATGATCACCTACATCAGTAGGCCCGGTACTTGATGATGATGATGATGATGATGATGATATAATATGCATGAAACATTATTGTAATGAGGTTTGAGACATAATATTGAAAAGGTTATTAAGTAACAAATTACTAACAGCTCTTGATAAATACACAAACCTGAGGACTCTAGCACATTTTTCATGTGCTCCATCATAAGAAAAATGGAAGTCTGACTATTTAGTACTTCAACAAGTCTGTCATTAAGGCTGCTTATCTGTTTGTCTTTACTTTTTTGTTCATTAGCTATGAAAGTTAATCTGTATGGAATGTAAAATAGCACACAAATAACATGTTATGTTAGTTATGTTTGAAAAGATTGTATTGACTTCTCTGTGCCTATCTGTAAAGGAGGCCTACAGGTTGTGAGAGTAGTCAAATGTTAGAGCACTGGGCTGTCAAAGATGCCTGAATATAAGAGAAACATAATTTGTCTAATTATAGGAGAAGTGTAAGATGTCTAAATATAGGAAAAGTGTAAGATGTCTAAATATAGGAGAAGTGAATGATGCCTAAATATAGGAGAAGTGAATGATGCCTAATATAGGAGAAGTGAATGATGCCTAAATATAGGAAAAACGAATGATGCCTAAATATAGGAAAAGCGAATGATGCCTAAATATAGGAAAAGCGAATCATGCCTAAATACAGGAAAAGTGAATTTATGCCTAAATATAGGAAAAGTGAATGATGCCTAAATATAGGAAAAGCTAATGATGCCTAACTATAGGAAAAGCATATGACACTTAAATATAGGAAGGTGTATGAAGCCTAAATATAGGAGAAGCTAGTCTAGGGGGCCACAACAGCTCAGTGGTTAGTGAACTGGACTACAAAAGACAAGAGGTCAGGTTCGATCGCTCCAGGTTCACCCAGCCTTAAATGGGTACTGGATTTTTTCTGGGAAAGTAAAGCGGCACGAGTATGATACCGACCACATTACCCCAAAAAATCATGTGCCAAAGGTCTGTAAAATTTATGGTCACTAACACCATATTTCCTATACGCCACTTGGTATGATGGGGGTACTTTACTTTTTTTTTTTATGCATAAACATAGTAGTGGTGTATGATACCTAAATATTTTTCTTCTTCTTCTATCTTTCAGCTCCCTGTGGAGCATAAGTCTTCAACATATACTTTCCAGGCCATTCTGTTTCTTTCAATTTTTTTAAGATCATTCCATGTCTTCCCCATCATCTTCCTCTTTACTTCCATCTGTCTTCTCCAAGAATATTTTGGTCTTCCTCTTTGTCTTTTTCCTTGGGGATTCCAACAATTTGTGTAACACTCTCAGTTGGCTTCCGTAGTATGTGTCCTATCCAGCTCCAGTGGGATCATTTTCACAGTTTCTCTTTATCCACTGGTATTTGACTGGCACTTTTCCATAGTGACTTTGTCCTGCCATTTCCATCCTTTTATTCTGAAGGTTTGTATCTTCATGATTGTCATTCATGTTTCACAGACATATAATAGGATTGACTTAACATTGGAGTTAACATTGGCGTGTCAATTTTTATTTTTGTATTTCACCTAGTTTCTTTGGGTTTCCATATGTTTCCTAGGGTAACGAATGCTCTTCTTGCTTTTGATATCCTTATTTTGGTATAATTCTTTGTTCTTCCCTCCTTGTTTATATTACTGCCCAGATATATGTAAGATTGTATGTCTAGTAGAGGTATTTCTCCTATTTTTAATTGGTTATTGCCAACTGCATTAATTCTCATAATTTTGGTCTTATCTCTATTTATTTTCAGTCCCATCTGTTGTGATCTCTCATCAAGTATGCTCATTTTATCTTGCATCTGTTGATGGTTGTGTGATAGGAGAGCAATGTCATCAGCAAAGTATAAGTCAATAAGTTGCTCGGTCAGTGACCACTGAATTCCATTTCTGTTGTCTTTATCAGGTTAATAAACTTTATGGGGATTCCGTAATGACTCTGAAAATTCCAAAGCATTCCTCTGTCTAAACTATCAAATGCCTTTTCGTAATCTATGAATACGATATAAAGTGGAAGTGATCCAGGAATATTGACATCAATGATCCAAAATCTTAGTAATGTTAATTGTGTCGTGACTCTGTTTCGTGATTTTAAAAAAATCTAAAGTATATGCCTCAAGCAACACATATGAAATGCATACTTTTTTCTCTCCTGTGAGATATAGAGTCAACAAATCTCTGGCATAGAACAAGATGTTCCACTTTTAAAACAGACTCTATCAAAAGCTTTACTTAAATGGTACACATTATATAAACAAACATACATCAACAAACAATTAGCAGTTTTTGTATGTGAGTTACAAGCTAAATTACAAGAGCATCAGACATGACAAAGAATGAGAGCACCTAGGTATTATTAAAGTGACATAAATAATAAAAAACATAAAAATATGTATATGGATTAATAATAAAAGAGTAATCATACAAAAATGATAGGTTACTTAAACCAGAGCTTCCAAATCAGACCAGAAATCATATAAAGTGTGAAATAAGAGGTCAAACTAGGCACTTTGTCTTCCTTTGCCCTTATTTAGATTAGCAAAAGCAGCACACACACAAAATTAAATGCCACGAAGAACATATGTATATAATATCAACAAAGTAGTAAAATTAAAACTACTGATATGATGCATCTTCTCAATAGCAATATAAGGTTGTGAATCATGAACAACCTCACAAACAACAAAGAAGAAAATTGGCTCATTTTAAATAAAATGTTACAGAAAAATCCTTGGATACCTTAGAAAATGAGAATGAGCAATGAAGACATCTTAAAAGACACAAATATTGAAAAGAAGAGGCTTATAAACATTGTACTTAAGGAATTACAATACTGTGGCTACAGAGACACAGTGAGCTAGAAAGAATAACAATGGAAAGCATGTAAACCTAGGAAGATGAGACAAAGGCAGACCAAGAAGGTGTGCAAGACCTTGACACAGCTGAAGAAGCTGAAGATCTGACTAGAGACAGAGATTCTTTCTGACAGGCTGTGATGAATGCAACATTCTGCATTGGACATGCAAATCCAATGATGGCCTTATTTCCTCAAAATGAAAAGTAAAAAACTTTTTTAAAAAAAAAACAATCTTTAAGCATTGTTTACACACTAAAGTACAACAATTCTGGCAAGTGAAAAAACAATATATCAAAAATATCAAATTGGATAAAATTGTTAATGTAACTTTACAATTAACAAGCATAAGACAAATATGCAAGATGTGGCCTCTTGTTGGTAACACACACAAAATGTCATTACCAGCACACACTTCCAATGGTTTCAGGTGAACAAATGCAACAAAGTGAGCACAATAGTTTAAAGTGAACACAAACCTCTGCTCCGTGGTCTTATCTTCATTAAGTTTATCAATCATCATCCTTTCTTGTTTTTTGTGAAGTTTAATAAAGGCATTCCACATGTTGTATGTTGCTTGTGGAATCTGCAAATCAGAAAATATAAGTATGTCTTTCTATGCTATTGTATACCGCTGCCTACAGATGTGAGAGTTTGATACTTCCAGAATGCCTCATTTAACTTTGTGGAGCTGTTCATTTATAGTTAGCCATGTGCAGTATGTCTTTGAGTAACATTCATTTTTTGTTTGAAATATTATAATATGTGTATAACGTACATTTGAAGAGAGAGGGATTTATGCAAACATTCTTTGCAACATTATACAACATAAAACAGCTTTTGGATAGGTGTGTCATCCACTTGTCTGTCCATCCAGCTTGTCTGTCCATCCGGCTTGTCTGTCCATCCAGCTTGTCTGTCCATCCAGCTATCTATTGTCCTTTTGAGCTGAACATGGCACTTAGGGCAGAAGTTTAGAAGTTAGGGCTCATAGATTTGTATCAGTTTGATAAATTTACTAATAAATGGAAGAATTTTTTTTTATTTTTAAGTTTTTGATGAAAGTCTCCAGAATATTTCGCTTCTTGGTTAAACCACTCCTGAATAACCAAGAGTCTACTGTATATAACAATATGGCTTTTTGGCGTATTCACTGACGGGTTGAAATAGACAGATATTAATCTTCATTGATAACTGCAAGGTATTCTTTTTGTCAAATCAGCTTCCCTCATGGTTGATCTTGCCAATATTATAATGCTTTATCTGGCTAAGGTGTGATTCATGTAACATAATTTACATGAGACAATGAATGAGCTATGTAACACTATGTATGATTGTAAGTATGAACTAGTAGATCAAAACAGGAAAAGTACTAACTGCATGGAGGACATAACAAAAACTTTGTAAAGAAAACTAGACACAAAAGTCAAATCAATAACATCATACACTAAATATAGTTCAGATCAGTCAAATAATCAAGAAGATCTGTATAATCTCAATATATATGCCACTGTTTCTACTTGCTAGTGAAAGCACTGAAGATGGGTTTAGCTCACAAGCACAAAACTCTGTAGCACCAACAAAGACATTTAGTGGGGTAATTGAGAATATTTTTGTTTAATAATCTTTGCCTGAACAGGTGCCATTTTGTGTATGTAAAGGGTTGTTCATAAACAAAAGTATGCATAAAGTGTACAAGGAACCTCCTGTTTTGCATCATCCAAGAGGGCTAGACATTGGATCTTACTGCTCAGGATCTGAAGGAAAGATAAACTAAGGGATTCAAACCTGATACCTTTTTGTTCAGACACTGACAGTTTACCTCCAGACCACCTAGCCCCCAGACTAATGAGCTATGCAAATGAGACTAAAACCAAACACTTTCTGCACAAATGAGACTAAAACCAAACACTTTCCATACAAATGAGACTAAAACCAAACACTTTCTGCTGAAATGAGACTAAAACCAAACACTTTACATACAAATGAGACTAAAACCAAACACTTTCCGTACTAATGAGACTAAAACCAAACATTTTCCGCACAAATGAGACTAAAACCATACATTTCTGCACAAATGCGACTAAAACCAAACACTTTCTGCAACCAAACACTTTAAAACAAAACTGACAAGACAAATTCTATGAAAATGGGATAAGATGAATAAACACACAAAAATATAATATCATTCATTTTCCAGTTACCTTCTTTTGCTGTGGCCCACATGGGCAACAGGTCAGGAAGAGATGGTACAGTTCTATGAAGATTGACTTCAATAACAGAGCTGGGTAGATGAGCACCACCAAGGGCACGGGGATTGGTGGCCGCATGACAAACTCCTGTACCAACATGAAGAACTGATACTTCCAGATCTCCATCACTATCTGGTATGTCCTGGCCATAGTTACACTGTTTTACAGAAGTTTGTGGATCATCAACTTTACAAGAAATTACACTGATGATAAGTTTAAGATTAAAGAAACACATCAATATTAAACTTGTTCTAATGTTTCCATCTTGTTTTGCCTTTCAGCATCAGGGAAAAGTGGAATGTTCTTTGGTTTACCTTATACATAAGCTTTATGTGGCCTCAGTTTACTTGTCAACCTCTTAAAAGGTCTACATCTACACAGGGATAAGGCTGATAACTGGAGGATGAAAAGTACACTAATTCAAGAACTGGAAAGACTTACAAAAATAAAATCTCTTGGGAGGTGTACAGAAAAAGTGATGATATACAACCAAAAACATAATGTGCATGAAAATCCACTCCATGCTCAACAGAACACAGGAACCTCCCAAATTTAGACATAAGAGATTCAGCTACAACCACTTGTTTAGAAAACTACAAAATCAACTCAAAGATATCCTTCCCAGTAACCCCAAAAAAATCACACACCTTCTATCCTATGGAGTGCACAGCTTCGGTAAAGAAAGCATCTTCATCTATATCAAAGTAGCAAGCAAACAAGTAAAAATACCATGAGAGTCTATTTGAAATGAAAAATCTCACCCTAGCTGGTAATGATAGACAACAAATACAACCCATCCCAATGAAACCACAGGCGGCTCCGCAGAAGAATTTATCAGAAATGAAGGAGTGAGTGTCTTCATAAAATAGAGAGATAGAAGAAGTAATGAAGAAACAATTGCAATAAGCAGAATATTCTCACATTACAGATCTTAATCTTCTTAATCTCATAGCATTACTTGAAGCTATCAAAGCATTTGAAAATAAAAAAACAATTATTCCCACTAAAACCAGTCTTCTTCAGGCTACAACTCTTTTCTGGAGTCCCTAACAACTTCATAATATCCACAATCCACCACTCTAGACATCATGTCAGAACTAAATAAGTTGTCACAGTCCACACAAGTGGCCACAGTCCACACAAGTAGTCTTGCAAAGGATACCCTCCCACTGAGGATTTTTTTAATGAGGTAGCTAATACCCTCTCCAAAACTGGCAGCAGGAAAGCCTAATATGTCCACCCAGTGAACTACAGAGAGATCAATTCATCACATGAAATAAAAGCAAGTCAAATGGAGAGCAAAAACTGCAAATAAACAATATGCAGGACCCAATACACCTGATGACAAAGAATGTCCAGACTATCATCTTCCACCTCAGAAAAGGTCACTGCAGACTCCAAAGCCATCTTTACAGCCTAGGAATAACCCGTACAAACAAATGCCACTGAGAAGAGTGGGTCCAGTATATGAAACACCAGTTGTGCAACAATTATGTTGAACTTTGATGTCAAACCTCGCCAGACAACAACAAAACTGAGACAATACAGAGAGGGGTTAAGGCAAAGAAATGCAAATGAATGCATAAAAATGCGAAGCTGCAGTAAAGCTGAATGTGAGGGAAAATTGAAAAAAAAAAATAGAAAAAATGGTATGGTAAAAGCTTTACGTGGTTAGTAGACGACACAGATTTGAACGACATTTCAGCTCAATAGGCCTTCAGCAGGAACAAACAAACAACAACACACACAGATATGTAAGTAAATAAAACTAATCCTACATAGCTAACTAGTAATGAAACATCCAAAACAAAATAATTGAAATATGTTAAAGAAAAGCAAATTGACTTCCCTTTTTCGTGGACCCTGGTCAGAACAGACAATACAGAGATCTGGAGAGGACTGAAAGTTTCATTTTGGTGACAGGAGAAAAGACATTGTATAACCTAAGAACTTTTTGAACAACAGAGAGAAAGAGAGAGAGAGAGTAGTTGTAATTGTTTCTTTCTACTGGGTTGTTAACATCCATGTTTGGCACTGCTACCAGTGGACAATGCTGGCAGAAATACTGATTTGTTTATTTTCTTTTGCGTTTTAATAGGTGTTATTGTTTGACCACTTTATTAAACTAAATTAGGATATTTCTGGTTTCTTTGGCCTTAAAATAAGTCTTTACATGTTGTGCTCCAATTTATAGCAAGACTATGGTAGCCTACAGGTTGTACATATTACTTATGTACACTATTAGAAGAATATAGGTGGACATACTATCATAAACTAAGTGTCAGTTCAGAGTTCATTCTGAACACTGTAAAACTTGCACAAACAGATATTAAACGAAAGCATATTAATTTTGTCATCACTGTTTAGCATATGATTGTGTTATGCTGGTTAGTAAAAATATTGTTATGGTGCACCACCTGTGTATGCTACTTTTAAAATCTATTTAAATTTCAGTTCAAGGGCTGAAGTGTTTAGCAATTCCAAACAACCTCATGGGTTGGTCAAAACCTTATGGGTTGCTTGGTGGGCTGATTTCTGGTCCTTGAACCATTGGTTGCCTACTCCTGTAGTTGACCATCCTTCATATACATTACTCCTGACATTACTCCTTTTTTTCTTGAGCTGAAGAAGCAAGATCAAATTATAGTACAGATACAATATGCAGGACTCCAGGTTGCAACAAATAAAATTACAGTAAAGAAGCAACAAGCAGAACTCCAGGTTGCTGCAAATAAAATTTCATAATCTAAGAAAAAATGATTGAGAACAATTTTTCACGACTTGAATAGATAAAATACCAACAAATAACAAGTTCAGGGAACTTAATATAAGTCAAAACTTGCTGGTGAATGTAATTAAACAAAGAAAACTCCTATATTTTGGATAAATTAAATACCACAATGAACTTCAAAAATCAATATTGGAGGATATATTTCTTGTATGATAGGGAAGGATTACCTACAAATATTTTCACAGACTACATTCTACAGTGGCAGACAACATGGTGAGAAACGTATAAAAAAAAGACCAGCATTCTCAGCTAGATCAATCACCTGATGATTGATGATAAAAAAAAAAGGAAAGAGCCCCCATCACGCCAAGCGGCTTATAGGGAATATGGTGTTAGTGATCATAAATTTTACAGATCTTCAGCACATGATTTTTGGGGTAATGTAGTCGGTATTATGCCCGTGCAGCTTTACTTTCCCAGAAAATAATCCGGTACCCATTTAAGGCTGGGTGAACTCGGAAGTCATAGGTTGGGATCGAACCCTAACTCTTGTCCTTTGTAGTCCAGTTCACTAACCATTGAGCTAACATGGCTCCCATGATTGATAATAGATGAGAGAGATAATTTCCTCTGGTGAGCTTATTTCAAAATTTCAGGCTCACAAACAATAAGATGTTGCATTTTAAAACCAGTCTCTTCTTAGAATGTATCTGAAAAAAGACACTCTTTATTTATGTAAACAATAGTGTTGACCACAGCTTTAACATTGTGTAACCTATGATGGGTGTCACAGTGTGTCTTATTTTAGAGATGGTGAACAAACAAAAATATATTAAAAAAGGAAGCATACATTAGTGTGGGTTCAATGCCTCTAATATTAGGAGTGGTAATTCTGACAGATATTATTCAGTTCCCTCACACCAAATGTTTCTATTTATTATTTTCAATTAGTACTTCTGGTAATCCAAACCTCCCTGATGATCAAATTACTTCCTGGTGCAGTATACAGTTGTCTATCACACTCTTGACACTATCACTTCAGATCTGTTCCTTTAGTAAGCTATTGCCGTCTCAAAGTGTATGGATGTTACATTATCAAATTATAGAAATCATGCACCTACAACATTATATTGTACAGAAATTTGTTTATGTTTATTAAATATGTCAACTTGAGTTAATATGAATTATGAGTACTTACTCACCTACAAATAGTAAATATGAGTGTATTATAGACAAGCTTTGTGTGGTAGATGTACTGCAGCACAATGAAGTAGCCTCCAACACTTGTACGAGGGCAAGTATTTAGGGTGTCTTTAACAATTTCTAACAAAAGGAAACATTTTTAAAATGAGCCAAACTACAATACTCTTCTTACTTGGTTTCTGTCAGTGTCATTATCAAAACTTAAATTTTACACAATGCCGACATATATTCAGGATATGTCATTCAATAGAGCTAAAAATGTGCCCCATCAAACAACTGCTGACAATATAACACTTGAAGACTGTGACAGAAAAATTCACACAAATGAGAGTAGATGAAAGATGAATCTTTGGCACCTTTAGACTAATTGTTTCGTGACACTTGTCAGCTCTGTAAGACAGTTCATCAAAAAAGTCAATGTTTTACTGGAGAAGAGAATCAGTTTTGATTTTCCTCTTTGCTGCACAGACTCATCATTAAATTCATTGCTGCTTTTGCTATCCTGCTTCTGATCTCTTTCTTTATTTCACCTTCTTGATCTATATTAATACTAAGATATGTATAGTGGTCTAGTTTACCAATGCTAGCAATTGAGATATATATTGCCCTCTGGGTATTGTTATTTATCATTATTTTTATTTTATCCCTGTTGAATATTTATACATTATTCCCTTCTAAATATAATCTCAGCTGTTATAATTTTTCAGTTATTACATCTATTTGTACCATTCATGGTATCTCTCTCCTAATATTTGTATCATAGTTTTGAGGTAGGCATCTTTCGTTATTTATAACTTTTATAAGGACTTTAACCAGTTCAAGTCTTGACTTTATTGAGTTCCATTGTAGTAATTAGTGTTTCTATGACAAATGGAGAAAACTCAAAACTCTTTAGTACTGGATACCTACCATTAACACTGCTACTCGATCAGTGTGAGATTTCCATGTCACAGAGTAGCACATTACCAAACATTAGTACAGAAGGACAAGCAGTCTTCGTTGAAATTTAAATTGTAAACATTAGCTATTTTTAAATCATCAATTTTATAGTTCCTAGTGACTGATTAAATCAAACTTAAATGTGACACTACTTATAGATCAGAGGTGGGTAACTGATGACCCTCAAGCCAGAACTGACCTGTCAGCAATTTTGACCGACAAGTGAGTCTGATTAAAAATAACTACACACACCAGCTGCTGAGCTGAAACTAGAATATAATTTAAAGTAGAAAATACATTCACAATACATTTATAAAACAAAACAACTTACATAAATGATTTGCTAAACATTGACAACTGGGAAATGATTTCGTTCAATCTTCCAAAACATCTTTCACTTTCTATAAATAACATGATTTCTATATTTCAGTAGTTTGTGTAGTTAAGTAATTTATATAAGGGTGGCTGTATTTGGCCCTTAGAAAATTCATATTTTATTTTATCTGGCTCTTAGCATATGAAAAGTTGCCCACCTCTGATATAGATAGTGCTTGTGTAGCATAGCACTTCTTAATCAGTTCTCCCAATTTACAATTTTAAATAAACCAGTTTTTTAAATATAATCTTTGAATATAACTAACATTTCACCCATGCTCTTTTATAAAATTTCTCAAGCAATCCTTCTCTAAATATTTATCATGAATATGTTCTGTTTCATCAAGAAATCTGTTAATTAAGGTCAAATCTCAAAGCACATCTTACATACATCGTGCATTTAATCAATCCAACTATAGAGACAATGCTAGTCCTGGAACCTAGATGCAAGAACAATATGAAAAACAACCTCTCCTGAGATTAATGTATTAGAAGAATGACAGGAACCAGCCTCAGAGATAAGATCAGAAATGAACTGATAAAAAAGCTAGGAATAATCACCACCATAGAATAGATAAAGAAAGAGCAAATAAAATGGTTTGGCCAAGTGACAAGGCAGAAAGACCAAAACACAACATAATGAGCTTTTAATAAATGTTGCGAGAACAGACCCAAAGGCTGATCGCGAAAAAGATGGATTGGCGGAATATTAGAAACACTAGGAAACATAACAGCAGCAGATATAAACAGAAGAGCAAATGACCACAAATTATATCTTTCCTCGACACTGAAAGGCAAACGAGGAAGGAAAGAAGAAGAAGAGGAAGAGCTAAAGAGTATGACCTGCTAAAAGTGTAAAGCTACTTTTTTTCCCCATAATTAGTGGGTTGTAACTCACTGCTCAGTACAGTGACTTCCCTTGTTCTGCTATTCTTTTCTATTCTATTCTATTCTATACTATCCATGGAACCACTTTCATAGCAGTCAGGAATTCCCACATCCGCCCCACCACTTGTCACAGCATTTCTCAAAATTTGGTAAGTTCTGTTGACAAGCTCACTCTGTGCTTGTTCTATTTGACTGCACAGGTAACGATTCCAAATCTCCTTAGTCACTTTTTACGAAATGCATGGAAGGTAACAGTAGCTTTATTCTTTTCTCACTTCATAGTGGGAGCCTTGTTCTGCTGCTCTTTTGTAATCTATGTACTACAAGGCATGTCTATTGTCAGTCCCTTACTCTTCTATGCACTCATCTACAGTGTATTATACTGTTAACAGATTGAACTTTTTCTAAGTTTTTCACTTCACCTTTTACTAACAAACTCAATTACATCTCATAATATGTTACCATCATCACATATTGTGTCTCTATTTAATTTTCTTGTACTCCATTTTCACATTTTGGTTGTGTGTGCCTTTTCAGTCCATTTTCTTCCACTTAAACCTTTTGCTTTTAGTGCTGCTCCTGACCATCTCAAAGCTGAAATCTTGGAAGTAACAAAGAAAAATAAAACTTTCTATAAACTTTTCCTGCTGTTATGGGGATTGTAAATAAATGTATTACAACTGTGATCTGGGCCACAAGATGTGCACTTGTATTATTATATTCAACAACAATAATGCCTCATCTTCTGCAGCTGAAATCTAAACATTTTATAAGTTGTGCCACGGCTTGACTGTTGACCTGACTCAGCCTACCAAGCCCTGCCACTCCTCCTGTCCCTCTCGCAAGTTAAGGTGTTTTCCTTCAGTTGTTGTCAATTATTCTTTCCATTTATCCATTGGTATTCTCTTTCTTCTCTTGTTATCTGGAGCCAATCAGATTCTTGCCCATATCCATCTTATGTTGGCTTTCAATATTGTCTAATTTGTCATCACTTAAACTTACATGGTATTTCATGGTTATTACTTGAACTTACTTGGCATTTCAGTCTACAACTTATACTTACTTGGTATTTCATTGGCTGAAAAAGAAGATAACTCTAGTAAGTAAATTATATTTTATTAGTTATTCGAGTTGTTTGGTAAGTAATCTGGTTACTGTAATGTTTTGGCAAACAGTTTTGTTAAGAAAAGTGTGTGGTAAATAATTTAGAAATTGTGCAAAGTAGGATTGCCTTGGTGGATAAAATGATAATTACTCTGGAACTGTTGATCAAATATTTTATTTGATTAGCACTGAAACTGTGTTTTGTTTATAATTTATCCTTAAAAGTAACATTTATGGCATGATAAAACTCTAAAATACAAGTATCTTTTATACAGTTGTCAATATGGAAACAAACAAAACTTAAACAAGTGAATATTGTTTTCACAGCTGTTATAAAACCATGTTAACTCATGAACTCAAGGTAGTTTATACATTTTCTGGTTAGGATGGAATGATCATTTCAATTGGAGACTAGATGCTGTCAAAAATATTCACAATTCTGTGCTTTGTGTTGGTTTGAAGGAAGCATCTTTTGTCGTTGATAACTCTTATATGGAATTTAATCAGCTCAAGTCTTGACTTTATTGAGGTTCATTGTAGTAATTGGAGTTTCTATTATAAATAGGGAAAACTCAAACTCTTTAGTTCTGGATACCAACTATTAACATTGCAACTGCACCAGTGTGAGATTTCCATGTCATAGAGTAGTAGCACATGACAAAATGACAGCCTAACATATTATTGACATTTTTGTTTGTGTTTGTCCTCCACAGAAACATAATTGTGTCAGTTTACAACTAAACTTTGATAGTAGAGTCCAACACATCAACATCTGATAGCATATATGTGGGACTAGTTAAGTCCTTTTATATTTGCTTATTTGGCCAGGCTGATTAACCTATTTCCCAGACCACCAAGTGAAAACATATTGAGTCTTGATCAGCTCTAGTTTGCTGAACTTGATGTCTGCAATAAGTTGTAAGTAACTAACTGCTTTCAGATCAAGCATTGCATCTTGGCTACGTTTTCTTGACTAATTAAATTTAAAATTATAGAAGCAGTAAATATTATGTAAAAATTAATACACTGTTAATAAAGAACAAACTGAACTAGAAATCAAACGCTCATATCTTTTGAAAATAAATTTACAAATGACAGCAGACGTAAGGTTAATTTTAAACTTGCCAATGAAATAATTCCCCCCAAAAATAATGCTTAATTATCATCAGCATTCTCATCTGACCATCACAGCTAATCTCTGTATAATATGAAGAGCTAGAATAAAAGTGCTTGAATTGTGCCTTACCATTGCATCCATACTGTGATGAGTAATTGTAGAGACAGCTGCAAGTATCTCCTGCAAATAAAAATAATAGCCAATATTAATATTAATAAAAACAAATGTTTCCAACAAATTAAATTTCACTTGTAGTAAAGACATAACAATAAACAAGATCTATGATACAGACAAAAGGGCAAAAAAATACTTGTATGTCAATAAAAATGCACAAATTAATTATTGATCATTTAGTTAGTTATAGAGGTGCACCTCAGTGCAAAATAAAGACAAGTGGAACAATATTAAAACAGGTAAATGAATTTAAATATTTGGTAACTTTGTTAACCTCAGACGGAAGATGTACGAAAGAGGTGAGATGCAGAATGGCTCAGGCAAAAGCAGCTTTCCAAAAAATGAGGAAGATACTATGCAATCCATTTTTGACAATAGAAACAAGAAAAAGAGTTCTTAAATGTTATGTAGAGCCAGTCTTAACATATGGATGCGAATAATGGTTAATAGGACAACAGACAAGAAAATCACTGGAGTCTGTAGAAATGTGGTTTTACAGAAGAATGTTGAGAGTACCATGGACAGCTAAGAAGAGTAATGAAGATGTTCTGAGAGAGGTCAAAGCAAAAAGAGAGCTAATTTCCAATATTAGGAAGAAACAATCATCATTTTTTGGCAATGTAATGAGAAGAGAACAACTGGAATATATTGTAACAACTGGGAAAATTGAGGGACGAAGAGATAGAGGGAAGCAAAGAGAAAAAAATAACAGACAGCTTAAGAGAATGGCTTGGCAGAAGGTCAACAACAGAAATGATAAATAGCTGCCGAGATCGAAAGTTGTGGAGAGACATGATCACCTATGCCAGTAGGCCCAGTACTTAATGATGATGAGTTAGTTATAAAGAATTTTAATTAAGTTAGTTATAAAGACGTTAGTTATAATGATCATTTAGTTAGTTATAAAGATCTCTTGGAGATGGAAAGAGTCTTTTCAAGAGTGTGAATATGAGAGTAAAGGAAAATGAGACAGTGATGGTGTGAGACTGAATAAGGAAAGAAATGACAGGAAATGAGGAGAGAGAAAAAGGTATTTCTTTTAAGTGAAGCCCTTTTTGCACGAAGACAACTAAAAGAATGTTCTAGTTCCATCAGCAATTTTAAAAGTTAAATTGACTGAGAAAATCATGTGCATAGTTACAGCTGGTCTGAATGGAACACCAACCATAAACAGGGGCATACTAAGTAATTTAGGTTTAAACATCTGTTAACCACTTAAGCTATTTAGACATCCTAAGACCTAGAAAAAAGCTGCATACTTCTTAATGTAAAGATAATACAATTTCGTACATCATGGAAAGCATGTATAAGGAATGGTATAACATTATTTGAGACTGCGCTAAGGCAAGACTTAGAAGAGAAAAGACTAATGAAGAAGGATGGAAAACCATGTGGATCAATGGGCCTGACTTGTTCATTCTGTGAGTGCATGTGTTTGTCAAACATTGGTAGAATTAGCCACGAGAGAAGGCAAAACCAAACAAAACCTAAAAAAAATACACAATAGCCTCCACTAGACTGTCTGACAAGACGATAAGGGTCATATATAAAAATAATACCATAGCATAACTTGCTGCAGGTTTACAATCTTGAGGCATTTAGAGTTAGTGAAATGGTTAGTGTTTATTTACATACTGTTGTCAACTTCCTAATTCTGTAACATACAACTTATATGTGTATTTTTCTGAAAGGATAGTTATCATCAGTGGAGAGCATCAGTGACAGTGAGCAGTTGAGCAGCATTAGTGATAATGAGCAGGTGTACAGCATTAGTGATAGTGAGCAGGTGTACAGAATTAGTGATAGTGAGCAGGTGTACAGCATTAGTGATAGTGAGCAGGTGTACAGCATTGGTGATAGTGAGCAGGTGTACAGCATTAGTGATAGTGAGCAGGTGTACAGCATTAGTGATAGTGAGTAGGTGTACAGCATTAGTGATAGTGAGCAGGTGTACAGCATTAGTGATAGTGAGCAGGTGTACAGCATTAGTGATAGTGAGTAGATGGACAGCATCAATAATAATGAGTAGATGGACAGCATCAATAATAATGAGTAGATGGACAGCATCAATAATAATGAGTAGATGGACAGCATCAGTAATAGTGAGATAAGAAGGCATCAGTGACAGTTAGTAGATGGACAACATCAGTGACAGCAAGTAGATGGACAGCATAATCGACAGAAGATAGAGCACCATATTTCAATGAGGAAGATACACACAATATTAGTCTTTCTCTCACTCCCATGCACCACTAGGTCCAGAGATATGGTCATAGCTTCTAGAACTGAGGCTGAGTGCAATGAATGACCATTTATTATTATTTATTTATCTTGATGTGCTCTTTGCCCTTCTTAGAGCACATTTTCTTTGACTGGTGAATAATTTTAATTTCTTCCATCAAGCTCATGGCATATAAAACAGCTGTTTGTTGATAATAACCTAGTGATCTCGCTAATTTTGTCAGTTCTGAAACATAACTTGATTACAATTCTACTTTGGCACATTAAAAATAATCATAAGAGATGTTATAACTTAAATTGTTAAATATAAGTGATTAAAATATTATTATTTTACACCAGAAAGGATTAAATTTATAAAATGTTGAGATATTTCTTTTCGTAAATATTAAGAAACTAAAATATCAATAGCACACAAATAAGCGACTGTAGAATATTCATATTATAGCTTGAATCACTCCAACAAAATACCAAGATTTAGTGAATTCCTTAGGTCATCTTCATTCATAAATATGGCAACATTTTTTGTGATTCAAACTAAAATGTAACTTTAAAAACAAGCAACTGTGTAAAAACAAATAGGCTACAATTTTAAGATTTGCCTCAAAGATATGAAATATATGTCATAAAAAAGAATGGGCTACAATCTTAATATTTACCTCAAAGATATGAAATATCTGTCATAAAAAAGAATGGGCTACAATCTTAATATTTGCCTCAAAGATATCAAATATATGTCATAAAAAAGAATGGGCTACAATCTTAATATTTGCCTCAAAAATATCAAATATATGTCATAAAAAATAATGGGCTACCATTTTAATATTTGCCTCAAAGATATGAAATATATGTCATAAAAAAGAATGGGCTACCATTTTAATATTTGCCTCAAAGATATCAAATATATGTCATAAAAAAGAATGGGCTACCATTTTAAGATTTGCCTCAAAGATATGAAATATCTGACATAAAAAGGAATGGGCTACAATTTAATATTTGCTTCAAAGATAAGAAATATCTGACATAAAAAAGAGTGGGCTACAATTTTAATATTTGCTTCAAAGATAAGAAATATCTGACATAAAAAAGAGTGGGCTACAATTTTAAGATTTGCCTCAAAGATATGAGATATCTGTCATAAAAAGAGTGGGCTACAATTTTGATACTTACCTCCCAAATATGCAATGTCAGTCATAAAAAAGAATGAGCTACAACTTTAAGACTTACCTCTCAAATCTGAGATATCTGTTAAAAAAAGGGCAAAGATGCCTCTCAATAAAGTTTGGAACGCCACTTGAAGATCTAAGGTTTCAGCAGGGTAGAGAACTGCATGGATGGCTACTGAGCCACTGATAAGAGTCATAAACCACAGTTTTAGCCAGTTGATTAAATCTTTGCGGATCTGTCAGGAAATATTCTGTGAAAGCTGTGACACTGAAAATGAATGCTTCAGACAAACAGACAGTTTAGGCAATGAAGAATAATGTGAGCATTACATGTCGGTCATAGCACATAATCTCACAACTAATTAATATGTGAAGAAAAGTAATTTCCTTTGAATAAATAGTAATTTATAATGCATGAAAAGATTTTATTTGCATACAGACATTATTTATAATGTAAAAAAAAATGATATAGCCCTACAATCTAAAGAAACTTTTACTCTATTTTGTACCCACAAAAATGTATAATGTAAACAATTATTATAAACATCTTTTTCTTTTCTTTCTTTCATTTATAAAGAAATAAAATAATATGATCTTAAATTTTGGGATTTAATATGTTGCATCACCCAACCTCTCAATTATCTTTCCTTTCCCTTTATACATTTACAGGCCCCAGCTCATTATATAACGCACACATGCATGAATGCATGCACACACAAATATATATATATAAACTCTACTTATATAACTCAGAAGGGTACACATTTTTTTCAAATAAAATTTAACTCAGTATTTGTGTAATGCCTTGGAATTTATTTACTTTTTAGCACAAGTAGAGTGGGCTCAACAGCACTGACCACCATCCAACCTACAAGAAGGAAAACTCCCATGTCAAGCCAAGATCCAGCCTGCCTAAGACGAATTGTGGTAGCCACAGTCCATGTTTAGGGGGAAAATCAGAAAATACTTGCACATATAAGTACCGACCATGCTATTAGCTCATCTTGTCTCATAATGTTGTTCCTACCCCTCCATCATGAATCTAGACGGTTAAGTTCGCACGATAAAATAACTTGAACACTGAAACCAAAAAAGTTTAGTTTTCAGCAAAACGCAACTGTCACATTGTTCCAGAAAATTTACTCTCAATTTGGTTGACATCAGGGTCATTTTTTGGTTCATTTTAGTTTTTCTTAGATTTTTTTAAAAATATCTATAGTACCAAAATTACAAACTATAGAAGAATTTTAAGAACTGCAGAGGGGGCTGCAAAAAGTCACTGAGGAATTTTCTTCACAGAAGGAAAGTGAAGCAGGTGCTGAAATTAAATAATTAATAGTGTTACTATTTGGGGAAAACATAGCGTTGTTGAGTGGAGAAAAAATAGCATCCTAACACTGATGTGATCAATTAGAGTGTCAACCTGTTTAATGGCTATATTATTGATGATCTTTTAAATATTTGTTTAAAAAATCATCAAAAGCAGACAAGTTTTTAAGGAAAGCCTAGGAATCTTCCCAATCCAAAGCATCTTCTAAAGCAAAGAATTAACATTTTAAAAAAGAGAGAGAGAGAGAGAGAGAGAGAGAGAGAGAGAGAAAGAAAATACACCAGAAACAGTTACTTGATGTTTTTATGGAAGGTCACCCCCATGCATTAGCATTCCTTCTTATGTCTGTAGAATTTATGGTCACTAACACCATATTCCCCATACGCCACTTGGCGTGACGGGGGTACTTTACTTTTTTTTTTTACACCCCCATGCATTAGCATCCCTTCTCCTCTTCAACATCATCATTAGTCTCATAACTTTGGTGTTTGATAAAGTACTTTTGATGACAATTTTACAATTACTTTTCAACCTTCATGATAAAGAAGGTAGCCACGATAGCTCAGTGGTTAGTGAACTGGACTACAAAGGACAAGGGGTAGCGTTCGATCTCATCTGACGGCTTCCGGTTCACCAAGCCTTTAATGGGTACCGGATTTTTTTCTGGGAAAGTAAAGTGGCATGGGCATAATACCAACCACATTACCCCAAAAAGCATGTCCCAAAGGTATGTAAAATTTATGGTCACTAACACCATATTCCCTATACACCACTTGGCGTGACGGGGGTACTTTACTTTTTTTTTACTTCATGATAAAGCACTAACTTCTCAGATATTATGAAGATTAATCTCATCCATTCTATTATGCTGTTCTCCCACTTTCCCTCATCACCTTCTACTTAATATATCCGCTTTCTTCAGTACAGATAAAGGATAGTTAAATTTTCATTTTCAATATACCAAGCACATTCATTGTTTTTATGGTTTTCTTGTATGATTTGTTCCATTAATTCCTGTAAATTTATTTAATGCATATGTTTCAATAAATAATTATCTGCAGTCTGGAAAGGATTCATCCAATTACATTATTTCTGTATAGATGATCTTCTTGAAAAATGCTACATTAAACAAACTAACTATTATGGTAAAAACCTCTTCTCTCTAGATCTTGTCATCTCAGCTGGAGTATCTCCTTCAACAGCTGGCATGGGTCTGTTGTGAAAAATGAAACTGTCCTTCCTTTGGCTCATTCATTTACCTAAAACATACTTCCATTTTTTGGAACTTATTTTTAATGATGAACTGATTGCTATACGTCCTAGCAGTCGCTCAACCTACGAAATAACCCTTCCTTATTTACAATTTTAAATTATCTTTTCATAAGTGATTCATTTCTCTTACATGAGTAATCCCATTAAACATATACACACTGATCACATACTTCAAGGCTGTATTGAATATAGTAGACTGAGAAAAACCCATTGGTTCATAGATACAACACTAGAGGCAAAACTATATGGACCTCTGAAAGAACTACAAAAAACAGTAAAATTTATTCAACAAATGACAATGCAGATATGGACAATACTTCAGGCAAATGAAAGATAGATAGATAACCAAAACAAAAACACACGCACAGCTGCTATTAGTGACACATAGTAGTTTACATTAAAAACACAGGTGATTATGGTAGTAGATATACAAGTATTTACCATAACTGTTTGATTATGGTAGTGAATATACAAGTATTTACCATAATTGTGATGTTTGATTATGATAGTGGTTATACAAGCATTTACCATAATTGTGATGTTTGATTATGATAGTGGTTATACAAGCATTTACCATAATTGTGATGTTTGATTACGGTAGCAGTTCTACAAACATTTACCATAATTGTGATGTTGACTAGCATTGGCCCAAGCGTCTGGGAGACTGGATAAAACTGCCACATGACATAATAGAAAAAGTATATGAGGCTGAGGCTGAGCATGAACTTGACACTTGTGTAGGAGATGGCTGTAAAATGTAGCACCCTGAACATGACCACTATAGACACAGTATATATGATAACAATCATTGTATTCAAGTTCAGTCCAACATCGAATTCTTGACAGCGCTGAAAATATATGTCAGATTTTGGGTCAGATTATTTGGTCTGGGGAGATAACATATGACTTTACCTGTAATAATATACTATATTGTAATATTTTATATTAAAATAAACAAACTAACTTCACCAGATATTACAATGTCAATCAATGAAAGTACTTGAGGCCCTGTTGGGGGGTGGCATGCACATATTCATCTATCTCTATTCTTATAGCATCTTCATTAAAAATAATTATATACATAATTAGGGTAAGAAGCATCTAGTTAAAAAAAAAAAGTAAAGTGCCTCCGTCATGCCAAGTGGCGTATAGGGAATATGGTATTAGTGACCATAAATTTTACAGACCTTCGGCACATGATTTTTGGGGTAATGTGGTCAGTATTATGCCCATGCCACTTTACTTTCCCAGAAAAAAATCCGGTACCCATTAAAGGCTGGGTGAACCGGAAGCCGTCGGTTGGGATCGAACCCTACCTCTTGTCCTTTGTAGTCCAGTTCACTAACAACTGAGCCATCAAGAAGCATCTAATCTGGTCAAAACAGCTTACACACAAAAAATAGGTACCTGGTTTTGCTCAGTGCAGAAAAATTATCTGAGGACAGATTGAGGAAATGTCTACCAACATCCCCCACCCCCTAATGGAGGCCCTACAATGTAATTCCCAGTGGCAGTAATTGGATAACATTACCTCTACATTAAATATGATTTATATAAAAACATTTGGTTTAAATAATCTCTTTTTTTCTTCTTCAGTATTGGCCTATAGTGGATGTGTATATGGTGTGTCGCTAGTTTAGGACATCATGAAATATGAAACCTAGCACATCTATCATTAGCATGGGTAGATTTTTTTTAAATTGTACAAATAGCAGTCATTTTTACCTACTTTTTTATGCGTTTAACTGCCAAGGGTTTTTTCATCATCATTGAGTGCCATCTCCGCATCGAAGGTTGGCAACCATGGAGCACCATTCCACTTTGTCTCTTGCTTTGATGGTGCAGGTTGTCAGAGGCTGACTTGTTCATATTTTGATGTTACTCGTCCATGTTATTCTTGGTCTGCACTCTTTTACCTTGTATTTTCCCTTCCAAGATTAATTTTAGTAGGCTTCTGTATCTTTTAACATGCCCCAAAAATATCATTTGTCTTGTTTGAATTGTGTTTAGTAGTTCTCTTTTCATTTTTACTTGTTTTAAGACTTCATTGTTTGTTTTCTTTTCTTTTAGTCCATTTCTATCTATTCTTCTATAAATCCACATTTCAAAGGCTTCATTTTTCTATTCTGTTTTCTTGTTTAATGTCCATATTTCTGGAATGTTACAGGAATATTGAGAAGATCATTTTGCTATTCTTAGTTTTAGCCCTGATGTTATTTATTTTGATGTTAGTATATTTTTCATGGCATTAAAATTACTTTTTGCCATTCCTATTCTTTTGTTTAAGTACAACCTGTGGCTGCCCTGCTGCCTGGCAGTAAGCTCGGGAAAGTAAAAGGCTAAGGAGAGGGTACCCCGAAGTAAAACAACCCCACTGCCTTGTGGGTGAGACTTTTTAGTCAAAGGCTAGCGGAATCAACTGTAACAAACCGATGGAAGGCAACAGAAAACCACCGTCGTAACTTCTTTGTACAATCATGAATCGCCACAACAATAGAAATAACGACAACAACGTTAAGGGGGATTCCAATGGAAAACTCTCATTCGGTTGGGGACATCATGTGCTACAGGTGATACCCGATCGTCATCAAGCTACTGTAAGCAAAATAAAGATAAAACAAACACTAAAGATAGGTACTTGGAATGTGAGAGCACTCATGCAGAAGGGTAAACTAGAAAACATCATACAAGAAATGAAAAGAATGGGTTTAGAATTACTGGGACTTTACGAAATGAGATACACCGGATCAGGGGAGACGTATTCTGATAAATATAAAATAATCTATTCTGGAGGTACTGAACACCAAAGAGGAGTGGGTATCATCTTGGATGCAGAAAGAGCAAGAACAGTGAAAGGCTTTTACCCAATATCTGACTGAGTCCTTTTAGTGAAATTGAATGGAAAGCCAATAGACATAAATCTTATACAAGTTTATGCACCAATAGCAGACAGTCTAGAGGAAACAATTGATAAATTTTACAATGAGTTAAATGAGGCACTTCATAAATGCAAGCCACATGAAAACACCATAGTTCTAGGGGATTTTAACGCAAAAGTAGGAAAGGAAAGAGTTGAGGAAGTAGTTGGTCATTATGGCTTAGGCGAGAGGAATGAAAGAGGTAAGAAACTTATTGACTGGGCAAGAACACACAACATGATGATAGGAAACACCTGGTTTAAGCAACATCCAAGACATCTGTGGACATGGAAAAGCCCAGGGGACAACGCAAGTAATCAAATTGATTATATAATGATAAGCAATCTAATTATATAATGATAAGCAATAGATTTAGAAACAGTCTGGTGTGTGTGAAAACTAGACCAGGGGCAGATTGCAATAGTGATCATGTACCAGTTGTGGGAAAGCTTAGAGTAAAATTAATAACAACAAAATGAGCCTCAGTTAACATCAAGTTAAATTTAGATTTACTAAAATCAGACAAGAAGCTGCAAGACAAATATAAAATCACAATTCAGAACCGGTACAATGCAATAGAGAAGATACAAAGCATTGATGAACAGTGGGAAATGCTAAAAGAATCAATGCAACAAACATCAAAAGAGTTCATACCACCAGTGAGGACAAATTCAAGAAAGAAATGGATGACAGATGACATTTTGCAGCTAATGGATACAAGAAGAAGAAATAAAGAAAATAAAGATGAGTATAAGAGATTAAATAAAGAAATTGTAGTAAAATGCAATGTAGTAAAAGAAGCATGGCTAAAAGAGAGATGCAAAGAGATTGAAATACAACAAAAAAGAGATGCTAAAGCTATATACAAACAAATTGAGGAATTAACAGGAAGAAAAATGCAATCAAAAACTGGATGTTTAAGATCAAAGGAAGGAGAACTGTTGATTGATCAAGAAAACATAAAGGAACGATGGACAGAATACATTAAAGATCTTTATAATGATGAACGAACAGAAGTAAATATTAAGGATAATGGAGAAGGACCAGAAATACTCAGAGAAGAAGTGGAAGATGCCTTGCGCAATATGAAAGCAGGCAAAGCTCCTGGACCAGATAATATAACTAAAGAAGAGATTGAAACCATGGGTGATTTTGGAATAGAAATAATAACAAAAATATTGAATGATATCTACAACAGCGGATATATACCAGACGACATGCTCAAATCAATATCATAGCCCTACCAATCAAAAAAAGTAAAGTACCCCCCGTCACGCAAGTGGCGTATAGGGAAATATGGTGTTAGTGACCCTATATTTACAGACCTTCAGCACATGATTTAATGTGGTCGGTATTACGCCCGTGCTGCTTTTACTTTCCCAGAAAAAATCCGGTACCCATTTAAGGCTGAACCGGAGCCGTCGGTTGGGATCGAACCCTATTGTCCGTAGTAGTCCAGTTCACTAACCACTGAGCTATCGCGGCTCCTACTAATTTTTAGGGAATTAGTAAAACCCAGTGTCCTCGCCAGGATTACGAACCCCGTGGTAAGCCAACCGCCTATCGATTGCGCTAACCGGACACCCAAAGAAATCAGGTGCAACTGAATGCAATGATCATCGCACAATAAGCCTTATGAGTCATATGACTAAGATATTACTAAGAATCATCATGCGAAGAGTGAGAAAAAATCAGTCCAGAAATTAACGATGAAAAGTGTGATTTTGTTAGAGATAAAGGAACAAGCAATGCCGTTTATATCATAAGATCTTTAGTAGAAAGAGCCATAGAGGTGAAAACAGATCTATACCTATGTTTCATAGATTACACCAAGGCATTTGACAAAGTAAAGCACCAAGAAATAATCAAAATTTTAGAAAGCATAAACGTAGACAGCAAAGATCTAAGAATAATAAAGAACATGTACTGGCAACAAACAGCGGCCATAAGAACTGGAAACCAATTGGGAATGTTTCAACAAATAAAACAGGATGTTAGACAAGGTTGTGTGCTGTCACCAGATTTGTTTAATATTTATAGTGAGATTATTTTAAAATCCATAAGGGGCATGCATGGAATAACAATTGGAGGTCATAACATAAATAATCTAAGGTATGCTGATGATACAGTCTTAATCGCTAAGAGTGAAAATGAGTTACAAGAAATGTTGGATGGACATTATAGTGAAAGAAAGCAAAAATAAAGGACTCAGCCTTAATAACAAAAAGACAGAGGTAATGGTAACAACAAAGAAAAAGACATCACCTCAGTGCAAAATAAAGTGGAACAATATTAAAACAGGTAAATGGATTTAAATATTTGGGAAATTTGTTAACCTCAGATGGAAGATGTACAAAAGAGGTAGATGCAGAATGGCTCAGGCAAAAGCAGCTTTCCAAAAAATGAGGAAGATACTATGCAATCCATTTTTGACAATAGAAACAAGAAAAAGAGTTCTTAAATGTTACGTAGAGCCAGTCTTAACATATGGATGTGAATTATGGACAATAGGACAACAGACAAGAAAATCACTGGAGTCAGTAGAAATGTGGTTTTACAGAAGAATGTTGAGAGTACCATGGACAGCTAAGAAGAGTAATGAAGATGTTCTGAGAGAGGTCAAAGCAAAAAGAGAGCTAATTTCCAATATTAGGAAGAAACAATCATCATTTTTTGGCCATGTAAAGAGAAGAGAACAACTGGAATATATTGTAACAACTGGAAAAATTGAGGGACGAAGAGATAGAGGGAAGCAAAGAGAAAAAATAACAGACAGCTTAAGAGAATGGCTTGGCAGAAGTCAACAACAGAAATGATAAATAGCTGCCGAGATCGAAAGTTGTGGAGAGACATGATCACCTATGCCAGCAGGCCCGGTACTTGATGATGATGATGATTCTTTTGTTTATTTTAGTTTCACATTTTCCATCACTGGTTATAGTATGTCCAAGGTAGTTGTAGCTATGAACTGTCTCCAGGTCTATTCCTTAAATTTTTATATCCATTTGTAGGTTTTGAGTATTATCTTTGTTTATGATCATATTTTCATATTTTTAGTCTTTTTGATAATCATATCTAATCCATATTTTTTGCTTATCATGTTTATTTTATTAAGTAATTATTGTAGATCTTTATGACTTTCTGCTAGTAATACAGTATCATCAGCATATCTTAGGTTATTGATTGACTTTCCATTAATGTTTAGGCCTGACATCTCAGCGATGTTTTTAAAGATTTGCTCAGTGTTTAGATTGAACAAGCTTGGTGATAGGATCCAAGGGTTCTTTAATATGAAAAAAGTGCACACTGGACCTCCTGTTTTTCCCTGTTATCCACAATGGCTAGAGATAAATCAGATCACACCACCAAGAGATTGTAAGTGGGCAAAGCCATGAAGAAACCATGGATTAGAGAAAAATTCCCACTGTCTGTGACAGGTTTTGTATCAAAAATTGTCTTATCTAATATATAGATATGTATAATACATATGTGCTGTACCTGATTTGATGTTTAATCCATAACAACTTCACTAGCTGATAGTCTATACTGTGCATAAAACATTAACCACAAGGACAAACAAAACAGATACAGCCTTTCATAAAATATTTCCCTATTACAAACTTACCAGTTTCTTAACAACAAGGCCATACAAGTTATCCACAAACAGAACAATGAGCCAGAGTGCCAGATATTCATGGACAATTGGATCTCCACAATAGGGCTGGCTCAGGGCATATGTAAATAGTGCCAGGAAAGCTATAAAAAACAGCTTTGGAGGAAGAAAAATGAAAGTAAAGAATAAATGACAATGGTGAAGCTATTTTGTGATATTGAAAAAAAAAGTTTCAGAAATTTTGTTGTGGTGCAGAAATGGTGAAGAAAAGACCTTTTCTTTCTAAATAACAATAGGAAGAAAGCTTTATTTTGGGGAGGAAGATTGTTGAACTTAGGTTGATCAGTGTGATTTGTGAATATATATATGAGGCTTGTTCAAATGAAACCCACTCGAGACGACATACATAGGAGGCATAATGATGTCACATAATAATAATAAGCACACACCAATGTGCAGTTGTGAATTTGTTAATTCTCCACATAGTATTATTGGTTTTGCTGCAGACAATTGGGAAAAGATCAATATGATAGAAAATCCATCCAAGGTCAATCAGCGAGTAGTGATTCAGTTCCTAACAGCCAAAGGATGTTGAAAGTCATTGTCAAATGCAAGCAGTGTTTAGTGATAAAAATGAGCCATGCAGCAAAACAGTGAGTTATGCAATGGAAACATCCCAGATCACTAAAACCCTATAGGGTGTCCGGTTAGCGCAATCGATAGGCGGTTGGCTTACCACGGCAACAGCCGGGGTTCGTACCCTGGCGAGGACACCTGACTAATTCCCTAATGTTAGTACCTCTGAAGTCGGAGTAAATCTGCCTGCATGGCGAGGGCATCCTGTAATGGGATAAAACAGACTTTACACGCAAAATTCAGTCCCACAAAATTGAGTGGGTGGACTTCGTCAGAGGTCAAAGCAAAGAACGAACGAACTAAAACCCTATAAATTCAAGTCACAGATTCCGTTGGTAAGGTTATGCTGCCTGCATTTATTGGACCATGAATGACTCTATTTACTGACTTTAAAGAGCCTAGTGTGAACATCAATGCCATTCGCTACAAAGACACACCAGACAACCTGCATAAAGCCATCAAGAATAAGAGACCCGCCATGCTTTCACTTGGTGTGATTTTGTTGCATGACAATGCTCATCCACATGTCATGACTATTGTGCTTGAAGCGTTAGCAAGGAACAGTGGGAAGTTCTGCAATACCCAGCCTACAGCTCTGACCTGTCACTGTGTTACTTTCATTTGTTTAGACCGTTAAATCTCTGAAAGGTCAACAATTCAACTCTGATGCAGACTTCATGGTCTCGGTAACAAAATGGTTCAATCAGCAATCAAAGTCATTTTTCTCGGATGGCATCTACCATCCCCCCAAACAGTGGGATACATGTTTAAATGCCTATGTCGATTTGCTAAAGAATGCTGATGAGAACTTGCTTCATGACAATTGCTTTTGCTTTATTTAATTCTGCCACATCTGCCGATGTACCTTATATATATATTTGTTATAAAATATGGCCGCTGGGACGAGTTTCAGTTGAACATGTCATGTGTGTGTGTGCGCACATGTGTGTATATAAAATCTCTAACTTAGAACTATGGGAAAGTACCAGTCAAAAACCAGTGGTCAAAGAGATAAAATGAAGACAATGGCGCTGGATAGGACACAAACTATGGAAGCCAACTGAGAGTATTATATGACAGGCCCTTTTTTTGCAATCCCCAGGGGAAGACACAAAGAGGAAGACCAAAATATTCTTGGAGAAGACAGGTGTGGAAGCAGAGATGAAGATGGGGAAGACATGGAATGATCTTAAAAGAATGGCAAGAAACAGACTTGGAATGTGTTTGTTGAAAAACACAGGGGGCTGAAAGGATGAAGAAAATATATATGTATAGTACTAATGTAGTAATAACATTGGAAGATTAATAATTATTCTTAAAATTATCATTATTGAGGTTTCAGGATCATACAACTGTGGAAACTGCCAAGATTTTAATTAAATCACTAACAATATTGTGTATAATGATAGACATAATAGTAAAAGAAAGCAACAAGAAAGGTCTGTCTGAATAGTAAGAAAACAGAAGTATGCAGTATCATCATGCAGTATGAAAATAAACAGGACAAATTACAAGTGCAACGCATCAAATACTTGGGCACTATAATATCATCAGATGAAAGATGCACCACAGAAATAAAAAGCAGATTAGCTCAGGTCAAAATAGCATTTCAGAAAATGAAAAACGTCTTGTGCAACAAATCTATATCAATAGAAGTGAGAAAGAGAGTTCATCGCTGCTATATAGAGCCAATTCTGACCTATGGAAGCAAATCATGGACAGTAGACAAATAAATGAAATGATGATTAGAGGCCACAGAGATGGGATTTCTCAGAAGAATGTTGAAAGTTCCCTAAACAACTAGAAAGACTAACAAGGAAATTGTCAGAGGCCAACACAAAAATGGTGCTCCTTAAAAACATAAGAAAGAAACAATCAACATTTTTCGGGCACATCATGAGAAGAGGAAAGTTGGAATACTATTACAACTGGCAAATACAGGGAAAGAGAGATCGCAGATGACAAAAAAAAGAACATATTAGATAGCTTGGTGTCATGGAAACACTCAACAACAGAATTGATACAATGCATGATGGATAGAAGATTGTGGAAGGACATGATTGCCTATGCTAACCGGTATGGCACATGATATTGAATAAAATTGTATTTGATAAATTATTTGGAAGAAATAACCTTAATTGTTAGTTGCTGAAGTTTGTATTGTGCTACATATTTTCCACCAGTTCTTATCTAAAGAAATTCTAATCAATTAACTATGTTAATGATAATAACATAGGGCATAATAAGGCATTGCTATTGACCTGTGATATCCAGAACTGTGTGACTGGTGCTATCCAAATGTAGTAAAGCTTTACAACCAGTAGGGCTTCACGTTTCCACCTCCCACCATCAGACAAGCCCTACATTGAGCAATCAATTTTTATTATTAAATAAATTACTTTGTTTAGATGTCATTAGAAAATTACAATTAAAATGATAAACAAAGTAGTAATTATTTTCTTTGACAATAATCATTTTTATAAAGCTGCTATGTCAGAAAACACAATCCAAATTAATTTATTTTTTTAATAGCAGCTATCCAGAGCACAATTTCTAGTTGGAATAACTCTTGTTTGGAATTTATTTTGATCCTACACATTTACCAAACATGACAGCTTGTTTTTTTGTTTTGTTTACTTTTTAATCATTTGCATTTGCTCAAAGTCAAAGGTACATTTGTATGTCCAACATTGTTGCAAATTACAACATATGGAAATTATGTATACAGTTGTGAATCAAGCTTCAAATTATTTTTTAAATTAATTTGTAAAAACTTAATGGAATAATCATTAACTAGACGGCAGTACATGTGATGAGGAGAGATAACAACCGAATAACAAAGCAAGCCGTCATGTGGGAAACAACAGGCAAGAAGAAAAGAGGCCGACCCAGAGAGACACTGAGAAGAACATTGATCAGAGAGGCAAGAGCAGCAGGAATCGGCTCCCTCAATGAGATAGAGTTGCTTGCACAGAACAGAGACAAATGGCGAGATTTGATAAAAGACCTTTACAAGGATTGAAAACTGCTAGAATAAAAAATTTAGATAAGAGAAAGAGTATCTTTGTCTATGTCATATGGGCCAGCTACGGCTCAAAAGGTCAATAGATAGATAGATAGACAGCAATTCTCAAGAAAGAGGGGGTTACTAAAACTTGAAGGCCAACACTATTGGGTGATATCTTCAAAGGAAAAAATTTATTATATGTGTTGTACTCTCTACTTTATTTCATTTACTTTAAAATGCAAAAGTTCAAAGTATTCCTCTCAGAACAGTTAATATGATGGTTCTATCATCTGTTAAGCTTCAGTCATTCTGTCAATCTGCACTGATTGATCTCCTTAACACATAGTTATTTCAGTAGGTACAAGCATGCTGTACATCAGCACATTCAAAAGATCCAAAATGTACCAAAAATTGTGAATATTAAACTTATTTTCTTGTTTAATATGTCTGACTTCTTGCTGTTGTTGGTAACTGACACAAAGGATTTTACAATTTTACATTTTTTTAGCTAGCCCATTGTACTGCTGGGTTTAAGTACTGATGATGGGGTAATGTTCCAAAATATTATAAATCGGAAATATTGTAAGTCAAAAGTAGCATATGATATCTTAGGTTAGATTATAGCAGCCATCATAAAATCGTAAATAGCTCACGGCAGCCTATAGAGTACTGTATGCAAGGTTATAGAGAATGTAATGTTACATTAAAATGTTTTTATACAGTTCTGGCTAAATATATAAAAATAACATCATATTATTTCGTCTAAATATTTCCAATGCGAGTAATCATATCATAACTAAAACAAATCATAACTCGAACAATCATAAGTCAAGGAATGTCTGTAGTTATCTGTCCATCCAGATTTCTTTCCCAACCACAGCAGAACATGCATCAGCTAAACATTTAATTCGGGAAGACTTTGTAGGCCATTTTTTCTCTGGGCAGCAACAGGCATTCTGTATGATATTTGTTATTTGTTACTATTTACAATTTTATTTACATGTTCAATTGAACACTAGATTAATGTAAAATAACTTGTCTCCAATAGGACTAGGCATTCAGTCTCACCCACAAAACTCTGAGATTAGACAGTGCTTGAATACTGAAGGAAAACAATTGCTCAATACAGTATTTTAGCCAAGTACTTTTGTATGTGATATGAGCACATAACCTCAACATGGTGTCCCTTCTATAGCTTCTTATTACAGGAAGGACAACAAAGTTAAAAAATGTTCCTGATTTGTGCATTATTAATCTATTTTTGAGCTTTCACTTTATATTCTCAGGATTATCCACGTGTTTTATGTACTTCAACAAGATGTAGTCAGCTTCGCAGCTATATTATTAAATAACATACCCCTTGAATCTGTGAGAAGTTCTTCTACCAGGGTTCTATAGTCACATCCACTGTCTCCCTTGAAGAAGAAATAAATTCCTGAACTGGAAAGGCAGCTTCCGCATTTGGTAAACTTAAAGATATAATATTGGCCAACACCAAACTAACACTCAGGACTAAGATTCAAATTCACCAAAGTTGTGTGCTCAGTACATTTCTATATGGATCAGAAACTTGGACTACCTATGCAGGGCAAGAGTAAAGGTTAAACAACTTTCATGTGTGTTGCCTTCAAAAGATTATGGACATCAAATGACAGGACAAAGTAACAAACTCTAATGTCTTACAATGAGCCAAACTCCTATCCATCATGGCAACACTTAGGAGTCATAGTCTAAGGTGACTGGGTCATGTAAAACAAATGGTAAAGCAATTGCATTCCCAAACAAATATTGTATGGCAAACTTAAGGACAAAAGTGCAGACCAGTGCTTAAATATAATGATATTTGCAGGGCTTCCTTGGGGGAATTCTCTATCAGTGAAAGAAACTGGGAAAATCTGACTGCAGATTGTAGCTCATGGAGAACAAAAATAAAAAAAATGGCAAAGCAAATTTTGAGAGTGCTGATATAAAAATCAGAAGACAAAAGGCACAGGAGAAAGGAGACAAGGCCAGGCACCAGAAACACATCTTGTTCATTCTGTAGACAGATCTATATGTCTGTCCAATATTGGCAGATTCAGCCACGAGAGAAGCTGTTCAGCAAAGCAGCATCCAGCATAAGACACTAATATTTTACCAAACTACTGATTTATGATTCCTTGCTACCAACCGTCTGTCAAGATGACAAAAGCCATATATACTAAGAGTGTTTTAATTATTTGATATTTACACTTTAATTCATTTGAAAGAAGTGTCAAAGAACACTCCATTGTCTCTCATTGCTGCAAGACAAAAATATAGAACTAGAATAGACAACAATACAATACTAACTTGAAAGAACAATAATTTGCTGATCAAACAGAATCAATATAGAAATTAAAGACAAATTATTAAATGATACTAAACTAATAAAAAAATTTTAATGAACACCAATTAAGCAACTTTTAAAAAAAGTTAAAACTATGAATAAATCTTCGTCATACAGTGCTGAAACAATCTTATAATTTAACTAACATAAAACTAACAGATTTAATGTGTAATGTTTATTTTAAAAATCACTACTAATGTCAACATTGTTTACTCTCCACTAAGTCAGTAACAGTAAAATACTCACTGAGTAAATAGGTGGTTGAATCTGTGTTCGTTGTCTGTGGACTGGAAGTTTTAAACAAAAATTAAATAATGAATTGCTCTGTTTCTACACACATAACCAAACACTAGCTTGGACATTCACAATCATAGAAGAAATGAAACTGCCACAACAGAGAGGAGATATCTAAAAAAGAGCATTAAATGTAATAAAAGAAACAAAATTGAAAATTGTGGTACAAGAACAGCTGGGAGTTACATCTGTGCTGAATCATATGTAAAACAGCAATCAAATGGTTTGTAAGTTAACATGATTACAAGACAGCTTCCTCAAAAGAGCATTAACACTTAGAAGCAATTGAGAGGTACACCTAGAATACAATCTTCTTCTTTCCTCATATGCTTTTCAGCTTCAAGAGAACTTATAGCTTATAGTCTTTTGCTCTTCTGTTGGCTTCTCCTGCTATTATGTTTCCTAATGTTTCTATTATTCCATTAATCCATCTTTTCTGAGGTAGGCCCTTGAATCTGGTGTTCTTATAACGTTTATTGTAGGTTCACTATGTTGTGATCTTTTTTGTTGTGATGTATTATCATGTGGCCAAACAATTTTATCTGTTGTTTCTTTATGTATTCTATGGCAGGAATTATTTGTAGCTTTATTCTCATTTCTGATCTTATCTCTCAGACTGTTTCCTGGCATGTTTCTAACCAATTTAATTTCTGTGGTGGTTATTTTTCTGATTTTTCTTGAGTCTAGCATCCAGGTCTGGTATTAATAGCACAATGGTTAGAATGAAGATTATGAGTGTCCATTTTGCCTATGGTGTTATTTCCTTATTGGACAGCAGTGATGATATCCTTATGATGATTTGACTTGCTCTGATGTATTTTATTTCTGCTGCTTGTAAATTTTATTTTTGTCATTAGACTTCTTAGGTACTTAAACTCCTCCATTTGATTCCTTTTCCTCTGTTATGTTATCGTTATGTTGATGTTTAGTTTCTCTTTTGCGATGTTCATGATTGCTTGTTGGTGTTGATTTTCATGTTTTATTGGGTGCCTGTGCTTTTAACTCTATTTATGTGTTCATGTAAATCTTCTATTATTCCATGTTTGGTGATTGATCGTCTGCGAATTGAAGCTAATTAATCTCCTCTGTTTCTAATGGGTTGGCTAACTTACCTATGTAGTCCATGTAAGTAATATATTGTAGAGGAAACAATACACCCGTCTTACTCCTGCTCTAAATTGACAAATGTTGTGGCTGTTTTGCCAATTAATACATTTAATAAGGAAGAACTTAAGGGAGAGGGTTAAGCTGAAGACTATCTGCCTGTATAGCAAGGGACACCTTAGCAGATATCTGCTGGTATGAAATAGGAACAAAATTTATCTTCACACAAAATTCAGTACCTCTGGACTTCGTTAGTAATATCAAGCTGGCATATGTATTAAAAATGTTTTCAATAAAAAGAAAAGAAAAAGGGAGTGAGTGAGTGATTGTGACTAGATTTGAGATCACTGAAACATGAGATGGCCATAGCTTGGCCCAGGCATCCACTGTGTATGTAGGTTTTTGTTGAAAATTTTGTCTGGAACATGAGCCAAATCTATGACCCACTCTTTTAATTTTAACCACCAAGAGTTCTTTAATATGTGCAAGTGAACACAGGACCTCCTGGTTATTGCCATTTTCCAATAAACTGACTACCCGGAGATTAGGGGAGGATAATGCCAAGAATAATCCAGGAATTAATTTTTCTTATTTTTGAAAAAAAAAAACACTACTGAAGCTGACCACAACACCACCGAACCCCCCAAATGTTGAGATTGCATGGTGCAAGTGTAAGTGAGCAGCAAAAAAAGATTCTAACGAGGGTAGGAGCAAGGACATGACCCTACTTACCCTCAGCTTGACTTCAAAGCATTTTTAAAGTATGCGCTATCATCAAATTGTACTAAGGTGTTCACTCATTCATGAAATGATATGATCAGTTTAAGCAGCATGGGTGGGCAGTCAATGTTCACTAGCACTGTATTATTTCTCTATTTTCTTCAACAAAGATTTTACAACATATGAGACTATATGGGTTTTAAAACTTACAAGCCTTTGGTCTGACTGTACGTACAATATCAATCCAGTAATAGGTGGGAAGAATGAGAATCAAACACAGAAAAATCTGGGGGGGAAAAAAAAACTGCATTGAGACTGAGTCACTGTTAGAGGTGACTTCTTCGAACAATAAAATAAACTCATCATCATCGAGTGCCTTCTCCGTAACGAAGGTTGGCTACCATGGATCGCCATTCTACTCTGTTTCTTGCTTTGATGGTGCAGGCTGTCATAGATTGACTTGTCCATCTTATGATGTTACTCGTCCATGTAAGTCTTGGTCTGCCTCTGCCTCTTTTACCTTGTATTTTCCCTTCCAATATTACTTTTAGTAGGCTGTTGTGTCTTTTAACATGTCCCAAAAATTTCATTTGCCTTGTCTTAATTGTATTTAGTAGTTCTCTTTTTATTTTCAGTTGTTTTAAAACTTCATCGTTTGTTTTCTTTTCTTTCCATCCAATTCTACCTATTCTTCTATAAATCCACATTTCAAAGGCTTCAATTTTCTGTTCTGTTTTCTTGTCTAATGTCCATGTTTCTGCACTATACAGGAATATAAAATAAACTGCATTGTAATAATTATAAGTTAGCATTAGAAGTATTTGTGGCCTGTGCCCCCAAAAAGATTCCAAAGGCTTTGATTGACTAATATTACAGTATCTGGTGATGTTAGTTTGTAAATAAAATATATATATTTAAATTTATCAAATATATAATTTAATAATATTTAGCAATATAATTTTTTAACAAAATTTACTGTCCAAAATTCTCTTTAAAAACAAAATTTAGTTAAAACTTATATTTAAATTGTAACACATAATTAAATGAAGGCAATAAAATAATTAGTTGATTACAGTAAAAAAAACATGTATAATGTATGCAAATCAATGCTCCAATTTTCACCTTTTTGATCAGCAAAGATGTTATTATTTATTCATTCTTGCAAATCAGTAAGCAATACATAACTAATTAAAGGTTGATATATAAAGTTGTGTTCTTAACCTAAGGACCAACCTTGATCATATCTGGTATTTCAAAAAAAAAAATTTTCCTCTTTCGGATTCTAATTGAGCCATACCAAAGGTTGTATGCATATTTTTGACAGCATGGATGAGAGATGAAGAATTTATTTTTGCCAATGATGGCCAGATCGACTGCTGTATAGTTCCGAAAATCTGGAAGCTTTGTTGTCAAGGACTCCAGAGCCTGCGATTTAGATTCTTGATAGTTCAGGTCAATCATTTTGACAGCTAGCTGGCCAAATTCTCTGCAATTATAAACACATGATCCTCGAGATCTACTTTTGTTTGATTTGGGGAATTGCATATTAAGGCCAGTTCTAGGATGAAAATTGTTATTTGAAAATTAGAAAATATTACTATTTAATAGCCAAAAACAATTTATTTAGCAACCTAAACAAAGCGTAAAGCAGGCACACAGATGTACATTTAAAAGCAACTCGCTCAAATAAATTTGTTTCATGCTAGAATGTTAAATGTCTAACATCTACATAACAGTGGAGGAAGAGTTGGACCAGTCAAAAAGCTTCATAAGAATGACACATATCCTCACTTAGATGGCAAAAGAATCTCAGGAATACATTTTCTATTTGATGCTAACATTTTTCCCAGGTGTTTAAAACAATCTACTGTCCAGGCATTTTACCATTTGCATATATATTGTATTTGGATTAAGTATTTTGAGATCACCATTACTTCTGTTTTTTTTTTCACTTAAACTGGGCCTCTTTTTCTCACTTTCTTTAATAACTATAAATCAATTAATGATTGAAACTATCTTTAGCTATGTGACAATTGTACCGTATCATCTGCATATCTCGAGTTATGAATTTGAATTCCCCCTACTGCCATTCCAGGCATGTGTTTGTGTGTATAATGATGTTTTCAATGTATAATGAGAAATGGTCAGGTTAAAAGACACATCCCTGTCACACTTCCCTTTAGTTAGATTTAGTATAGTTAGATTAGGTATATTTAATTAGGTATAGATGAATGGATACTAAATCAACTTCCCCTCAATTTTCAAGCACCCTCTAATTGGGTCTCCTCAATCACAAGACAATCACAATAACTCCAGCTTACATGCCAACTGTCTTGGCCTTGAGCTGAAGATCTGGGTCAGAAATCCAGTACTTTACTAGGCGTTCATGAAAGTTAGACAAAACCAGAGCCATAGCCATAGGTTCACTGGTCCTACCCCATAGTATCTTCAATAGCTTGATGTTATGTGTCAGAGCAGCCCAGTATATTAATGCATGCAGAGCCTATTATTTAATCAATTGAAAACAAAGAATTTAAATGTCTATATTTTTTCTTCTTTTTTTCTTCTATATTCACTAACAAATTAGCCTTCTTTATGTCTACCCTAAAAAGAGCATTTACAGGCATAGCTGTATTATGATATGGTTTACAATATTTGTATCTTTTACTCATATATGTTCAACTTTAAGATTGCATTTTTTTGGGTACCAGTTTTTTACTCCATTTTCAATCCCTGTTCATTGGGCCTAAGCGATTAGTCTGTTTCTAGAATCATAGCAGTGAAAAGAGTAGGATCTTGCTCAGTTCTGGTTTACTAATCCTAATTCAAGTATTCAGCTATGTGTTGCTGGTTGCTTTCAGCCCTGTGTTATCCAGCATCTTAAAGGTCTTCTAAATTCGTGATTCTTAATCCTTCCTGTGCCATTACATGTCACATAGAGCTTGTAGTGCTTTTCACCACTCATCTCTATTCTGGGCGAGATATTTGATATTATCTAATGATTCCATACCTACCAACATTGCTTCTCTTAGAGTGTTCTATTTTAGTGTGTCTCTTCATCTTTTTCTGTATTCTGATGTTTCCCATAGAAGAACCTGTTTTGGAATTCACTTGTTACCTCTTCTCAGCACATGTCTGACAAATGTCCATCTTCTTTCCCTAATTGTAGATAAGATCTTTGGTTGCATGGTCATTTTTCTTTTTTTCAATATTAGTCTTGAATTCATTTCATTGTACACAGAGTATTTTTCTTAGGCATTTGTCTTCAAAAACGTTTAGTTTTTCCTCAATCTCTTTTGATGTTTTCCAGCTTTTACATGCATAGTTAAGTGTTGATAATACATTTGAATATTCTAAGTTTAGTTTTCTTGCATAGTATTTTTGATTTTCATATTTTGTCCAGGTTTTTAAAATTTGTTGCTGCTTTTGCTATCCTCCTTCTGATCTCTTTCTTTGTTTAACCTTTTTGATCTATATTACTATTTCTATTCTTTTGACCTTTTGAGCCGTAACCGGCCCATAGGGCGTAGACCAAGATACACCTTCTCCTATATGAATTTTTTGTTCTAGCAGTTTTCTTTTAAAGATATTTTATCAAATCTCGCCATCTGTCTCTGTTCTGTGCAAGCAGTTCTAACTCATCGAGGGAGCCGATTCCTGCTGCTCTTGCCTCTCTCATCAATGTTCTTCTCAGTGTCTCCCTGGGTCTTCCTCTTTTTCTCTTACCTGTTGTTTCCCATATGAGGGCTTGCTTTGCTATTCGGTTATTATCTCTTCTCATCACATGTCCAACGTATGACCATCGTCTTTTCTATATTACTACCAAGATATATATAGGTTCTGTATGTTAAATATAAATTATTCTAAATTAGGTAACATTAAAGAATGAGTCATACATAATTTTTTTTTCAAGTGCTTATTTCAGTGTAAATAAAATAATTACACACAAAATATGCCAATGACAGGGGCAATAAGTGCTACACAAGTATCTGTAATTGAAACACAGTGGTTAACAATATATTAATTAAACAACATCTATGTTTGGTGACAAGAACAATGATGAAGCAATAATTCAGAAGAGCCTATAAAATGTTAAATAAAGCAGTCAGACAGGTAGGATGGATGTAATGCCTGAAAATATGAACAAGAAATATACTGCATAAACCACTAATATACAACTGGATAGAAAGATAACAAAACAATTCTATTAATAATTTGTGTATTGACATTAAAGTAATCATTTTGGCATTTGTCATATTTCTGGAGTCTGCAGGGCTGGAGTATAAAGACCTAGTGCTGTTACCATGAGGTGTTTGGGTCATAGTTTTTATTTCACCGCTAACAGAAAAAAATCTTTTGTGGCTTTGGCTGAAACTGTGATCACCTTATTTGAAGAACGGCAGTGGCTTTTATCTATTTGGGACCTTATGTAAAGACATAAATTTGTAAAAATTGGCTAACATCTATGGATCTGCCTAGAGTACAATTGAGTTTTCTACTGGTCCATATTTACATATTCTCCTGTGAACTAAACACACTCTATTTTAAAGTCCCAGCAAGCAAATGCAAATGTTACATGGTCATAAATACTAAAATGATAAGGGGTTTCCTTTAAGATGCGGACAATGATTACAGAGTTGTAGAAAAATTGATTATTAACGTCAAAGGCCCTTGTTAGCTGAGTGGTTAGTGTGCTTGCTTCCTGATCTGAAGGGTATGGGTTTGTTTCCCAGAAGTGGCAGATTTTTTTTTGTCCCAACAAAGCTCTGGAGTTCACCTAGCCTCTAAAAATGGGTACCAGAGAGATTTTTCCGGGAAGTAAATGCAGCCTGGTGTGGTACAAACCACATCATCCAAAAATGTGACTTGGTCATGAAAAATATGGTCACTAACACCTTATTTCCCATATGTCTAGCAAAGCATGGAGGGAACCTTTACTTTACCTTTTATGCTAAAAAATAAAAAAATGTTTGGGAAAAAGTAGAAACAGAAAGGAATTAAACTTGCTCCCTCAGCTCCAGATGTTGTGGCCTAGAACTGTGAAATGTACTTCATACCCCTACAACAGAATATGTCACAGGGCTACCTTTTTGCTATACATTTAAACATGACATACTCTTTGTTCTGCCACTGCTGCAGACTCAACTCTGTCATTGCTGGCATTAAGAGAAAGCTGGAGCGGGTCAATCAAATGGTTTAGTCCTGTCAGGATATACAGTAGCTCATTCAGAAGACAGTCCTTTCCACTCAGAAAGTCACTTGGGACAGGATGTTCAAGAGTCTGCAAAGTCCCATTAATATAAATTTATTGTGACAGGGCTTTAAGAGAAGGAAACATTTAAGACAATAAAATATGAAGAAGGTAATGAGAACATCATGTCACCTAATATGTGATAAATTCTTGAAGTAAAATCAACATACACAACTATTCTCTTTCAGCTTTCTCTGTTTCTTGCAGCTATTTGTAATCTAGTGATGATGTAACCTTTCTTGATGTTTTTATTTTAAAAATCCTTTTTTGTCTGCTTTGCACTTTACTCCTTTCATATTTCCTTGTATGATTTGTAAGAGAATGGCTTGGCAGAAGGTCAACAACAGAAATGATAAATAACTGTCAAGATAGAAAGTTGTGGAGAGACATTATCACCTACACCAACAGGCTCGGTACTTGATGATAATGTATGATTTAGTTCTACATTCAATTCTTATCATTTTTCCTTATTGTACAAGGACTAAGTCATAATTCTTTCAAAAAATATAATAAACATGCAGGTAATAACAAGGAGATAGTAAAGAAATTAATTATTTTTTTTAATATTGTGTTTGTTGTGTTTTCTGCCTTAGACTTTTGTGTTTGATGTGTATAGTTTGTTTGCCATACCTGAGGAAGGCTTTTGCCAAAATCTTCTAGTTTGTCTTGTCTTTCTGTTAGTCTAGCTGCTCAATACCATTTGATGTTTATTTTACAGGTGACAACAAGACAACAGGGACACTGTGTGTGACTGGTTTTTTTTAATTTAACACATTATTAAGCATCAACTTTTCACTCAGTCACATTAAGATTCAATTAATTTTTCTAGAAAATGTACCATTTTTTCACCAAGAATTGTCTCAAGACAAATCTCTGCAAAGAAGGCTCTGTCTTCACACATTTTAAACAGCAACTCAAGACGACGACTGTTAAGATACTTGTGCAGGATAAAGCCACGATCAAGGAACAATTCCACAAACTCTTGCCTGCCTGAACCTAACAGCACCTGCTGGAATTGTTCATCTCCAACCTGAAGGAATTTATGTTATCAGTTAATTGTAATTATATAACAGTGAGAAGCTCTAATACTAACTTTGCAGAAACGAGAAGATGAAACTAACAGTAATTTTGTAACAATGAGAAAATTAAACTTACAGTCTCAATATAGCAGTGAAAAGAATAATCTAGAAGTAATTTTGTAGCAGTGAGAAATTGAAACTATAGTTTGTTCAGAAATTCATGCCCACAGAGTTTATTAATTATCTCGGAAACAATTTGATGAATTCCTGTAATTCTTTTTCATGATGTCTTATTTTTTCACCGACCCTCAGTCTGATTTTTTGCCCTAATGTCATGCATTTAGGAAAGATTTTTGATTTTTTGAGGTATATAAAAATATGATTTTCTTGCTTGTCCTAAATTTTAGGATTTTACAATAGCCACATTTGTTGTAATCAACTCACCAATTAAAAAGGTATATTTCACGTGCACACCACACAATCTTAGCACCATTTCGCACTCTTAACTTATAAGACGCGCACCACTCCGAGGTTTGTTTTTGGTAATTTCATTTCTGGTTTCTTGATAAATTGGTCCAGTGGCATATTTTGACCAAATATTTACTATTAATGAATATTCTTGTATGTGTGATAATTTGTAAGCTGTTGTGAAGTGACTACTTGATTTTTAAAACCATGAAGAGTTTAAAGTGTAAATTCATCACTATGCAGAAGGTAACTGTGTTAATTGTACATGCACTTTTGCAAGGAATCTAAAAGGGGTTGGTTATATTATGATATAAAAAAAACCAGAAAACAGAACACGGGCAGCTCTAAATATAGATAGAATGTCTTTCAATTGATGGAAAATAAGCATATCAAAATAGGACTGCCTAGTTTTTACCTGCGTTCAAGAAGGGTTAGTTAAATAAATTGACCTAAATTTAATGAGCTTTTATTTTTTTTTTAAAAACTCAAATGAGGTGTAGTGTTTCCAGATATTCCTTAGCTCATATTTTTCTCATTAGCATTTTTAGGCCAAATGTACACTGCTCATTTATGCTTCAGTCTGTACTTAAATGATGACAACTCCAGGCAATTATAAATAATACTTGAAAGTGGTTGCTTCAATAACTGCCTTTGTACAAAATGAACACATTCATAATTAAATAGATTAACACATTCCATACCACAAGCTGTAATTGATGGCTTTTGTAGCTGATGAGCCAAGCCCAAAAGCAGCGATTTGCAGCTTTTAATTTATCAATGTTCTTGCATCTATTTTCCACTAAAACTTTGTAATTCTCTTATTACCTACCTGTTTTGAATTCCTGAATAAACGGTCCAAACAAAATGCATGTTTTAGAACAATTTTAATTTATTTTTTCGCTTTTTTTTTCAAATTTTCTTCAGCCACAGTGTGTTAAACCCATTGGTAGCAAATGCGTTAATATAATAACTTCTGCTCTTAATCTTTATGCGTATTTACTTTTTGTTGTCAGAATATTTTCAGATTTTCTTTTTATACAAAGTAACTGATACATATCATGGACAGTAAACAAACAAATGAAAAGATGATTAGAGGCCACACAGATGGGATTTCTCAGAAGAATGTTGAAAGTTCCTTGGACAGCTAAAAAGACCAATGAGGAAATTCTCAAGGAGGTCAATACAAAAAGGGAGTTCCTAAGAAACATCAGAAAGAAACAATCAATATTTTTCGGGCACATCACGAGAAGAGGAAAGTTGGAATACTTGGTTACAACTAGCAAAATACAGGAAAAGAAAGATCGGGGACAACAGAGAGAGAAAATACTAGATAGCTTGGTGTCATGGCATGGACAACAGTCAACAACAGAATTGAAATGATGCACGGTGGATAGAAGATTGTGCAAGGACATGATCACCTACACCAACTGATATGGCACATGACGACGAACGGATAGATTTTGCTAGCCTCTTCCTCATTTTTAATTTTCACTTGCTTTTATAAAATATTTTTTTAAATTAATAAATAACATAAATATGTTTCCTAAAATGGGACAAACTTTCCTCAACTAAGAAAATTATAGTTAAGAATACCAAGGTTTACATCACAAAACATCTGTAAAAGTATGAATAATGCAAACAAGTAAGTTAAAACATTGTTGATATGTACTTTAATTTTCTCACTGTATTTGTTGAAAATCTCTGAGAGAGCCAAATCTGGTCTCTTCCAGTCAATAGTTAGCTGAAGATTCCACTGTATCTGCTCTGCAACAGTTTCTGTAACTCCTTGGGGAGATTTAGCTGTGAAGACCATATCTTACAAATGAAATACAATATACAGGTCTTTCTTTTTTTTAATAAGTTAGTCTCTGTTCAGTGAAAACTTTACTCCACACCTAGAAACACCTTAGTCTTAGTAAACCATTCATGTAGTTATAAGTAAATTGACAAGTGTTATTTTCTATGTACCCAAAATTGTGTACACCATTCGAATTTATCATTGAGCTAGCACTATGATTGGGTAAAGAATGACACTCCAAAGGCTTTCTCTGACAGTGGCGTGTAGTGTTCCAGTATAATGATATATCATACCCTAATGTTTCTGTGAACACTATTGTAGTCACCATACAAGCAACAATGGCACACAGTAAGTTTTAGTTCTCACTGACCTTTTTGCAGGACGAGAGTGCACTGACGGTGTGTGAAGTGCAAACATTTACAGACACCTATTGTCTGAACGGGCATTCTTGGTCGTTTTGTACAGTGTGTGGTGGGAGTAGCAAAGGCTGCACCGTCATCATTGGTACGTGTCACGGCAACTGTTCACATGGGATCTATGGACACGACTGCTCCGGGTCTTGTCTTAGTGTCAGTTCTTATGTGAGGAAAATCCGTATAATGCCTACATTGCAAACATCCTGGCTATACCTGTGATGACACTTGTCCTGATGGTAATTTTGGGCTACAGTGCGAACAGGCGTGTTCTGATGGCTGAGACATCATATGTGACACAGAAAGAGCAGACTGTACGCGCAAGGAAGCGTACTACGGGCCAGACTGCACTCTCAAATGTCCTGACCACTGTTTCAACAACACCTGTGAACAGTCAACCGGGATCTGTTCATGCAAGGGAACGTTCTACGGGTCAGACTGCACTCTCAAATCTCCGTACAACTGTTTGGACGATATCTGTGTTCGTGGGGGCCGGCATCTCGTATGTCGATGATTCCCACGTTAAGAAGAGTCTGCCGACTACAACAAACCCAAACATATGGATACCTTAATGTGTACCGGATATTTCTTTCTGTGCAATTCATTTCTTGGTGTGTTTCATTGCTAGCCAAGGCTCATATCTTGGCTTGTGTGTGTGTGTGCTGGCCATGGCTCATATCTTGGTGTGTGTCATGTTAGTCATATCTCATATCTTGGAGTGTCCGTGTTAATCATGTCTCATATCTTTAAGTGTGTATGTGTTTAGTCATATCTCATATCTTAGTGTGTATCTGTGTTAGTCAAGTGTAATATCTTTGTGTGTGCATGTTTGGGCTAGTGATATCTCATATCTCTGTGTGTATGTTTATGTTAGTCATATCTCATATCTTTGTGTGTGCATGTCTGTGTATGTCACATCTCGTATCCTTGTGTTTGCATGGCTATGCTAGTCACATCTCATAACATTGTGTGTGCCTATCTATGTTGGTCATATCTCATATCTTTGTTTGCATGTCCATGTTAGACATGTGTAATTTCTTTGTGGTTGCATGTCTATGTCAGTCATATCTCATATCTTAATGTGCATGTTTATGTTAGTCATGTGTCATATATCTTGATGTATGTCAGTGTTAGTCATGCCTCGTATCGCTATGTGCATGTCTGTGTTTGTCACATCTCATATCTTTGTGTGTGCATGTCTGTGTTAGTCACCTCTAGTGACTCGGGCAGATGGTGCTCGTAAGCCTGGGAGGGCCGACCATCTAAGGGCAGAATCCCCCTACAGAAAAGATCACCTGCTGCCTTGCAGGAAGTTTGGGAACAATCAAAGGATAGGGAAAGCAAACCTGAATAAAATGCTGGCTGAAATCGGATGCACTGGGCCACTGGCACAGAACACAGTGCAACGTTTTTAACGGGTGTTCAATCAGAGGGGATCTGGCAGACTCTAATTGTGATGTTCTGTTTGTAACACACCTAACCTGACAGCTGAGTTCATGTGAGGAGCTGGAATCCTACTCTGATTGGGTCCTGATCGCAGAGAGAGAGAGAGAGTACCCAAAATGATAAATTCAACACAACTAAAGTAAATGGCATCGGCTCCCTCAATGAGATAGAGCTACTTGCACAGAACATAGATATTACAAATAATGGAGAGTAGATTATTCAGTTCCCAAACCTTAAACAATACCCATTCTGATAAATGTAAACAGCTAATACACATTTTAAGGTAAAAATAGTCTAATTAAAAGTCCTAAAAATAAACCAGAGCACAGAGATAATAAATTCAATAAGTAAATAAACACAATATATAATGAAATCTGTATTCGTTGTAACTATGTGAGGAATAGTGATGTTCTCTCTCTCTCTCTCTCTCTCTCTCTCTCTCTCTCTCTCTCTCTCTCTCTCTCTTTCTTTCACTCTGTCTTTTTCTTTCCACCTAGCACTACTGGTTGAGTTCTTTGGTTCAATTTCCTTTTTTCTATGGAGAATAAATTTTCCAATGTAGTCTAGTGTAGGTAACTTTTCTGGATGTTACTAAAAAGTAGGCCATAACATTGACCTTGAACAAACAAGTTAATGCTCTTATTGTCAAGTCGCTTTTTAACACTGGTTTGCCATGCTGAAGTAGGATGTGTTGGGTTAAAAGGTACAAATATCACAGTTATACTACAAACCACAGCACAATGCTGACATGTCTACTTAACGTCCTTTTAAGGGTTGATGACGAAGAGGTGTACTCATTTAGTTATCGTGCAAATGCAAGCAAGCAACACTGGTTAGCGCACTAATCCAAATAGAGCTATTCCATTCTATTCTATTCATGGAATCAGTTTCAGTGCAGTTGGGGCACCCCCATATCCACTCCACTGTCCATCCCAGCATTTCTCAAAATGTATGCAGATCGATTGTTCCTGTAAAGTGTTGATTGTAGACATATCTGCTTTCCGCACTAAGAACTCCAGACAGACCAGACCATTTCCACCTATAGACGTCTCAGACTCTCAATGTATATATCAATGTCCCACTCCTTCTCCCCATTTTCTCTTAAGGAATGAAGAACAAACTTGACAATGTTCTCTTTGTCCAGAGTAAGGCTACACTCAGTCCCAGAGCATACCAGCGAGCTTATCAGCTATTTCATTGCAGTGTACACCAGAGTGCTCTGGACAGTACGCCCAGGTTAACGCACTCACTGTAGAGCCATCTAAGAGCTGCATCCTCTCCTGTTGCAGATATCTTGTAGTATATTTTGTCCATCACCAAGAGTCTTTATAAATCATATTCTGTGCAACCAGCTATTTTAATGCCACTGTTGCTGATTCTATCTCCATTCTCATGCTGGAAACCATAGTGTTATACTTGGAAAACTCCCTAACCACTTCTCTGCCATGTTGGTATGTCACAAAACCCCAAACTTGACCCAAAAGTGATGAGTGATTGTATGTTCACAATATATATATCTATCTATCTATTGACCTTTCGAGCCGTAACCGGCCCATAGGGCGTAGACCAAGATACACCTTCTCCTATATGAATTTTTGTTCTAGCAGTTTTCTTTTAAAGATATTTTATTAAATCTCGCCATCTGTCTCTGTTCTGTGCAAACAGTTCTATCTCATTGAGGAGCCGATTCCTGCTGCTCTTGCCTCTCTCATCAATGTTCTTCTCAGTGTCTCCCTGGGTCTTCCTCTTTTTCTTTTACCTGTTGTTTCCCATATGAGGGCTTGCTTTGCTATTCGATTATTATCTCTTCTCATCACATGTCCAACGTATGACCATCGTCTTTTCTTTATTACTGAAGATATTAGTGGTTGATTGGCGATTTCTCTAATTTCCTCGTTTGTTTTGAATCGTTCCATTCTATACCAAGTATTTTCCTTAGACATTTATTTTCGAATGCGTTCAACTTTGTTTCTATATCTCTTGTTGTTTTCCAGCTTTCACACGCATACGTAAGGGTTGATAGTACATTTGATTTGAATAGCCTAAGTTTTGTGTTTGTGCTAATGAGTTTTGATTTCCACAACTTTTCAAGGCTTCTGAAAGACATTGCTGCTTTAGCCAGTCTGATTCTAATTTCTTTGCTCGTATCCCCTTCTCGATCAATGTGACTTCCAAGATAGATAAAGTGATCGATCTCTTCTACTGGTTTGTTTTCCATGTATATTTTGTCACTTGTTGGAATTAAACTTTTCATGACTTTAGTCTTTTCATGATTGACCTCAAGCCCAATTTTGCTGGCTATTGATGATAGTTCATTTGTGTTTTCCTGCATCGTTTTTATCTGACTGCTGATGAGAACTATGTCATCAGCAAAGTCGAGGTCCTCCAAATGGTCTCCTTGTATCCATTCGATGCCTTTATTACCAGTGCAGCATTTCTTCATTATGAAGTCCATAACAATTCCAAATAACAAGGGCGATAAAATACATCCTTGTTTAACCCCAGTTTCTATTGGAAACATTCGCTCAGTCCTTCCTCTGTTCGAACTGCACATGTGTAACCATCATACATGTCTTTGATAATATTTATGATTTTTGATGGTAAACCATATTGCTTCAGAATTTTCCACAAGAATCTCTATGAATACTATCAAATGCTTTTTTGAAGTCGATGAAGTTAAGTACAAAAGGTTTTTGCTTTTCAATATGTTCCTCCAATATAAGTCGTAGAGTGAAATGTGGTCAAGACAGCTTCTCCCTTTTCTAAACCCAGCCTGTTCTTCACGCATTACTGTATCTATTGAATCCTTTATTCTATTTAGGATGATTTTACAGAATAACTTTGAGGCAACTGACAAAAGTGTCACGCCTCTCCAGTTGTTACAATCTCTAAGATTGCCCTTTTTTTGGGATCTTAACAATGATTCCTTTTTTCCATTTATGAGGCGTCTTCTCTGTTTTCCAAATGATGTTGAACATTTTTTGGAGATGTATTAATTATGGCTATCAATTGCCTTGAGGATCTCAGCTGTTAACTTATCCTCTCCAGCAGCCTTGTTATTGGTCATTAGCTTTAAAGGTGGTTTCTATTTCACTCATGGTGAAGTCATCTAAATTTACATCTAATTCTGCTGCTGGTGTTTCAGCTTCAAAATCTATTAAACTGTGAGGTAGTGGACGGTTAAGAATTTCTTTGAAGTGTTTCTGCCCAACGGGCTTTTATGTCTGCGCTTGTTGTTAGCATTAATCCAGATTTGTCTAGAATTGGTGTTCCACTGGATGTATAGGTGTTTGTCAGCATCTTTTGTACTGTATAGAGAGTTCTGCTGTCTCCTGTAATTGCAGCTGTCTCTGCTTTCTCTGCCAAGTTGTCTATATAAGCTCTTGTATCTCTTCTTGCCGAACTTTTCACTTTGTTGTCTAATCTTTGTATGTTGCTTTTGCCAGAACCTTTCCAAGATCTGTCTTTACATTAGTCATGGCTCTCTTTGCTTCTCTTCTTTCTTTGATGTATTTCCATGTGGTGTCTGAGATCCAAGCTCGTTTTTCCATTTTCTTCAGTCCGGCACTTGCTTCTGCTGCTGTCATTAGTATTTTGCTCTGTGAGTCCACATTTCATTGATATCTAAGTCTATTTCACCGAGTGCTGAATAACAATTACTTAGCTCTATGTTAAACTTTTCCTTTATGGCTTCATCTTTCAGTTTATGACTATCAATTTTATGTGTAATTGACCTCTTCTGTTGTTTCTAAATTTTAATCTTATTTTCCCAATGCACAGGTTGTGGTCACTATTACATCAGCACCTCTGTAAGCTCTTACATCTATTAATGATGATCTGAATTGTTGTTTAATACATAGGTGGTCAATTTGATTTGATGTTCTATCGTCAGGAGATATCCATGTTGTTTTGTGAATATTTTTGTGTGGAAATAATGTCCCACCTATAACTAAATTTTCTATTAAACATAATTCTATTAATCTTTCTCCATTCTGACTTGTTGTATACAGCCTTCTCTCCCCATCACATGTTCCACTCCTGCGTTATCTTGTCCTACTTTGGCGTTGAAGTCTCCCATTACAATTAAAAGATCGTGTTTTGGTATTTTGTTTATAAGTTGTTGCAGTTGGTTATAAAAACGTCCTTAACTTCATCATCAGCTTCGTTAGTAGCGCATAACATTGAATAATTGAAAGTCTTCCATGTTTTGTTTTGTATCGTGTTCGTATCAGACGGCTATTTACCGGTTCCCATTCTAATAAACTTCTTGCAGCTTTGTCTGTCATCATTATGCCTACTCCTTCACGGTGTTTTCCATCTTCCCTTCCAGAAAAAACTACTATTTTATTATCAATAGATCTCCTACCTGTTCCAAGCCAGCGCATTTCGCTTAATCCTAAAATATCTAGATCGTATCTGTCCATCTCGCTCGCGACCTGTGCATGTTTCGTCGGAGCGGCCATTGTTCGCACATTCCAGAATCCTATTTTGTTGTTGTTTTGGGGCCGAAAAAACTATCATTATTATCTACTGCTAATTTACACATTCTGTATCAGGTCTACGTTTCATTAACAACATCGTTTTTATGATAGCGGCTTGTTAAACCTCTGATCAACGGTTCAATACCAAGCCGGAGAAAAATAATTCCTCCATTTTGGAAACAACCGGAAACAATATTATATATATATATATATATAAGCACAAATATATAAATATAAAATTCACAGAGCTCAGTGAAGTTATTACAACTTACAAGCAAGCACAGCTGTGAGGATAACTTTGCTAAGATCTCTCAACTCAGAACTTTGTGCTTCAAAGTCCAGCAACGTTAGCAGCACTGAGTCTCCCTACAAAATACAGTTAACTTTTGTTCATGATGTAAAAAAAATCTTTTTGTTTGAGTAAATTGCTATTCATTTTTAATTTCCTCCCCAGCCATTTTCCTACCATTGAAAACAAAGTCTTTCTTTCAAATGCAGTATTCGATATAAATCTAAAAAAAACATAAGTCAATTTCTCTAAATCAAAAGTTTGGTGCAAATGATCTCAGACATTTTCCTCTTTTATTAATGAAACATTTCCATTAATTTTGAATGAAATTTTGTTATGTTATCTTTATCAACATAGATTAAATACCATGATTTAAAAAAAAAACTTTCTATATATTTTATTTGTATTATTTTGCAACTCTGATGTCTCAGAAGATAATATTTGTTGTAGTCTTATTTGAATTTTGAAGAAAGGTGCAAATAAATTAATATATCACTCTATTTGTACAAATCATATCAGTACTCAAGAAGATTGGAAAGAAAGCCATCAGAAAATTACATTATCTGGAAAATATGAATAGCCTAGGGAATCTCCAGCAAAAGGAGCAATCATCATTGACCTAATTACTAAATTAGAAGCAGGATTTGGTCAGGATGTAGAGTTGGAATGCAAAAAGGGTGTTTCTTAACCATTCTTAAGAGTTTTAGACTTTGTGATAGATGGACAATGGAGGATATTTCTAGAAAATATAATGGCCAATGTTCTCAGTACTGAAAGGCTTACAAAATATTGATAACAATTATCATATTGCTAGGTTACTCCTACCAATGCATTTGATAACAAACAAAATTGATAACAAAATAGTCCAATCTATGACTAGTAGAAAGCAAAATGGAGATAGAAGGCATCCCTGCCTTACTCATGTTCTTATTTCAAATGCTTCTGTAAGCTGCCCTTCGTGCACTACACTACATTTAATTTCTTCATACATTGTTCTTATTTCTTATCAGGTTATCCATTAACTTTATGGCGATTCAGTAATGACTCAGTAACTTCCAAAGCATTCCTCTGTTTAAACTATCAAATGCGTTTTCGTAATCTATAAATCCAATATAAAGTGGGGACTGTAGTTCTAAACTTTGTTCAACTATTATACGTAGAGTAGTATTTGACCAGCACATGATCTGTTCTTCCTAGAACCTACTTGTTCATCTCTCAAATGTTTCTCTATGGCCTCTTTTAGTCTCTCCAGAATGATTCTGCTTAATATTTTTCCTGACACTGATAGTAGCATAATTCCCCTATAATTTGTGCACTTCTGTAAACTTCCTTTCTTTGGTAGTTTGATCATATAACCTTCTTTCCAGTCTTTAGGTATTTCTTCCTTCTCCAAATTTTATCTAATAGATTATGTAACATCTTGGGATAGGTGTTAATATCTGCTTTGATGGCTTCTGAAGGAATTTTATCTGGAATTTATTCAATCTGACTTGATATATGAAATGTTTAGTGAAGAAATGAAACAGAACCAGAGGCTTCTGAAAGACAATTCTGAAGGAAACCAATGTTCATTTTGTTAGAAAAGATAAGAACCAATACAGAAATACACACAAGAAGCAGTTTAACATTTAAATCATTGAAAAACAAGATGAGTGTTCCCACCAAAAGTTCTCTACCAGAAACACTGATCACTAAAATTAATTTTTATATCTGATAAGATGAAGAACATATGGAAATAAAAATTAATTTAAATGCTACTTTACGGTAAAGCAAGGCAAGGAGACTTAATGATGAGTGTGGCTTTATCAAACAGGCAGCTGGTTTTTTAAAGCTTGTTACACAAATGTAAGCAAAGCCACTGCATTAAATGTTAGGTTAGAATTGCATTCTGAAAGAAAAACACATTGTTCATGTTAGATTCTATCTATCTATTGACCTTTCGAGCCGTAACCGGCCCATAGGGCGTAGACCAAGATACACCTTCTCCTATATGAATTTTTGTTCTAGCAGTTTTCTTTTAAAGATATTTTATCAAATCTCGCCATCTGTCTCTGTTCTGTGCAAGCAGTTCTATCTCATTGAGGGAGCCGATTCCTGCTGCTCTTGCCTCTCTCATCAATGTTCTTCTCAGTGTCTCCCTGGGTCTTCCTCTTTTTCTTTTACCTGTTGTTTCCCATATGAGGGCTTGCTTTGCTATTCGATTATTATCTCTTCTCATCACATGTCCAACGTATGACCATCGTCTTTTCTTTATTACTGAAGATATTAGTGGTTGATTGGCGATTTCTCTAATTTCCTCGTTTGTTTTGAATTCGTTCCATTCTATACCAAGTATTTTCCTTAGACATTTATTTTCGAATGCGTTCAACTTTGTTTCTATATCTCTTGTTGTTTTCCAGCTTTCACACGCATATGTAAGGGTTGATAGTACATTTGATTTGAATAGCCTAAGTTTTTGTGTTGTGCTAATGAGTTTTGATTTCCACAACTTTTCAAGGCTTCTGAAAGACATTGCTGCTTTAGCCAGTCTGATCCTAATTTCTTTGCTCGTATCCCCTTCTCGATCAATGTGACTTCCAAGATAGATGAAGTGATCGATCTCTTCTACTGGTTTGTTTTCCATGTATATTTTGTCACTTGTTGGAATTAAACTTTTCATGACTTTAGTCTTTTAGTATCAGGTCTACGTTTCATTAACAACATCGTTTTTACGATAGCGGCTTGTTAAACCTCTGATCAACGGTTCTATACCAAGCCGGAGAAAATAATTCCTCCATGTTGGAAACAACCGGAAACGGAATCTGTTAGATTACCCTACTAAATTGTTTTATTATTACCAAATAAATGTGCTGGCTTGTGGTTGCAGGTTGAACTATCATGAAAGGAAGTCATGACTTAAAAAAAGTAATGGGAAGCATTAAACTATCCATTGTGGAAATGAATAAAACAAAATGAAAGCACCTGAGTAGCATAGTTCACACATTCAAGAATCCTATCTCTGCACTGATTTCTGGCTAAAGCATCATCTTTGAATTCGTGATAAAACACCTCTGTCAGACGACGCAGCAGTTCTGTCTTGATATATGAATCCTTGTTGTCACTCTCCCCACTACCAGAGAGAAAATTGGATTACATTAATTTTTCATTAATCCGTTATTTATCATGTTATTATTTTTAGCATTCTCTTAATTATCTTTAATCATTATCTTCATGTTTTGTTATGTAAATTATAATTATCATTGTTACAGACATGGGATCAAAACAGTCACTTTGTAATCATGACAACTCATATTTTAAAAGTTATTGTAATAAATCTCCATTAAAAAAAATGGTAAAGTTACCCCGTCACGCCAAGTGGCGTATAGGGACTATGGTGTTAGTGACCATATATTTTACAGACCTTTGGCACATGATTTTTGGGGTAATGTGGTCGGTATTACGCCCGTGCCGCTTCACTTTCCCTGAAAAAACTCAGGTACCCGTTAAAGGCTGGGTGAACCGGTGTAACAGTGAAGCTGGTGGAAGCTACCGCTTCTCAAATAGACGATAGCAGTATCATATAGTGGCGACCAGCAGATTTTAACTATGGTAATTTCCAGGAATAACAGTTAGTCAGAGTGAGGAAGGAGAGAGGTAGAATAGAGGACGACACGATGAGAGTTAAGAGCCCATGGAATTTTCCATGCAACAGAAGATAGCACAGTGTCTGCAGGGGTAGGGGTAGGACACCCACCAAACTAAGTTAGATGTCCATGCCAGTGTCACAAGAGCAAAGTTGTTGGAAAGGACCAGGTATGACTAGTAACATGCAACGACCTCGTGGTGTTATTGTCAGATCTCCACGAGTGTCCATCATGTTCACAACAACTAGTGGTTGTTATTGTGATGAGCATGCGTTGACCCCATGACTTTGGCCCGGCTGATAAATAAGTGGTCATCCAACTTCCAGGAGAGGTCATTGTCATGAGGTAACATTATGTCACCAAGTAGGCGAAAAACAGGATGCTTTGTCCAAATTTGGGAAAGTTCAGGTGAGTCACAGATGGTGGACACTGGACACGTAAACGTTGAGTGACAAATACTTGGATCATAGGGGTCGCAGGGGTGCTCGGCAGCAGCTGATTGGCTGCTGAGCCTCAGGTGGAAGAGAGAGTTGAGGAGTATTTAAAGTCCGGCACAGGAAGAACAAGGAGTTAGGACAGAGTCAGAGAAGTTAAGCTAGAGATTTTTAGAAGAGAAAGTAGAAGGTAGACTAAGTCAGTTAGAGTAGAAACATCTAGACAAGAAGCAGTTAAGCAGTTTAGAAACAGTTAGAGTCAGAACAGTGAGAAAGTTAAGAGTAGGAGTCTTGAGTTAGCCAAGTCAGTTAAGAATCAACAAGTTATAATTATAGGTGTGAAGTAGCTTTGAAAGACAGTGAAAGATTAATTCAAGAATTGTGTGTTCATCTTACATGTCGTAAGTAGATAAATTATAACAAATTGTGTGACATTAATTAAACGTTGCATCCAAGACTATAGATCATGTGTGCCAGCAGAAAATTCAATAAATGTGATTATCATTATATATTAAAGGAAACGACTCTGTCATGATCTTATCTGTTACATGTTACCTCAATGCTGTGATGTGCTGTGATCATTGAAGTACTAGCCACTATACGAGATAAAGAACAAAGAACATCGCAACGCTGTAACAGGTTAAAATATTTGGTCCAGTGACGCAGAACGAATCCTGAGTTGTCGCGGAGAGAAATCAAAGAAGAGTGACAGAAAATTTAACGGAGAGAACAAAAGTACATGCCAACAAGCTACCTGTGTATTGGCCAGTCTCAACGAGAAATCACCGTGTTCAATAGTTGAGGTCAAGAGTTTCACCCACGTCAACAAATTTACCTGTGTCTATCCAGCTGTTTAGAAGCCATGAATTAAAGTTCTACCTGTTGTTCCAGTCAAGAGTTCAAGTTACAAGCCTTGAAGTACAACTGCTAAAATTGACCTGTGTCCAAAATTCTCATTTTATAAATTAGAGGTCAAGAGTTCACACACACCGCAAGTTCTACCTGTGTCAAGTGTCTAAGAGAAAGGCACACACATTCTAGTCAGCGTAAATATGACCTATTATCAGAATATTGTCGTCAAGAAAGAAAGAGTCACTAGGATTCTCAGTCAACTTAAATCTACCACTCCTGCCAGCTGAGAATTGTCAAATTTATACATCAAATTGCGCAATTGTTTCCAAGTTTTTTTAAAAATTCATTTAGCCTGACCTGTGAACCCAGTTGTCAATTTAAAATCACCAAGTCAGTACAGACAACTCTCATCTCAGCGGAAGCAGATCACTCTCGTTTGTTATTGTCCCACATGTGTGAATTGGGGAATAATTCCATGTGTCAATTTATAGAAGAAATTGTGTCTTAATCATTTCAAGTGGTGTAGTTTTATTTAGTGAAACAAGTCAAGTAACAAGTAAGAGTCTTAATAGTTAAATATTACAATGGCCATTCGCGAGTGTTGTTAAATTAAATAAATTAACATTAGACTTAGAAGACCAGAAGGAAGGAGACCGATCGTCAGCTGAGAAACAATAATTAATTAATTAGAATTTATTAATTTATTAAGTAGTTGGTTATTAATTTAATAAGTAGTTAAGTAATTAAGTTTATTAAGTAATTAATATTAATGTATTAAATAATTAGTTAATTAAGTTGTTATTTGTAGTGATTTGACATACCAGCAAGTATTGTAAACTTTTTTTAAAGTGCTGGGTTGAATTTTTTAAATAGTACGGAGTACTGTTAGTGTTATGTAGTTTGGTTTAAAAATAAGTAATTTTAAAATATTATTATTGGTAAAGGTGACATACCATATTTTATATTGTTCTGTAACCATTTTTAAATTGTACTGGATGTATTCTTTTAATAGTGTTTGAAATACTACATGGTTATTCCACAGGAAATTAAATAATAATAATTTTTATACTACACTTTTTATTCCACAGGGAAATTAATAATAATTTCTATTTATTTCAGAAACCAAGGCCAGAGTAGAGCTCATAAAGTGCTGATAATTAGTACATGTAATATAACATATAATAAATTTTAATTGTTGTTCTATCAATAGAAGGGAGAGGTAGGTATTATAGGAAACATGGCAACCACAGTAGACCCCACCACCGAAACACTGAACGAACTGAGACTGGCGATAAACCATCAAAACATCAGTAATAGCATCCCACATTTAAAGGTGAGCCATCAAAATTTAGAAGATGGATAGAAAATATAGAAAAATTTGCATATTTAACACAGAACAGAGAACCAAAGAATATCGCCTTCCAGACTTGTTCGGATGAGGCACCACTCCGTAAAATTAAAAATGAACAAATGTGAGTTTCTAAGAACAGAAACTAAATATTTAGGATTTGTGGTTTGTAGAGAAGGAATTAAACCAGACGGGGATAAAATTAAGGCAATCAGAAACATGGCAAACCCTACTAAGACCAGAGAAGTCCGGAGCTTATAGGAATGTGCAGCTATTATCGGAGATTCATTCCAAACTTCTCTGAAATAGTAGAGCCTTTATTGCACTAACTAGAAAGTTTGCGAGGTTTAAATGGACAGCAGAATGTCAGAGATCATTTAATAGCTTAAAAAATTAACCTCCATACCACTGTTAGCACACCCCGATGCCAATAAAGACATGATCCTATACACTGATGCATCAGACCAAGCCATTGGAGCTTGCTTGTCCAACATAGTGGTGATGAGAACGAAATTATACCAGGAATTAAGAGTGAGAGGCCTATTTATTTTTTATCACATAAACTTAGTAGATCTCAAAGAATTGGTCCACAGTTTGAGAAAGAAGCATTTGCTATTCACTATGCGGTACAGAAGTTAGATTTTTATCTTCGTAATACGAGAGTCATCATTAAGACTGACCATAAACCTCTGAAGGATATGTTAAAGTCGCCGTGCAAAATAGGAAAATCCAAGCTTGGGCTTTAAATCTGCAGAGCTATAATGCACACATAGAATATATACCTGGAACAGAGAATACCTGCGCAGATCTCTTGTCCAGAATCCCCTACAAGGAAAATGAAGAAGAAGAGGAAGAGGAACCAGAAGTAGATGATAGAAATCTCCAAGTAAACATAATCAATACTAACCGCCACAACAATTCCATGGTCCAGAGACAAACTGAAGTAGAACAGAATGAAGAAACTGATGATAGTGAAGTGGAAATGTCTGTAGTCAGGCGAGAACAAGAGAAAGACACAGCATCCAAAATAATAATCCAGGATCTGGAGAACAATAAGAATCTACAGAAATGGAAACAATTTCTAATCGATGAAGATGGGACTCTGTGTTATGTCTCCAGCAAAAAACATAGATCATAGATGTCAAGTCTACATACCTACAAGCTGCAGAAAACAAGTGATGGAGGCGTACCATGATAAGAATGGACACGTAGGTAGAGATAAGATCCTAGATGCAACAAGAATTAAATACTATTGGCCAGGATGTTCCAAGAGATCTCTAATTATGTGAAAAGGTGCAAAATATGTAGATTAAGGATATGCAAACTGCAAAATGTCCACTTCAAGGGATGGACAAGCAGCATTTTCCAATGCAAAAGGTAAGCATAGATATTACAGGTCCTTACCCGAGGACACTCTCAGGGAACAAATACATTGTGCACTTTACGGATAGTTACAGTAGATGGCCAGAAAGCTTCCCAGTGTCAGACAAGACTAGCAATACAGTGCTTGATATTTTGTTGAATGAATTCATTCCAAGGTATAGTTGTCCACAAATCATACTTACTGACAATGGAGGTGAATTCACCAGTCATCAGTTTGAACAAACCATGAAGAAATTAAACATTAAACATATTACCACATCTATATACCACCCCCAGTCGAACGGGATTAATGAGAGACAACATAGAACGTTAAACGACATCCTTGCTAAGACCACCAGTGATGGTAGTAAGGATTGGGATGTTGTATTGAATCACGCCTTAGCAGCGATACGAGTAAATAAAAACGAAAGCACAAAATATTCCCCCTTTTTCTTATTGTTTGGTAGAGATCCAATGTTGCCACTAGACAATCTACTCAAGCCTAGAAGGAAATATTATGGCGAAGACATCACGGAAATTATATTACAGCAATGCACCATGCACAACGTGCAGTATGGGCCAACCTGAAGAATATGGAAAAAAAAAGGAATAGAAGGTCGAAAGTAACTCAGACCCCTACTTTTGAAGTAGGAGAAAAGGTATTATACAGGAAGCCCCACACAAGCTCAAAACTGGAGCCCCGTTGGGAAGAAGGATACTATATATTAAAGAAAACAGGACCTACTAATTACAACATCAAACACCAACTGAAGAATACAATTATCAGAACTCACGTACAGTCCCTGAAAGCTGATGTAGAGCTATGGAATGAACCCATTAGTGAAAACAACCTAGGTAGGAAACCTCGTCAGGCCACCTATGCTGCTCCGAGAATAAATTATAAGTCATCCACAACCACGGATGACACGGACACTGAGTTACCTAGAGAAGATAACTTTCCGGGTCCCCGGCATATACAAGAAGAAATCAGGAGCTACTGATTGCAGAAGAGTCCACCTCGCCGGAATCATCAGAGGGGGAGGATGTTGAACCACAAGCCCCATTCCAAAACACTCGATTAGCTAGTAGAAAGAGCAGAACGAAATAAAAAAGGCTCAGGAGGATGAGAAGACATTCCTCGAATGAAAGTGACATGCCTATCCCAGAACATCGACAACGGATAGCGGATAGAGATGCCAGGCTGGCTCAAGAAGATAGAGAAGAATCTACCACACAGACCGAAGAACAAGGCCGATATAGTGGAACAGATCAAAGGTTAAGAGTTAGGAGAACAAGGAGGCACTCATCAGATGACCTGAACACCAGCCCGGAATGCAAATTACGAGTAGTTGAGAGGAAACCCCCAGCTGATCACGAGTGTAGAAATGTATCAGTCACATCAGCGGAAGGAGAGGAGTCGGAAGATCATGAGACGGGGATACAAGTTTCATCAGAGAAGTATGAGACAAGTGAGATGGGTGACCGAGGCAATAAACGACCTTATGGATTGTCTTCAGATGAGACTCCATGTCGTAAAAGAAGAGGTTAAGCGAAGCATAGAAGAGATACGAGAGTAGATAGTAGTGTCAAGAGAGTATAGAAGGCAAGAGAGCTGAGGAAATAGAGATTACCTCAGATGAACTAGAGAGTTTAGAGGGGTATCAATGAAACATATGGTACTAACTACGAGTTGGTCAGAGTTCTTAAACTGGCGAAGTTGGATGGTAATCCAAGGAACAACTGACCAATAATAGGTAATGAGAAAAGACAAAGTGATAACCTGTGTTGAGTGAGACCTAAAAGGAAGTTAGGTGATAAAGGTGATACTAGGAGAAGTATCATGAGAAAAAGAGTCAGGAAGAGACTCATGTGAAACATGTACCGAGTGATAACTCATAGGAAGGTTACATGTGGGAATTATAGGAGACTTACAAGAAGTCAGAGAAATGAGAGAATTATTGAGAGAACCTCAAAGAGAATTCTAAGTGGTGAAATTAATTATGTAACTGAGTGATAACTCAGAAAGGTTACATAAGAAATTAAGAGATTTTAAGTTGTATGAGAGGTAATAACCTGAAGAAGATGAGTCTAAAGAAGTAGACTCATGGGAAAATAATCGTGTAACCAGAGTGGTAACTCGTAAAAGGTTATATAAAGAGAAATGGAACTTGAGAGAGAGTTTCCAGAAGTTATAGAGACTAAATGGTAGTCCTATGAGTATAAGAGATGTAAATAGAAATATCTGAGTCGAATAAATGAATATGACTGATAGATACTGTCAAGTGGACGGTGTCCAGATAATTCTGATCTTGAGCCTGAGGAGATACTACAAGAGTATCATGATATATTGAGACTGAATAGTAGTCCTGGGAATACAAGAGATGTATGCAGATTATTCAGAGTCAAATGGATGTTAGATGCTGTCACGTGGATGGTATCCCGATAATCCTGATCTTGAGAATAAATAGATGATACTAGAAGAGTATCATGATAATGAGTCTAAAGGATGAGACTCATATGAGGAAGAGTTTCCAGAATTTATTTAGATTTATGAGACTTACAAGAAGTCATGTAAGATAGTGGAATGGAGAATTATTGAGACTTAGAAGATAATACAAAAGGATCATGAAGAATTTGAGTCTAGAAAATGAGGCTCAGAGAAGGATTATGATGTAAATAAGTCTGAAGATATATATGTATGTATATTGATATATTATTGCTCAAGCTAAGTGTGGTTGGTGATCGTGTTGTGATTGTGATCTCCGGAGATATGTGCATTGTCTAAGTTTTGTCAGTATATGTTCTATGTCAATTGAGCAAATATGTTCTAATGCAAAAAGTTTGTAATCATGAGTATTTTTAATTCAGACTTCTTTGACAGTCTGTCAGAGGTTTCATTTGTAATAAGAGTTGTGAAGATAATGTTAAATGTTTTATTAATACCTTTAAAAATGCATGGTTTGTTCTTATGAGTTTATTTATAGGATATTAGGATCACAGATGCCAGTCGACAGATGTCTGGTGATGCCTGTGATGTAGCCTCAAGAACTGACAAACAGTCATTGTCAAGAATTAGTTAACATTCGCAATAAGACTTGCATTATATTAAATGATGGAGTTAATCATTCAAGGACACAACTGGACATATTTTGAAAATTATGTCCCATATAAAAATTAAAGAGTTTTGTTTAGAATTTTTTTAAAGAATTGTGTGTGGTCCAATACCTTATTGTCTCCAAGATATTGTTGATGCTTTATGGTTATTGAAGAGTGAATGTTGTTATTGTGACAATTATTTAAGAGAAACATTTTACTCACATGACTTAGAATCTGCTATTGCATGTTATCAGTTAGTAGACCATAGAATTCAAAGATGTATATATGTATACTGTTACTATTTTTATTATGATGTTACAAAATTTAATACTACGTATGTAAATCTGGACATTAGGGGGAGATAATGTAACAGTGAAGCTGGTGGAAGCTACCGCTTCTCAAATAGACGATAGCAGTATCATATAGTGGCGACCAGCAGATTTTAACTATGGTAATTTTCCAGGAATAACAGTTAGTCAGAGTGAGGAAGGAGAGAGGTAGAATAGAGGACGACACGATGAGAGTTAAGAGCCCATGGAATTTTCCATGCAACAGAAGATAGCGCAGTGTCTGCAGGGGTAGGGGTAGGACACCCCCCAAACTAAGTTAGATGTCCATGCCAGTGTCACAAGAGCAAAGTTGTTGGAAAGGACCAGGTATGACTAGTAACATGCAACGACCTCGTGGTGTTATTGTCAGATCTCCACGAGTGTCCATCATGTTCACAACAACTAGTGGTTGTTATTGTGATGAGATGCGTTGACCCCATGACTTTGGCCCGGCTGATAAATAAGTGGTCATCCAACTTCCAGGAGAGGTCATTGTCATGAGGTAACATTATGTCACCAAGTAGGCGAAAAACAGGATGCTTTGTCCAAATTTGGGAAAGTTCAGGTGAGTCACAGATGGTGGACACTGGACACGTAAACGTTGAGTGACAAATACTTGGATCATAGGGTCGCAGGGGTGCTCGGCAGCAGCTGATTGGCTGCTGAGCCTCAGGTGGAAGAGAGAGTTGAGGAGTATTTAAAGTCCGGCACAGGAAGAACAAGGAGTTAGGACAGAGTCAGAGAAGTTAAGCTAGAGATTTTTAGAAGAGAAAGTAGAAGGTAGACTAAGTCAGTTAGAGTAGAAACATCTAGACAAGAAGCAGTTAAGCAGTTTAGAAACAGTTAGAGTCAGAACAGTGAGAAAGTTAAGAGTAGGAGTCTTGAGTTAGCCAAGTCAGTTAAGAATCAACAAGTTATAATTATAGGTGTGAAGTAGCTTTGAAAGACAGTGAAAGATTAATTCAAGAATTGTGTGTTCATCTTACATGTCGTAAGTAGATAAATTATAACAAATTGTGTGACATTAATTAAACGTTGCATCCAAGACTATAGATCATGTGTGCCAGCAGAAAATTCAATAAATGTGATTATCATTATATATTAAAGGAAACGACTCTGTCATGATCTTATCTGTTACATGTTACCTCAATGCTGTGATGTGCTGTGATCATTGAAGTACTAGCCACTATACGAGATAAAGAACAAAGAACATCGCAACGCTGTAACACCGGAAGCCGTCGGTTGGGATCGAACCCTACCTCTTGTCCTTTGTAGTCCAGTTCACTAACCACTGAGCTATTGCGGTTCAATAAATCTCCATAGCTACACAAAATTATTTATTACAACTTGTAAATGTAAACATAATGGCATTGTACTGACATAACGTAGCGCAATTACATGGAATGCAATGCTTAAATAAATTAAATTAAATTAATCATTACGGCATGCAATAACTTTATTTGCAATACAAGACATCATTACAAATACTCATACAGCAGCATAAAGTTATAAGAAATGTAACTGATTATGCAATTTCTATCATTCTGATTGTAATTTGTATAAAAAAGATATTTAAAATACTTACACATTTTGTGCAGACCTAAAGGCAAAAGCCAATATGTCCGCTGCCATTCCCTGACCACAGACAACAATAACAGGAACATTTTTGCTTAACAAAGTTAACACGTGGTTAATGTCACTGGGTCCACCTTGGATTAAAAGACCAACCAATGGAGTCTGTCCAGCCTCAGTTTCAGAATCAGCTAAAAGTACAAATTTCAAAACAAAAGTCCATTTTAAAATTAATGTTCCAAAACAGATATATTCCTGAATTAATTTCATGCACGAGCTATATATTATATGTAATATGTATTACAATTATTATATATTTAAAAGTCTTTTTTTTATTGATTTATCAAGACAGATTAAACTTAAGGCATGAAATATTAGCTGATGCAACTCTACAATTAAAATACTGCTATAACAAATTGTACGTTATGTTCAGTGTACTATACTCAAAATAAATTTAACTACATGACACTAATTTCATATCTATCGATCTATTGTCCTTTCGAATCGAAGACGGGGCAGGGGACACAAATTCTAGATTCCTTGTGTCGGACTATCCTTGTTAGCATCAGACCATACACAGAACTTACATTGAATCTCGTCAAACCTCCCTGTTCTGGGCAAGTTGTTCAATCTTGGCAAGGGAGCTGATGCCTGCTGTTGTTACCTCTTGCTTCAGTGTTCTTTTTACATTGGTTCCCATTTGAGGGCCTGCTTTGAGATTCTCATCACATGACTAAGATATGACCACATTCTTCTCTTGATTATATATATATTTTTGGATGCCCTGTCACTTCTCTTATTTCTGCACTGGTCTTAAATCCATTCAATTGGCTTAAGAAGTATTTTCCTGAGGCATTTGTTTTTAAATGCATCCAGTTTACTACATATGTCTTTATTGTCTTACTCCTCTTTTTTATCAATATGTGTAGAGTTCTCTTTGTTATATTTTATTATTGCTATTTGTTCACAGTATAAATTACATATTAGTCATATATCTATGTCATCAAGATATATATCTTTTAGACAGTTTATAAGTTATTTATGGTGTATTCTATCAAAAGCTTTGGTGTAGTCTAAGAAGCAGGCATATATTGGTTTGTTTACTTATGTGTACCTTTCTATTAATTACCTCATACAGAATGTGGCTTCTTTGTCCCATTGTTTTTCCTAAATCCAAATTATTGTTTTTTAATTCAAAATTGATTTTATTCTGAATCCTTCCTTGTATAACTTTTAGCAAGATTTTTGTTACATGGCACATTAGGCTTATTGTTCTAAAATCACTGCATTCACTGCACCATTCCTTTTAGGCAATGCAATAAAATTGAGGTTTTAGTTCATTTGGTATGTATTCTGTACAATATATATTGTTGCATATGTCTGTGATCATTTCAATGCCAAATTCTTTAAGTAACTTTATCAACTCTATCTGTATGTTATAAGGTCCTGCAGCTTTTTCCTTTTTCCACTTCAGATTCTAAGATTTTATAGCCTGACATATATTTTATAATTGATTTCTTTTTCATTTCGTCATAAAATAATTCTGTTGTATATTCCTGCCATCTATTAATTATATCTTTATTACCTGTCAGTATTTTTCCTCTTTTGTTTGCAATACATCCATTTTCTGTGGCTTTTTTATTTTTACTAGTAATTCTCTTTATTTTTGTGTGCATCCCTCTTAAATTTTGTTTATTTTCCATAGTTACAGTTTTGCGTATTTTATTATCTATTTCGCTGTATTGGTTAGTTTTCTTTGCATCTTTTTTCTTTCTTTTTTTCCAAGATGGCATCAGTTATCCTTTTTTTATTTTTGTTCTTTTCTTTTTTGGGTAAGATTTTGCAAGTTTCTTGTATGTTTTTCTTTATGCATTGCCATTTGGTTGTAACTTTTTCATCAGGATTTTCACTTCTGCATTGCTCAATTTCTTCTTCTAGCAGCTTCTGATATGTGTTCTTTACTTGTATTGTATAAGAATTTTTAACATCTTTTTGATTTAAAACTGTTATGTCTAGTGGTTTAATGAGGAAGTTCTCAAAGAGGCCAACACAAAAAGGGAGCTCTTAAAAAACATCAGAAAGAAGCAATCAACATTTTTCAGGCACATCATGAGAAGAGGAAAGTTGGAATACTTGGTTACAACTGGCAAAATAAAAGGAAAGAGAGATCGCGGGCGACAAAGAGAGAAAATACTGGATAGCTTGGTGTCATGGCATGGAAAACAGTCAACAACAGAACTGATACGATGCACTGTAGATAGAAGATTGTGGAGGGACATGATCACCTACGCCAACCGATATAGCACATGATGATGATGATGTCTAGTGGTATTGTTGGTAAATAAGCCTTTTGCTTGTTTATCTCGTCTTAATACTAAAAATGAAAAGAGAACCACTAAACACAATTTAAACAAGACAAATAAGATTTTTAGGGCAAGTTAAAAGACACAGATGCCTACTATAAGTAATCTTGAAAGAGAAAATACAAGGTAAAAGAGGTGGAGGCAGACCAAGACTAACATGAACGAGTAACATCAAAAGATGGACAAGTCAGCCTATGACAACTTGCACTATCAAAGTAAGAGACTGTGCGGAATGACACTCCATGTTAGCTAACTTTCAATGCAGAGACGGCACTCAATGTTGAGGATGAATTTTGATTTTCATATTTTATCAAGGTTTTATTTTAATACAATATTTAGTTAATATCACATACCTTGTGTTACCTACATTCTTACCAAAACTGAAGTAACGACGTGCCTTCCCCACTGGCCTCATCAGTCGCATTTCCAAGCGAAATACAAAATTTTCTAGTTTGGATTCTTCAGTTACAATAAAATAGTGAGTCATATTTGGATTTAGTTGGTGAACAGATTCTTCTACTTTATCATCACCTTTGATTAGGATTGTCGTATTTTCATTTGACATCTGTCTTGATGAAAGAACATGAATACTTATTAATGTCATGTGTTTATTTAATTAATATACATAGTTAAATACTGAAGAGCATTGGATAAATCATTGCACAGAATAACACAGCAGCAGATGGTAAGTAAAATGGTCACAACACCAAAAATGTCATCTCTTTGGACTGGTACTTCTTATTATTCAGTTTGCTGGTTTGTCATGGCACCAAAAAATGTTGTGGTGGTGACTGGTTATAGCAGCAAAAATGTCATGGTCCTTGGTTACAACAAAGGTTCCTTGTCTTTATTTTAAGATAAATTCATTCCACCACACGTTGGATAGTCCAACAAATAGTACGTCTCTCTCTCTCTCTCTCTAATAGTATTTACTCCCACTAGCTGTATTTGAAACCACTTGTTTCATCAATCAAATGTCAAGTTTCCACATAAAGCATAAGTTTCTTTTCTCCTGTTTCCTTGACAAAAACTTGCACTAACAACGTAATTAAATAAGTCGAAGGAGAACTCATGTCAAGCACGATTGACAACTATTTAATATGAAATAACAACATGGTGATTACTGACCTTCATTCTCACACACACACACACATATATACCCATGGTCAGCCTCAATCTAATATATCTTTGAACTATTCTAGTTCACAAGACCTTCGTACCATCTCTGCTAACAACTTTTATTTTAGGTCTCAATTCTCACTATGCTATTGTTCTAAGTAAACTACAACATGGATGTTAGCCTCTCCCTAGTAGCTGACATAACAAAACACACCTGCTCAGTTCAAGTCATGGATCTTGAAATCTGTTAATGTTCTTCACTTGCCTTCATCGACTATCTCATGATTAACCTGCAAACTCAACGCTATCACTTTACACCCTATTCAGAGTCTTTTTACTTATATGGATAAACACTCTATTGTATATTAATTTAACTCATATTATCTCAAACATAACAAAATGGCAAGGACAGATCAATATAAGCCTCCATAGATAAATCAAATAATGAAATGATTTTCTTGGTAAGTGATAAATGAATTGGTATCCTGCTGACAGTGATAACATATTATATTTCGTATTAGATAATAAGTACCAAATGTCAGGACAAAGTAACCAACTGTAATGACTCACAATGAGCCAAACTCTTATCCATAATGGCAACACTTAGGAGTCAAAGACTAAGGTGACTGGGCCATGTGACAAGAATGGACAACAATTGTATTCCCAAACAAATATTGTATGGCAAATTCAGGAATGAAAAGAGATCAAAGGGCAGACCAATGTTGAGGTATAAGAATGATTGCAGCACTTCCTTGAGTAAATTCTCTATCAGCGAAAGAAACTGGGAAAATTTGTTATCAGAATGTGGCACATGGAGAAGAAAAATAAAAAATGGTTCAGCAACATTCAAGGAGGCATTGATGCCAATGCCAGAAGACAAATGGTGCAGGAGAACAAAAATGTGGTCAGGTACCATAAATGCATATCTTTATTGTTTGCTACCAACCATCTGTCAAGACGCGAAAGGTCATATATATTATATTTCAACATGAAATTACACTTTGGTAAAACTAATAATGAAAGATTCTTGAATCTTGTTCCTTCCCACACCGTTAGACATTGCATAGGACTTATAGTGTTTTTCAACACCAATCTCTGTTCTGGGCGAGAAGTTCAATCTTATCTAATGAGTCTATGACTGCCAACTCTGCTTCTCTTTTAAGTATTATTTTTATGTCTCTTTAAGTCTTCCTCTTTTTCTGTATCCTGATGTTTCCCATAGAAGAGCCTGTTTTGGTATTATCTTGTTGTCTCTTTTCATCACAAGTCCAACATATGTCCATATTCTTTTCCTAATTGTAGATGAGATCTTTGGTTGCATGACCATTTGACTTATTTCAATATTAGTTGTGAACTCATTCTATTGAATACAGAGTATTTTTATTAGGCATTTCTGTGATATTTTGCATCTTGTTGATATTGTCACTTAGCAACACTTTATCCGCTGCAAAATCTAGGTCTTCCAAGTAATTTTTGCCATACCATTTAATGCCATTATTGCCTTTGCAATATTTACTCATTATGTAATCAAAGGTAATTCCAAATAGCAAAGGATACACAAACAAATAAAAAAAGCTATAACACAGCTCTAAATGTAGTTCAGAAGGAAAGTAGGTTGTACCTGTTGTTTTCCAATCAGTCTGATGTTGCCAAGTTGGTTCTGTTGCATATAGTGTCAAATTTTCTATCAGAGGTGAAATTTAAAATTCAGACATCCACGTAAAATGGTGTCTACTGGGGCTCGATTTTGTTCTTTATCCTCTTTTATCTTACAGCGACAAGAAAATAAAGAGTGTTCTTAACTGTGCACTTTGATTCATTTCACACATAGTGCTGTATATGGTTACAGATCTTTTGTTTGTTGATCTCATGGCAAATATTCCTCTACCTCTTCTAATATTGCATCTGATTTACTTATTATGGAATTTTATTTGCTTGTAACTGCTTTACAATCACAAACTAATTCATTTGTAATCTCTGGGTGAAGATTGGGAAGGGATCAGGTGTTATCCCAAGCCTTTTCCTAGTTTCTCCATTTCATCCTGTTGTTACGTTAAGTATTCTTCACAGACTCTCATTTCATTAAATGTGAATGCTTAACAATTTAAATCAAACATAAATTTATAAGGGCTTGTCAAACAGTTCTGAACTTTAGTAAGTTTAGTTTAGTTGATGGATCATCCTCATTGCACATTGGACACGTCCATAAGTAGTATGAAATCATTAAGGCAGATAAATAAGGGGAATGCTATGTATCAATGTAAAGAAACACAATTGGTTGAAATTTCTTATGAGTGCATAGTGTGCAATGGATGTTGTGTTAAAAAAAAGAAGATATTATTGCTGAAATGGAGATGTGGCTTGGGGTATAATTTTTAGACGTTCTACAATCAGGGCATCAGGAAGGTGAAGAAGCAATGCTGGAAGTCCCTCACTTAGAGGGGTGAATGTGCAGAGAAAGACTCAAATTTTCAGAATGTGCCTTTGGACAACCTCAAACTAAAGTGTAAAACTTTTTGACTACCTCATGCGCTTGATACACAACTGCATCATCTTACTGTTAATTTCTCTTTCACATGGCATCCCAAGCTTGTCATGTACATGTAAGAAATTTCAATCAGTAGTGCCTTTACAATGATGCTCATACATAACATTTCCATCTGCCTTAGCGATTTCTTAGTAAAGTGCAAAACACTTTGACTGACCCTTTTATTAATTAAAAATGCATAGAGGTGTATCATACTTTAAGAACAACTAACATCAATATCATCATTATCATATTAGGTTTCAATGGAGCACAGGTCTTCAACAAAGATATTTCAAAATCTCTTATTTAGGTTTTTGGGATTTTGTTTACCACATGGGAGAGTCCCTATCAAAACTAAGTCCTTCAAAGTATCAAAAACAGCATGTTGGGTATAATACTGTTACTTCTCTGCTTTCACAAAGAATTATACAAAATGTGTGTGTGATAGTCTATCATTTGTTTTAAGTATGTACTATTTTGATTTATACTAATTATTTTGTGTTTCTTTCATTAATCTATCTATCTATCTACCTTTCGAGCCGTAGCCGGCCATAGGGCGTAGACCAAGAAACTCCTTCTCTTATCTGAATTTTTGTTCTAGCAGTTTTCAATTCTTTTAAAGATATTTTATCAAATCTCGCCATTTGTCTCTGTTCTGTGCAAGCAGCTCTATCTCATTGAGGGAGCCAATTCCTGCTGCTCTTGCCTCTCTCATCAATGTTCTTCTCAGTGTCTCTCTGGGTCTTCCTCTTTTTCTCTTACCTGTTGTTTCCCATTTGAGGGCTTGCTTTGCTATTCGGTTATTATCTCTTCTCATCACATGTCCAACATATGACCATCGTCTTTTCTTTATTACTGAAGATATTAGTGGTTGATTGGCGATTTCTCTAATTTCAATCATAATTTTCGAATTCGTTTCACGCTATACCAAGTATTTTCCTTAGAAATTTATTTTTGAATGCGTTCAACTTTGTTTCTATATCTCTTGTTGTTTTCCAGCTTTCACACGCATACGTAAGGGTTGATAGTACATTTGATTTGAATAGTCTAAGTTTTGTGTTTGTGCTGATGAGTTTTGATTTCCACAACTTTTCAAGGCTTCTGAAAGACATTGCTGCTTTAGCTACTCTGGTTCTAATTTCTTTGCTTGTATCCCCTTCTCGATCAATGTGACTTCCAAGATAGGTAAAGTAATCAATCTCTTCTACTGGTTTGTTACCAGAGGTTATTATCCATAAGGTGTTGAAAAGATTGTACTTCAATCTATTATAGCCTATTCAGAATCTAAAAATTTTGTGTTTTTGTTTTCTCTTGAGGGTTTTCTCTTGAGGGTTTTCTCTTGATGTTTTCTCTATAAGGAATATGTTATAAGTATTCCTTATAGCAGCAAAAAAACATTTCTAAATCTTATAAGCAAAGAAATCCACATTAATTAAAAAATGCCAAAGCAACGATGGTCCAGAAATTTTTAACAAAGAAAATAACTTCATTGGTCTGAAAGCCATAGAACATACACATCCTTTTTTCAAATCTTCTGCCAATTGTCTGCTCAGGTCTTGTTCTGCCACTACTCCAATCACCGTCAATCGGGGCAATCTCTCAGATGATATAAATCGCATCAAAGTTTGTTCAGTATGCAGAATCTTTCTTCTGGCTCTTTCAGTAGCTACAGCCTTTCCTATTATGGCATTTACACCACTGTACGGCCCTTCTGATAAAATCCACATGTCAGTCAGACTTGCAGCCTAGGATAAGACATTTTACATTAACTAATTTTACACTGTTGCTTACTTTACACAAATGGCAGAATGAGACATATATAGATTGACTATATAAACAAAACTTCAAGAATTGTAATGATAAATATGGTTATGCAGGAGGCAGTATGAGGTATACAGGATATCTAGCTTCAAAATATATACACGAATAAAACACTTTTTAAATACAATTCACAAACAATTACAAATACCACTACATGGTTGTCAACTAGAGATCAAATGACAAAAGGGACAAAAGCTGATAGATCAATTCAATAGGAATTAAGAAGATTGTAAAAGTATTACTCTATTGGTAGTGCTGAATGAGTTATGAATTCCTTGAATGTGTAATTATGATACAGCTGACAGAAAGTCTGTACGGTTTTATTTTTACTTACTTTAGATTTAAGACTTTCTGTAGCATCACACATGAGGTGTTCCATTGACATTTTTACAAATGTAATGGTGACTTTTTCAGTGCCATCCTTATTCAGTTGCTTCTTCTTTTTACACTAATTTTAACATTTCTAATTTATCTTTAACATCATTTCCACTATCAACCAGATGTAAGACAAAATGTGCTTTTTGTAAAAAAAACTCCTTTGAAATGCATTATATGGATCACTAAAAGTGTAAATGAGGAGCGCAATTATTGAGTACCTTTTTATTGTTATGAGAAAACAAAAATGTAAATTACCAACTGTCCAGAGAAGATGAAGTTATACTTCACTTTTGTATTGGCCACAATAAAATGAGTTCAAATTCAAGTAGGTACCTTAACAGCTAGTACTACTGCACTCAAGAAAATGTGACAGTAGAATATATCCAACAAGACTTCAATCAGAAGACCACAAATTCAAATCAAGATACCTACCATAATATGAATAGATGGGAACAAGTTATCATTATATGCCTCAGAACTGGCCATGATTGACTCTATAGTCACATATATATAAAATTCAAGACTGGCCCTTCAGCCACATGTACATGTGGACAAGCACACCAAGCAGCTGAACAAATCTGCCTTCAAGACTGTATTAAATCATCATTATCATCATGTGCCATACAAGTTGGCAAAGGCGATCATATCCTTCCATAATTCTCTATCCACAGTACATCATAACAATTCTGTTATTGACTGTTTTCCATGACATGACACCAAGCTATCTAGTATCCTCTCTTTGTTGTCCACAATCTTCTTTTCCCTATATTTTGCCAGTTGTAACCAAATATTCAAACTTTCCTCTTTTCATAATGTGTCTGAAAAATGTTGATTGTTTTTTTCTGATGTTTCTTAGGAGCTCCCTTTTTGTGTTGGCCTCTATGAGAATCATTGATCTTTTAGCTGTCCAGAGAACTCTCAACATTCTTCTGAGAAATCTCATCTCTGTGGCCTATAATCATCTTTTCATTTGTTTGTCTACTGTGCATGATTCACTTCAGAATTGGCTCTATATAGCACCACTGAACTATCTTTCTCATTTCTTTTGACATAGATTTGTTGCACAAGATATTTTTCATTTTCCACAATGCTATTTTGGCCTGAGCTATTCTACTTTTTATTTCTGTGCTGCATCTTCTGCCTGCTGTTATTACTGTGCTTAAGTATTTGATACTCTGCACTTTAGATTTGTCCTATTTATTTTATATGTTGCATGGTGGTGACAATTGTTTCTTCAATATGACCATTACTTCTTTTTTCTTACTAATCAGACTGAGACCTTTTTTGTTGCTTTCTTTCACTATTATGCCTAGTATTTCTTGTAATTCGTTCTCCTTCTCTGATATTAAGACTGTGTCATCAACATATCACAGATTGTTTATGTTGTAACTGTTGATTTCAATTCCTTTTTTGTTTACTACTGATCTCATTATATTTTTGCTGTAAAGTGAGAACAAATCTGGCGACAGAACACAGCCTTGTCTGACTCATTGTTTTATATATTGGAACTGTCCTGTTTAGTTGCTAATTCTTAGGGCTGCTGTTTGTTGCCAATACAGGTTTTTTTATGATTCTCACATCTGCACCGTCAATGTTTACTTTCTCCAGCATCTTGATTATTTCAACATGCTTCACCTTGTCAAATGCTTTTATGTAGTCTATGAAGCATATGTATAGATCTTTTTTTACCTATAAAACTCTTTCTATCAATGTTTTTAGGATGTATATTGCATTATTGGTGCCTTTTCCTTCCACAAATCCACATTGTTCCTCACTTATTTCTGGCTTTATTTTGTTTCTTACATATCTTATTATGATTCTTAGTAATATTTTCGTCATATGTCTCATGAGACTAATAGTGTGATCGTCTTTGCAATCAGTGGCACCTGACTTCTATGGGATGACTACAAAGACAGATTTTAGTAAATCTTCTGCTGCATTGAATATAGAACACTAAAGAAAATTTACTGTCCCATAGACACTACAGACAAAGCTACATGGGCCTCTGTAAGAACGACAAAAAACAGCAAAATTTATACAAGAAATTATGTGGCAGATACTATACTTCAGGTGAATGAAAGATAGAAAGATCTAACAAGACTGTCTTCAGCATGCAAAATTTGAGAGAAAAATTAGGCCTACCCCTTCATTTTTTAAGAGTGTATGGTTGAATCAAAACACGGGACCAGTGAGCAAATCTCAACAGAGAATCCAAAATCCCAATCTGAATGAATAATGATTGTTGAAGATATTATCGTGAAACTAAAATGGGTTAATTTATACACAGTTACCATCATCAGACCACCCTGAAAATCTTCCTCATCCTGCAGTCTGTTCCAAGGTTTAAAGTACTGACGACTTGAAATTACTGAGAGGACTAGCTTTGGAGTCCTCATGTTCCATGCACTGGCCATGTCTGTGGCGGTTTCATCCAGATACTCGGCAGTGTCATCATTTACAACAAAATACTTAGCCTCCTGTAAGCAACAAGAATATTGGTTATTTAATGTGCATTGGTTAAATTGGTTAATATTTTTTAATATAAAATACCAAACAATAACTTATGCTAGAATGAAAAAACTGTCAGATAAAGTGCAAGATTAAATTATACATTTCTTTAAAGAAATACTTTAGCCTTAAGGATTTATGGAAATGGAGTAAAGACAATTTGCATCTTAATCAAACTTCTTTTTGAAAACTAATCATCGAATAGCTTTGTAGGCTCTCTAAATTACAGAAATAATTTGAAAATAACCCAATCACATGTTGTCATATTAAATCATTAAGAAGAAAACTGTTTTTGAACAAAATTGAGCACAGAAAAATATACAAGAGTTGGTTACAATGTTTTAAACTTTACTAAGAAATTGTTACAGCAGATGGGAATGTCATGTACCACAATAAGGAGAAATTATTACTTACAAATGAACATGAGGACAGTGTGATATTGGCAGGAAACTAATACAGATGTCCGTGGCCCACAAGAACTCTACAATTAAGGCATTAGGAAGGTGAAGAATGAAGAAATGATGGGAGAATGTACATCACATGTATATATGTGAATATGTAGAAAAGGACAACAATTTTCAGGCATGTACATAAGTGCTTTAACTCTTTCATAATACAGTGCAACATTTTTGTATCAAAAACTTTTAATCATACATAGCTATATAAGTTTTGGTTGGTTGGTTGGGTGGGTGGGTGGGTGAGTGAGTGAGTGAGTGGGTGGGTGTTTGTGTGCCTGCGCGTGTGCATCCATACACATTTTGTATATATTAATATACAATTAAAGGCTGAGATAATCATTGTTTCACAAACCATTGCAATATCCTTTGATTCTAATCCTTCACCAACAAACTTTATTCTGCCACCAGGAATTTGGCTACAGTATTGATGCTTTATAGGATCATTTGCCCAAGTGATCTTCTTTGTCCTTTAGAGAGAGGAAATATAATACTGTTGAGTAATAATTTACTTATTTAAAAAAAGGAGAAACATATTATATACTACATTAAAAATTATTAAAGGATACAGATAAAATACAAACATTATATTCTATGCTAACTATGATAGCAGTTTAACATGTTCATTAGCAGTATAGAAAGAATGAAAATAGCTTGTGAAAATTATCTTAACTGGATAGACAATCTACTCATTATTCATTTTCAGCTGATTCAGAACTTTGCTTCTTGTGTTCCTTTCCTTCTACCCAATTCTCCCCATTTTTTTAAATAGATCTACATTTCAAAGGCTTTAATTTTCTGCTTTGTTTTCTTATTTAATGTCCATGTTTTAATACAGGAATGTTGAGTAGATATAACATTTTACTACTCATATTTTTTCATCTGCTGTTATTTGCTTTGATGTAATAATATTTTTCATATTAAAATATCTTTTTTCCATTCATATTCTTTTATTTATTTCTGTCCAAGATAGCTATATTCTAGAGTTCTTTCTAGGTTCTTTCCATCTACTTTGATATATCCTAGTATGTTTTTGTGTGTTATCAACCCTTATGTATGAATGCAAGAGCTGGAAAACAACAAAAGATATAGAGACGAGGTTGGACGCATTTGGAGATAAATGTCTAGGGAACTTGCTTGATATAGCGTGGAACGAATTCAAAGCAGAGGAAATTGGAGAAATCACCAATCAAGCACTGATATCATCAATGATCAAGAGAGGATGTTGGACATGTGATGAGAAGAGATAATAACCGAATAGCAAAGCAAGCCCTCAAGTGGAAAACAACAGGTAGGAGGAAAAGTGACCAACCAAGAGAAACACTGAGAAGAACATTGATCAGGATGGCAAAGACAGCAGGAATCAGGTCCCTCAATGAGATCGAGATGCTTGCACAGAACAGAGACAAATGGTGAGATCTGATAAAAGATCTTTGCAAGGATTGAGAGTCTGCCAGAAAAAAAATTCAAAACGGGGAAAGGGTATCTGAGTCTATGTCCTATTGGCTGACAACGGTTCGACAGACAGACATATATATATAAAAATTCACAAGAGGTGTCAATAACAGTAGCAATTTGCTTAAAGTAAAAATGGGAGAAAGACAAGGGCGCCCTTTATTAATTATACTCTTCTTGGCTGTTACCTCACTGAGTGATGACATAAGCAACAGGTCATATACCAAGATGAATACAATGGCCAATGTTCTCAGTGCTAGAAGATTTAGTATATGCAGTTAATATTCAAATATTACATTACTGACTATTTCCACCAATACAACCAAAAAGAAAAAAATAGACTGAGTACATTCAATAAACTAGTTGAACTTAAACATTGAAAGGGCAATTTATACTGATAAATATAGTAACTATACCAAACATAATAGAGAGCCAAGAGCTTACAGCATCAAACACATTGAATTTTTAGTAGTAGAGTTTTACACACTTGAGAGACAATGAATTTAGTGCCCCTGTAAGAGTTTTGTTTCAAATGTACAACAGAACATTGTATCAATTTAGATCTTAATTCAAAAACATGAGTCAAGTTACTGTTCACATTTTTTCTTTGTTTTGGAAATGCTTCTTAGATTAACGTGTTTTTTTTTAAATTATAATATTCATTTCCCAACTTTTGAAAATGTGTTTTATTTACCTAAAATATTGTGTATTTTACAAAGTATTTTATAGCCTATAAGGTATGGGAGTAACTGATAACATCAAAAGTAAATAAGCAATGTCAAAATGCAACAACGAAAACAGTAAAATTCCAACTCTGGAAATGGTTTAATGAAAAAAGACCAAGATAGATATTTGTTCTTACTTGAAAGACTTTAGGATCGGCACTCTGCTGCCTAACCTTAGCATTCTGGACAGCCATGACTGTCTGTCTGTCATTTTATTGGAAGCTTACCTGTGACTGTTCACACCAAAATATGGTGACTGCACTTCTCTATTTGATAATGATGCAAAATGGAATATAATCGTTCTAAGTTAGTGTTGTCTACAATTGGACATCACAAAATGAATGTTCATTCAATGGAATTGCAACATATACAGTTATATACTTAGGCCTTTCTCACTTCACACTTTTATTATTTATTTTACATCAATTCCTCAGTGTCAGCAATCTGTGAAAGGTAACTAAGAAGAATAATTATGGGACTGGCAACTTTAATGTGTCAAATAAACTGCCTGCTGAATTTGTATGTCTTCTTCTTTCTTTTCGCTTTGACTTCCACCCCACTGAGTGTCAAGGGAAGTACAGTTTTAGTTTTGCTCCTATGGCAGCCAAGAAATACAATCATAACTTGCTGTTGTTTGATGACATTCACATGAATACAGCATCTATAGACATTCTTCTTCCTCTATCTTTCAACTCCCTGTGAAGCACAGGTCATCAACAAACACTTTCTAAGCCATTCTTTTAAGATCATTCCATGTCTTCCCCATCATCATCATCATCTCTGCTTCCATCTGTCTTCTCCAAAAATACTTTGATCTCCTATTTGTCTTTTTCCCTGGGGATTCCAACAAAGGGTCTGTTGTATTATACTCTCAGTTGGCTTCTGTAGTGTATGTCCTAACCAGCAGGATCATCTTCACTGTATCTCCTTATCCACTGGCTGGTACTTTTCCATAATTTTATGTCAGTGATTTTGTCCTGACATTTCCATTCTTTTGATTCTGAATGTCTGTATCTTCATGATTACCATTTTTGTTGTTCTTGCATCTGTTCACGATTATGTGATAGGAAAGCTATTTCAAAAGCAAAGTCTAAATCGTTAAGTTGCTTGGTCAGTGACCACTGGATTCCATATCTGTTCTGAGTTATTTTCATAATTCAGTCTATTGCCAGTAGAAAGAGAAATAGAAAGTATGAATTAGAGAGAAAGAAAGAAAGAAAGAAAGAAAGCGAAAGAAAGAAAGAGAGAGAGAGAGAGAGAAAGAATAAAAGCTGCCATATTTTGTTTTGCCAGGTAGCTTATATAAATGTTGATCTGTCGCCCTGTGAACATTAGAAAAGTAAAGAATGGCATGTTCGACAGCAGAATCAATGGGGCAAATTGAAGACAATATATTCACCTCTTTTATCTTTCATTTCAATTTCTAAAGTTGTTATATTGACGTAATTTCTTACATTTGTTTTATGTGACTTTTAGCTACTTGATGTGCCAAACTTTCCCAGTATTTTTACTATCGAATTCACACATTCCCTCAGGGCTCAGACATCTCATTTTGTGGCTCAGCTAAGACTATCCAGGGCCTCTTCGGCGCTCTTCTACTTCTTCAATAAGTCCCCAAACGACTCAACTGTGGGAAAACAATATTATTTTGTTCGTGTTTCGTTTTGCGTATCTCTGTTGCAGCTGTTGAGTCAGTTTCAACTATTTTTTCTGATGATGACCTGTTACATGAGTACAGTACAAACTTCTGGTCCTATATTCGCTGCTAAAAACCAGTTTATAAAGTCATGCTATTGTTAGTAACTTAGTTAATGGATGAGTTAAAAGCTAACGTTTTAATTTTGTTTTAGATTTATTTTATTTTAACCTCCTATCGCGAATTTCAACGTGCAACACGGTGAACACGAAGAAAGACCAAAAAAAAGTGAAACGAAGAATTAAGTTTAGTTAATTAAATAATAATTGTAAACTGTAAAGGGCAATGCAAACTAAATTCAAATATTAATTATACTACTAATAGTATACTGAGATACTGTCACGATGTATCAATCAGACAATGACAATAATAAATACCATGCCATAAACTATAAACCAGACCGCCAACAAAACCGGAACTTATTCCGTAACCAACCTTTCAGTTCCACTTAGTATTTTAATCCAGACTAGATGTATTCACGTAATAAAAGATTAACCCTTGCGTTTAAAAGGACTATTATAATCCACGGATATTTGGATATATGCGCTATTTTATGTCAATGATCACAGCAACAAACTCTCTTTTTGTCGCTAGTAGTAAAGTAAACAAGAAGGGAAAATGTCCGCCATGTGCGGTAGTGACGCATTTTTCATTATAAAGTAAAAGATACTCTCTCTCTCTCCCTCACTCTGCGATCAGGACTCAGTCAGAGTAGGATTCCAGACTCCCACATGAAGTCAGCTGTCAGGTTAAGTGTGTTGATCGCCCCCACAGACAGAACGTCACATTTAGAGTCCGCCAGATCCACTCTGACTGAACACCCGTTCACATACATGTACACGAGCCATGACTAACACCGACACATATACGACACATGACTAACATAGACATGCACATAAAGATATGAGATGTGACTTACATAGCCATGCACACACAAGAATATGAGATGTGACAAACACAGACATGCACGCACAAAGATATGAGATATGACTAACATAAACATGCACACAAAGATATGAGATATCCCTAACCCAGACATGCACATACAAAGATTGAGTTATTTGCGGGTCATCATCATTGCACTCCGAACATGTCCATAGGTGCTCAGATCCCCTCCTCAGCAATTCCCTCAGTGTCCAGCGACTGACGACTCCAGTTCTATGTTGGTTGATAAGTCTTCTTACACGGCCACTAAGTCTCATTTCTGGCTGTGCCCATCTTAACTCCCATTTCCATCATCCGAAGAAGTGACGTTGATCTGTGTGTGATCACAAAGATATGACACATGACTAACACAGATACACACTAAGTTATGATATATTACTAAACTCAGACGCACATAAAGATAAGAGATATGATTAACACGGACACACCAAGATATGAGATATGACTAACATGACACACATCTAGATATGAGCCATGGCTAGCACACACACACACACACAAGCTAAGATTTGAGCCATGGCTAGCACAAAAACACCCCATGATATGAGCCATGACTAGCACAGAAAAACATTAAGATATGAGTCATGTCTTTACTGAAAAACACCAAGAAATGTGCCAAGTCTAGCACATAAACACATTAAGGTATCCACATGCTTGGGTTAGTCTGCAGACTCTTCTTAACGTGTGAATCATCGACATACGAGACGCAGGTTTCGATTAACTGTCCACAGGTTTCCTTCAAACAGTTGTCCAGAGATTTGAGAGTGCAGTCTGACACGTAGAACTTTCCCTTGCATGCATTGTTCCCGGTTGACTGTTCACATGTGTCGTTGAAACAGTTGTCTGGACATTTGAGAGTGCAGTCTGACCCGTAGTACGTTTCCTTGCACGTGCAGTCTGCACTTTCCGGGTCACATATGATGTCACAGCCATCAGAACACGTCTGTTCGCAATGTAGCCCAAAATTACCATCGGGACAAGTGTCATTACAGGTATAGCCAGGATGTTTACATTGTAGACATTTTCCGGATTTTTCCCACATAAAGGACAGACACTGAGACAAGACCTGGAGCAATCGTGTCCATAGATCCCATATGAGCATTTGCCGTGACACGTACCGATGATGACGTCGCAGCTTTTGCTACACCCACTACACACTGCACAAAACGACCAAGAATACCCGTCCAGACAATAGGTGTCTGCAAATGTTTGCGCCTCACACACCGTCAGTTCACTGCCGGCCTGCGAAATGGTCGGTGAGAACTCAGTCTTAATGTGTGCCATTGGCGATTGTGTGGTGACTACAATAGTGTTCATAGAAACATTAGGGTATGATATATCATTATGCTGGAACACTTCGCCGCCGCTGTCAGAGAAAGCCTTTAGGGTGACATTCTTTACCCGAATTATAAAGATACACAAGCATTGTTGGCGTCATTGGAAATATACGTAATGAACACATATGAGAAGTTGCTATATTATTGCTGTTTGCTCACAGTATAGATTACATATTAGTCGTATGTCCATGTCATCTAGAGGTATCTCTTGTAGGCATTCTATAAGTTGTTTGTGGTGTACTCTATCAAATGCTTTGGTGTAGTCTATGAAGCAGGCAAATATTGGTTTGTTTACTTCTATGTACTTTTCAATCAATGTCCTCATGCTGAATATGGCTTCTTTTGTCCCACTGTTTTTTCCTGAATCCGAATTGCTGCTCATCTAATTCAGTATTAATTTTATTCTGAATCCTTCCTTGTATAACTTTTATATAGTAAAATTTTGGTTACCTGGCTCATTAGGCTTATTGTTCTAAAATCACCGCATTCAACTGCACCATTCTTTTTAGGCAATGCAATAAAAGCTGATGTTTTAGTTCATTTGGTATGTATCCTGTATGGTATATGTCATTGCATATGTCTGTGATCAGATTTATCCTGTCTGTGAGCTTCTGTTAGCATCTGTTTTGACGCAGACTGTTATCAGGGGAGACCACGAGGAGGTAGAACTGCTAGGTCTTGGTCAGCTGATGGTGCGACGACCCTGCTATTGCGACCGCAGGCGCTTTTGCTCCTCCACAATTGCAGTGGTAGACGTGTACTAATTGATTATATGATGGAGAGACAAACCACACAGAATGAGTTGAATCGTATTGTTTGTATTGGGCACTATGCTGTTGAGAAAATGTATGCTATTATGAGATACAGTGACACTGGTGCAAAGGGGGTATCTTGTCATTTAAAAGGCTAACACGAGATATATAACAGCAAGGAGATGTGCCTTTCAACCCAAAACATCCAGCTGTAACTATAATAATATACTCTTTGTGTAAATAAGTAAAGAGCCCCGTCATGCAAAGTGGCATTTAGGAAATATGGTTGTTAGTGGCCATAGTTTATTATAGACCTTCTGCACATGATTTTTGATGTTATGTGATCGATATTGCACTCATGCCGCTTTACTTTCCCAGAAAAAAAATCTGTTACCCATTTAAGGCTGGGTGAACCCGAAAGCAGTCGACCAGGACCTGACCTCTTGTCCTTTGTATTCCAATTCACTAACCACCGAACTATTGCGGCTCCCATACTCTTTGTGTGCAATCAATAAATTGTTTTTGAAAACATGAACTGTAGGAGAAACTTTTGAAGTAATATTGTCTGCCATATGCACTCACATAAAAACAATATAATTGTAATTAGGAGAAACTTTATTATCAGTTATGTTTATCACACCAAGTAACTACCAGCGTTTACAAGCTGTTGACAAGTAGATGCTTTGTGTCTGTAATAATCCTTCAGCATACACCTCTAGATGTCATTATTAAAAGGTTCAAAGAGAAGCACTGGTCAATTCAAGACTGGTGACATTTCCATACATGTCCTGGTATGGCTTTGGTGATGACCACAAGAGCCTTCTATGCTCATTTGTTGCATATGATTATAGCAGATATTTGGCATTCATTTATTTGTGCTACATTTACCAGTTTCCTATCCTTCTTCTTCTTCCTTCCTCATTTGCCTTTCAGGGTCAAGGGACTGAAATCCCCTATCTTTAGGGCGTTGAAAAGATGATACTTCAATATATTGTGGCCTGTTTGAAAAAAATGTGTTCTCTGTTGAGTTGGAAGTAGGTATAATTTTTCTGGTAACCTTGGTGTTCTTTATTTCATTTGTTGATATATTTGTTCCTAACAAACCTCAATGATTCCTCATATAATTGTACTTGTATCTGGTCAGTATAGTTTACCAACTTGTCTGCTTCATCACCTCCAGGAAAATTACAGTGAGATGGAATCCATTGAATCAGCTATTCTGCATTGATGGTAGAGCTACCCTATGGTGTTACACTTAAATTATTCAGATCTTCATTTTAATGACTCTGCAGGAACTACTGACAGAGAATCTCTCAAGTGTTCAATACCAATACCACACAGTGAAAACAAAGCCCCTCCAAACAGAACAAAGAGGATGGATATGACCAACTGTTCAGGAGACCAAATTATCACATTTAGCCTCAGCACAGACCACAACAGAATGACACAATAACTGTACTTCAAACTGAAGATAGCTACCATGAGCCTGTGTCACCTTAGAAGACATGAAATGAAGGTACATCCTATAAGACTGTCTCCTGAACTGAAGTTAAATGTGGCCTACACCCACTGCCTTGGGAAAGAAACTACAGTTTTCATAAGAGAATTCATAATCCTAGTCTGAATGAGCCATGATCAAAGAGAAGAAATCCATAATCATAAGGAACATCATGTTGATTATTTATAATCAGTTTGTATAGGAAAGCAATAAAAGTACAATACAGTTATTTGTTTTTGGTAACCCAATAATTGTGTCCTTCCTTATCCATGGGGCAACATGCTGTGGCTAACATCAAACACTAGTAACTGCATTTCAGGCACAAGACACAATCACCTGTATCATATCATTTTTTTTTGGTGACACCAAGTTTGCTTTCCATCTACAACCCTTATTCACTTGGCCAAATATTTTGTACTCCCATAAAAACAACATATTATCAGTAGCACATTTCCAAGGTTACTGTGGGGAGGTAAAGCAGAAAAGTGATTAGTTTAAGTTCACTGAACAGTTAGTTATGAGTGGCTACAATTTGTTTATTCCCTGTATAGCATCTTGGGCATCTACCAACACACCCAATTTGTAAGCATTCAATAAACATTACAACAGCTGCTTTACTGTAGCCACTTACGCTCTCTCAAATAACTGAGAATTTTTTTAAAAAGTGACCATTTTAATAAATGAAATTTTAAAATAAAAAACAAACAAAATAATTAAGAAGAAATTAATTTTTTTATTTAAAGACTGTATTCAAAGTAGGTTTAGTTGAAAAGTCATCCTCATTGCACCTCAGGAATATATATATATAATATATATATACACACAATTTAATTATAGTTAAATCAAACATTTAACAATTTTATAGTTCTTATATTATCTGCTGATAACAGACTCCAATTAAACCTCTTCCAAAACAACCAGTTTTTATGTAAGCATGAAGTCATTCTAGCCTGGGTGAAACGAGCGGGGCTCATAAACTGCAAAATATCAATAACCAATGCAGGAATAATGAACACATATATTTAGAAATGAAATTCTCCACTTCTCATCTTTTATCAGAACACCTGGTTTCATAATTTATGAAGGTATTATAAATTTATGTTAATTTATTTACACATACACACACAAACAGAATTGTACATTAGACATTTTAATAAAACCTAGACATGAAGGGGTTGTTGCACTAATATACTGATTAGGCAGGCCAGGTTACATTTTCAAAGTGACACATTTTTTCCAACAACTCAGCTTTAGTATTCCACACAGCACCTGAAAATAGGTACCAGAGATTTTCCCTGGGTATAACAGCAATCTGAAATGTTACCAAGCATACATCTCATTAATGTACTAATGATCATAGAAACAAAAATTATGGGCACCAACAGCACAATGTGTGACAATTACAATTTCTATCTATCTATCTATCTATCGTCCTTTCGAGCAGAAGACGGCACATAGGGCAGAATTACAATCTCAAAAAACAGAAACCTTGCATGCCAAAATGGCACATATTGCAGATCACTGCTTCCAAAACTTATGGCTCTGTTTCCATAACAATACTTTTTACAATGACAGCTTGTCAAGCCATCGATCAACCTTCTTAGTCGCCTCTTATGACACAATTTACAATTTACTCTGCTTAAAATCGTTTGTTGTCTGTTCATCACAAGTGATGATGACCACTCATTTCATACATTTGTTATATTAGTCAGTGTGTGTGTGTGTTAACATAATTGTTAAGCCAGATGGAGGCCTGGAATAACCTGCAACAATGTGGACATTTATTGCTGCTGTTAAGGGACTCATTTCACAAGCCTCTCAAAGCTAAATATCAGAAGGGTCAAAACCAACCTTATTGAGCTGTGGCAACAGAGGTGCTCATTGTTTAGCATACAGCGAAAGCTAAGCAGCTGGGAGACCAGTGACTCATTGTTTAGCATACAGCGAAAGCTAAGCAGCTGATAGAGAATCAGTGACTCATTGTTTAGCATACAGTGAAAGCTAAGCAGCTGAGAGAACCAATGACTCATTGTTTAGCATACAGTGAAAGCTAAGCAGCTAAGAGAACCAGTAACTCATTGTTTAACATACAGTGAAAGCTAAGCAGCTGGGAGAACCAGTAACTCATTGTTTAACATACAGTGAAAGCTAAGCAGCTAAGAGAACCAGTGACTCATTGTTTAGCATACAGTGAAAGCTAAGCAGCTAAGAGAACCAGTGACTCATTGTTTAGCATACAGTGAAAGCTAAGCAGCTGGGAGATCCAGTGACTCATTGTTTAACATACAGTGAAAGCTAAGCAGCTGGGAGAACCAGTGACTCATTGTTTAACATACAGTGAAAGCTAAGCAGCTAAGAGATCCAGTGACTCATTGTTTAACATACAGTGAAAGCTAAGCAGCTGGGAGATCCAGTGACTCATTGTTTAACATACAGTGAAAGCTAAGCAGCTGGGAGATCCAGTGACTCATTGTTTAACATACAGTGAAAGCTAAGCAGCTGGGAGATCCAGTGACTCATTGTTTAACATACAGTGAAAGCTAAGCAGCTAAGAGATCCAGTGACTCATTGTTTAACATACAGTGAAAGCTAAGCAGCTAAGAGATCCAGTGACTCATTGTTTAACATACAGTGAAAGCTAAGCAGCTAAGAGAACCAGTAACTCATTGTTTAGATACACAGACCATTCATTATTTCCAACTCATATCAATTGAGATTCCGCAATCATGAAATCATCTAACAGTTGCCGTGCCCTCATATAAATGGTGATAACACAAGCCACATATGTCCTTGAACATTTATATTATAGACATCTGATTATAGCCAACATCTGCAATTGTGCATCTAGTTTACTTTAATGATCAGGTTATTTTATGAAACATAATTTATTTTGAAAAAAAACGGCATCATGTGTTTCTGGGGTCTGCCAGGAGAACTGATAGGTCCAGAGAATAAAAGGTGTTTTACAGTGATATCGTCAGGAGGTGTTTGAGTTTTTATTTCATCATCGCCATCAAGTACCATGCCTACTGGCATAGGTGATCATATCTCTCCACAATTTTCAATTTTGACAGTTATTTATCATTACTGTTGTTGACCTTCTGCCAAGCCATTCTTTTAAGCTGTTTGATATCTTTTCTCTTTGCTCCCCCCTATCTCTTTGTCCCTCAATTTTCCCAGTTGTCACAATATATTCCAGCTGTTTCCTTCTTATTGTATGGCCAAATAATGATTGTTTTTTCCTAATATTGGAAATCAGCTCTCTTTCTGCTTTGGCCTCTTTCAGAACATTTTCATTACTCTTCTTAGCGGTCCATGGTATTCTCAACATTCTTCTGTAAAACAACATTTTTACAGCCTACAGTGATTTTCTTATCTATTGCTCTATTGTCCATAATTCACATCCATATCTTAAGACTGGCGCTACATAACATTTAAGAACTCTTTCTTGTTTCTATTGTCAAAAATGGATTGCACAGTTTTGAAGAAATTTTGAAGTTCGAACATTTTGAAGTTTTTATTTCACCCCCACAGAAAAAGCTTTTCACATAATAATTTATTATCATCATATATTTTCTTTTTTCAGAAATAGCAAAAAATATCAGACCCATCAATCAATCTTGGTTTAAGTACTCATATGCTTATATCATATTATCAATAATGGATACAATTGCTCTGTGGCCTAGCATCATATGTCGTATCTAACAGTGTTTGAATTACTCCACAGAGATCTCACAACTTCAGTTGCAATGTTACCAAAAGATTGTCTTGCAGTGAGAAGATATCAACTGAGAGGCTTAAATTAAAATCTGGAACAGTATAACTTTCCTATCCTAGCTGCTTGGGATGTGTGTGTGTCGTATTATGCTTTAACAGCCTCAGAGTTTCTGCTGCTACAATTACATTACAACCAGGGGAAAAAACATTTACATTTGTAACAAACAAATTATAGTAAGAGAAGTATAACATTTCTGTTAACTCATTTAGTCCTACACATCATTCTTCTAATACAACCTTTAATTGTAGATTTAAAACAAATTATAATGAAAATTAGAGAACTAAATGAGAGCTACTTATTGACATGGTATTGAAATCACTGTTGTATATCTCTCTTACTTACTTCATAAGCTATTAAATTATATACCAAATAAAAGTATGTAAAAAAAAAAGGTAGTTCATGTTTGAATGGTGAAAACACAGTAAACTTCTTTCAGTTAAACTTTAAATATTCTAAACATATCATTTACAAAATTACCATACATGCACTTCTCCAGATATAATGATGTTCTCCATGCCATCCATCTGACTAATTAAATTAACATTACTGTCACTCATCATCATGTGTCATACCGGTTGGCGTAGGCGATCATGTCCTTCCACAATCTTCTATCTACATTGCATCATATCAGTTCTGTTGTTGACTGTTTTCCATGCCATGACACCAAGCTATCCAGTATTTTCTCTCTTTGTCATCCATGATCTCTCTTTCCTTTTATTTTGCCAGTTGTAACCAAGTATCCCAACTTTCCTCTTCTCATGATGTGCCTGAAAAATGTTGATTGTTTCTTTCTGAATTTTTTTTAGGAGTTCTCTTTTAGAACTGTCACTAGCCATGTGTTTAAACTAAATATTTCTACAGTTTCAAGTTACATGTATTTACAAGTGAATCATTTTACTATCTAGTTTATTGCTACTATATGTTCTGTTTGACCTCCAAGTTGACCATAACCCCAATACTAGACAACTCAGCAACAAGATACCGAAAGACATGTGGGACAGAAATTTGTTGAATGTTATCGCGGCGACGACAGTGCTGGCAAATTGTCTGATGGGAGAACTTTGTGCTCTGATTTTTGAGCCCTCCATCTTCAGTTTGCTGAACCAGCAATGGTGATAATATAGTTTGACAGGCAGTGCAGATGAGTGTCTGAAATGTATCGATGAAACTTAACATGAAAAATCTTAAACAAGGATTTAAAGAATAACAATAAAGTGGAAAAACCTATAATTAATAATATCTTCTTCCTCTTTACTAACCAGTTGCTGTGAGTAGCTTACTCTTTGGCAGCATTGTCAATCAGGAGAAGTAGGAATTGGTAGTAGACATAAAAGTAGTTACAGTAAAAAAAAAGTTTTTGTATAAGAGTTTACAAAATCACTGACTGTTATCCATGTCTACTATCAGTATTTTGTTTCTAACGCATATAAAAACATTCATCATCATCAGAAGCCATGCTGGTTGGAGTAGGCAATCATCTGTCTCCACATCTCTTGGTTCTTCATGCATGTCATAATTTCTCAATGCCTTCTTTTTGCATGACATGTCCAATAAATGTACATTGTCTCTTCCTTATGATTTTGATGATATTTATGGTTTCTACAGCTTGTTTTAAACATTCTTCATTTATCATTTTTGCTATCCATGGAAATCGTAGCATTCTTCTGATAAACATATCTCAGCTGCCTCTAATGTTTTTTTTATAGTCTTACTTATCGTCCATGACTCACTTCCATATATAAAAATGTTACATATTCATTATATGCATATATAAACATTGAACGGTCATTTTATCTGTGATATATAGAAATAAAATTGTTATATTTACTTTGGAACTAAATATGATCTTCCACATTAACATACTAGCAGAATGAGTTGTACTGGATTTTCCATCTTACAGTAAGGGCCAGCAAGCTAGAAGGTTACCTAACTGAAAATGGTTAGTGACTCAAAGCTCACCATCAAATTAGGATCTTCTTCTTCTTCTACCTTTCAGCTCCCTGTGGTCTTCAACAAACACTTTCCAAGTCGTTCTGTTTCTTGCCATTCTTTTAAGATCATTCCATGTCTTCCCCATCATCTTCATCTCTGCTTCTATCTGTCTTCTCCAAGAATTCCTTGGTCTTCCTCTTTGTCTTTTCCCCTGGGGATTCCAAAAAAGGGACTGTTGTGTAATACTCCCAGTTGGCTTCCACAATGTGTGCCATATCCAGCGCCATCGTCTTCGCTGTATCTCTTTATCCACTGGTATTTATCTGGTACATATCCATAATTTTATTAAGGGATTTTGTCCTGTCATTTTGAGATAGGATCATTGAAACAAAACTGATCTAGAACTAATCCACCTGCCAGTGGTGGGCACAGAAATTAACTAACCAGACTGGACAAATGAGCAGGAATTAATGAGGACAAATCCGGTATCTAAAAAAAATGAAATGCTGAGTCAGACATGTTGGGTTGAAGGGACAGTTTGCTCTATACCACAATACAACTACACAAACAAACAAGTACCTTGTGGTACATCCCTCTTCACTCTTTAATTTTGAATTATTTACATCCATATTTTTTGGCTTTCTTGACCTGCTTTTTATAATCTGATCTTCATCCACCCAACTTCTCATGAAGACATGTCCACAAAAAACACATTTAATTTTTACTGCCATTAACTAAATTTTTCATTCTACTGGTTTAACTTATGCCTATCATTTCTGTTTTCAACTCGTCTCTATATGAAACTGTATTCTTCTTGTCTTGTAAAATTTAGAACAATACCAATCACATAATAACTATCACTGAGTTGACTTTCTTAAAAATTGTAATTAAAGAAATTAAATTCTCATACTACCCCTAAACACATAAAGATACACAAATGTGTTATAGCTGGTCAGTTACCTTAGATTTATCAGAACAATTGAACAATCTGTCTTGTAGTAAGAAACTTGTGCCATGAGCAATAAGTGCATCGCGCTCCATCTCTCCAAAACGAATACCACCAGCTCGTTTCCTGCCTTTCACTGGCTGCTGTGTGACCTGGTCCACAGGGCCAGTGGTTCTCACCTTGATGTGAAGTGGTTAAAAGATTGACAGATTTAACTTAATGTTTAGTTCAACAGTAATTAAATCAATACCAAAAAGAGCGTAACATTTTAAAAAATTGACGATAGGAAATTAACAAGAAATTTTATAAATTGACTTCTAAAATCTAAGTAAATTTACTATCAAAAGTATACCGATGTCATAAAGTAATAAAAAGCTAATAGGAAATAAAAACTATTGAGAGATAAAAAAAAAAAAAACAAATGGAAACTTAAAAAAAAATTTAATTAACTAGGAGATAAACTAATTAAGTAACTGTATTAACTGATTAGTCTACAAAGATTCTATACTAGTAGGTAAAGACCATCACATGAGATGCAGATATTTTCAACAGATGGTAGTAAGGTCGGAGACATTGCCATATTGAGCAAACATCTGAGAACGATGAATTTGACATGTTAACTAAGTTGTCAAATAAACCTGCATGCTGTGTTTTATGGGCAGGTAATTTCAAAACTAGTTTAACTGAATGAACTAGCACCACCAACAAGGAAATGTTTTCAGCCAGGTACAACCAAGCACTGACCTTGCCTTTCTGAAAAGGCTACCATAAATGATTAACGATCTCAAGCATTTTGGTGCTTTGCATTTTGGAACATCTTTAGGGTATAAGATAGTTATAATCTGTCATGTGTAGTATTCAGTGTAAAGGAAATATTTAGCTAAAAATTTTTAAAAATGGGTTCTAGTCAGTTTCTCTACATGTAAGAGAAAAAATAGTTCCTTGCAGACAACACTCCAAAATTAAGGGAAAAACAAATAAAAGGGAGAAGATGATGAAATATAGAAAAGAGTAGAAATACAAAAGATCAAAGGATCATTGTTTACCTCAGTCTTTAATTAGGAAATCAAAAGATTAGATGTTGCTTTATAGTCTTAAGTAAAAGGTGGTCTCATAGCAATTGCAGTCAGGTAATGGAGAGTTATTGAACTTCAGCTTCATAAGGTGGGGTGGTCAGTTAAATTGTTCACAGCCTTTTCTTCCCAGAGAATATCTCTGGTATCCATGGTTATAGATGGGTGAACCCATAGACTCCAGAGAGCCTTTTAGATAGGACAAAATATTGCCTCAACTGGCATTTGAACACCAAACCTTTATGTCAGCAGGCAATTGCACTAACAATAACACCACAAGGTTCTCTGTCTCATAATTGATAATATTTTAAATAAATTTTGACACAAAACTGTTGAATGATTTTAAAAAGTATTCAAGCCCACTCACATCTATGTATCAGACTGGAGGGACTGGTTGGTCGAGACAGAGAGGTTGTGAGCTCAAATCCCCGCTGCACTAGTTGGAATTTTATTTGTGATCATTCTCTGTGGCAACCACCCCTGGTCTCAGCAGTGAGGCCCTGGCTTAAAATGTCAATTACTCATTGACAGAAAAATACGAGTACCTCCAAAGACAGTTATCTGCCTGTGCAGCAAGGGACCTCTGTGCACATGGCGGCCAGGGAAAAACAGATTAACATACAAAATTCAGTTTTCGGGGCTTCAGAGGTGAAAGCTGGTGAAAGCAACAAAAAAAGTGTACATGACTTCACTAACATGGTCAGCACAGAATGCAGTAAAGAATGGGGGAGCAGGTGCATATATAGAGTACCCAAATAACACTAGGGATATGAATAAAATAGCAACAGGGAAATATTGTCACAATTATGATGCAGAAATACAAGCAATAAAGTTAGCAATAGAAAAACTGCTGAACAGTAATCTTAGCCCACAGCCTGTAGTGTTTTTGACAGATGCAAGATCAGTACTCCAAGCACTACAATCCAGAAAATTACCACATCTGCAGACCTTATTGATTGACTCTGCAAGCACCACAGGGTGCCCTGCAGTGGATCCCGTCTCACTGTGGATACCAGGAAATGAGAAAGCAGATCAGTTGGCAAAGGAAGGTTCAACACACAACTAGATACACCGGTTACATACCATCATAAGAAACAGATAATCAAATCAATCAGAGGACCACAAGCCCCAAATCAGGATGCCTTTCATAATATGAATAGATATGAACAAGTTATCATTATACGCCTCAGAACAGGACACAATCGACTCCATAGTCACATGTATACAAAATTCAAGATCGGCACATCAACTACATGTACATGTAGACAGGCACCCCAGACTTCTGAACACATACTTCAAGACTGCACTGAATATAGTAGACTGAGGAAAATCCATTGGCCCATAGATACAACACCACGGACAAAACTATATGGCCACTGCAAGAATTACAAAAGACAGTAAAATTCTTACAGGAAACGACATTGCTGATATAGACAATACTTCGAGCGAACGAAAGATAGATAGATAGACTAACATGGTCCTGAAGACAGAGGAGAAGAGAAGAAGAGTGAGAGAGGGTCAGGGGCTCCTGATATGAGTGGCAAACAAGTAAAGATGATAAATCATGCCAATAGCACCGTGAGCATTAATTCTTTGACCTATCATCATGAACATTTTTTACAATGAGCAGATAGTGATCACCAATTTTAAACAAATTAGATCTCACTGCACTGAGGGCAAACCCACAGGTGTTCCTTACATCCCAAAAGATGACATAGACCACTACTGGCTAAATTGGTGCCATCAAGGCAAGTCTGTGAATTCTTAAAATGATTTGACTCATAAGTGACCACAACAGTAGAGCTGTTAGCTTTATCTGGTGTTGCTCTAGTCAGCTGCAGAAATACTACATCAAAACCAGGAAAGGCATCATCACAACAAGGAACCAAATAAAAAGGCAAGAGAAGTGTAAATGCATTCAGTGCCAGTGTCCAGATTGCTGTGGTCCAGGAACTAACTACTTGAAAGACTAGACAAAGACCCACCAGTGATTAGAAGAATCTCATTACCATCTTGTAAAAAATGTATAACAAATCACTAGAATAAATATTGGCGAGAAAAATTGTGTTCCGTAGGGTAGCCAGTGTTAAGATACCATTGATGGTGGCATGAGGGCAGTGCTAGAACCTCTATTATGACATGTAAAGAATCTCAATCCAAGCAAAAAATGGAGCCTGTGACTGTTTTTACTACTTCCATGTTCAATGGTTTGTCTTCTATGCTTTCAGTTATATAAAAATAATAAATATTTATTACACAATAATCTCATCCATCAGTAAAAATCATTTCATATTTATTGAAAAAATATGAGCTACTGTACACTATTATCTGATATATTAACTAAATTAACTTAGCGTTAACTAAGTTTAATCAATTAATTTTTTAACAGTAGAGCTTAAATTAATACTGCTGTCTAACGTATATCTTATCTGTATGCAATCTATTCTTCTCTAGATCTTTTGAAAAATACAAGAGCTATAATGTCCCAGTGCTGCAAAGATTTCAAATGGTGTGGAGCACTTTAAACGAAATGATTACAGCTTTATGTCAGGGAAAATGAAAAATAAAATGCATGCGTGCATGCACACACACACAGAGAGAGAGAGAGAGAGAGAGAGAGAGAGAGAGAGAGAGAGAGAGAGAGAGGTAGGCTGGAATCACTGGAGGCTGTAGAAATGTGGTTTTATAGAAGAATGTTGAGAATACCATGGACAGCTAAGAAGAGTAATGAAAATGTTTTGACAGGCCAAAACAAAGAGAGAGCTAATTTCCAATATTAGGAAGAAACAATCATCATTTTTTGTACATGTTATGAGAAGGGAACATTGAGAGTATATTGTGACAACTGGGAAAATTGAGGGACGAAGAGATAGAGAGAAGCAAAGAGAAAAGATACCAAACAGCTTAAGAGAATGGCTTGACAGAAGGTCAACAACAGAAAAGATAAATAACTGTCGAGATTGAAAATTGTGGAGATACATGATCACCTATGCCAACAGGCATGGTACATGATGATATACACACACTAAAATTGTCAGAACTGAGCAAAAATGCAGATGAACTCACAAAATAATTAATATATAGAGAGTTGTGTCCATGTATCTGGCACTACAAATTAACAGTATGATTTACAGGTAGCCAATTAAATTACTAACTTGATGAACACAGGAACCAATCAACTTACTTGAAATTTGTCAGACACCATGTGCCTGAGCCTCTGGTAGTACACAACTCCAAAGTAAATATCAGCTTCCAGCTCCTGACCTGTTATACCACTGTACAATCGCTCTGTACCATAGTAATTGTAGCCTCCTGTTCACATAATATACACTATTTATTTTTATTCTGTAGAATATGATGAAGCTTGCACCTGATGTACCTTTTACTTTATCCAATTCTTAAACTTAAAAGTTATCAAAGTTATGGTTGTTGCAATTAAAAACAATAACCTGTGTTCATACAGAAATAATAAACAATAAAATATGTTCTCTGCAGACCAATCTATCTATCTATCTTTTGTTCGCCTGAAGTTTAGCCTACATCAGCAATATCGTTTCTTGAATAAATTTTACTTTTTTTATTTTGTAGTTCTTCTGTTTATATTTGTACCGGCAATCCGGATTTCTCTGTCCAGGTGGTCTGTTCTGGTTGGGGCAGTAGGAGACTGGCAACACTTGGTATATCTACAAATTTGTTTGGTGTGGTGGATAAAACTGCTTCTTTTAAGCCATCCCAATGCAACATTTTTTAATGGGCCCTTCATTGGATGTCTCGACACGCAAGAGGGTTTTCTTGAGTGACCCTAGGCGCTTGATCTTGTACTTTAAGCAGTATATTGGTATGATCATCATCAAGTACTTGGCCTGCTGGCACAGGTGATCTTGTCTCTCCACAGCTTTTGATCTTGACAGTTATTTATCATTTCTGTTGTTGGCCTTCTGCCAAGCCATTCTCTTAAGCTATCTGGTATCTTTTCTCTTTGCTTCCCTCTATCTCTTCGTCCCTCAATTTTCCCAGTTGTTACAATATATTCCAACTATTCTCATCTCCTTACATGGCCAAAAAATGATGATTGTTTCTTCCTAATATTGGAAATTAGCTCTCTTTTTGCATTGGCCTCTTTCAGAATGTTTTCATTACTCTTAGCTGTCCATGGTATTCTCAACATTCTTCAGTAAAACCACATTTCTACAGACTCTAGTGATTTTCTTGTATGTTGTCCTATTGCCCACATCCATATGTTAAGACTGGTTCTACGTAACATTTAAGAACTTTTTTTCTTGTTTCTATTGTCAAAAATGGATTGCATAGTTTCTTCCTCATTATTTGGAAAGCTGCTTTTGCCTGAGTAATGGTATGGCCTTCCCTAATCTCTCAGTGATATACTTTATGGTGACGAGAAATTGTAAACAGACAACTAACCCTGGTTATAAGACAATGAACTATTTCACAATTCTTCCTCATTAGTTATTTTCAAGGTAAAAATGTAATTTAAAAAATAATATGCTCCTGCTGTTACCTGCTGTCAAAATTTGACCAAAGTAATCGACAGCTGATTGACTTTCAGAAAATGTGAATGGGGTGGCATCTAAGTACAAACCATGAAGAGCTCCAGCTTTACCTGCCATACTTTCTATCATCATGCCTGCAACAGACAACATTCTTTGTTAATGAAACATCTCTTATTTCCCCAGATGTAGCACATTATTGTCAAAATTGGGCTGAAAGTGATTTAATATCTAATTACAGAGCAAAATTGTGTGTGAATTGTGGTTGGATGGACAGACAGGGGAAAAAGATAGATAAATCAGTAGAGAAGGAAGTGTATATTTCCCAACATCCCACAAGGTTTATAAAAGTGTAAAATTGCAATTCAATGATTGGTAAACTGCCAGGAATAAAACCTTTAACTGCTATAAATATTTAATATAAAACAGAAAGTTAGTGATAGTATCAAAGATGCTTTAATTTCTCATATCCCTCACCAATTGTCATTCTTGAAGGAAAACCGTGGGGGTTGAATATTATATCTGGGACCATCCCACTTTCAGTAAATGGCATGTCTGTGGCTGGCCACAACATACTGAAACAAAGGTAATAAACATGAAATGGGAAAAAAAAAAACAGTTCCTGAAGGAAACAAAAAAGCAACCATAATTTATTGAGGCTGTAATATTGACCGACTTGTTAAATATTCAGCAAAAGCCAAACATGACTCATTTATTTCAGTTTTAAAAAACATAACATAAGCAACATTATAAAAAAAAAAAAAGATAATAATATAGTATCTAAAACAAAATATAACCATGCTCACCTGCAAATTCCTTTCTGCCCATGACGACTTGAAAATTTATCTCCTATAGTTGGATTTCTCTGTAAAAAATGGAGAATATCTGTACTAGTTGACTGAAAGATGAAATGGGCTTCATAATAACAAAAGCAAATACATTAAAATGAATCCTATTTTATGGGTTTAAGGAGAAAAAAAAGTATTAATCAAATGTGACATTTTTATTGATACTCCAACTCACTATTACTGATTAATTAATTAATACTGATCGCATTACTGATGTGTTGGAGTTGAATGTAGATGGTCTATATATCTTGGACATATCTTTAGAAGGAAATGATCAAGTGATCTGTCTCCAGATAGTCTCCTTGACTAAAGGCCAAGTAGCCCCTTTTTTTCAGTTGTGCTGAATCCAAAAGGACATGTTTGAAATCCTAGTGTTGCAAGTAAGCCCCTTTGGTTTCATTGATCCATCCTCACTCATTGTATGGACAATTTGAAATATAATATTTTGAAATGAAGAAATTCTGAAGTAAAAAACACTTACAGTCACTCTCAGCACAAAACAAATGTGGTTCATGTGTTCAGTTCCCAATTCATCTCCCAGCACTTTAATCTGTAAGACAGTAACATCTTCAAGCCCTTTGTAATTGACCAAAGTTTGTTTGCCAGTGTTGACGTTCACATAGCTGTCAAAAACACAAGTAAGCATTTGTTAATTATGCTTAAAATGGAGTACTTGAAGGAAACAAATAGATGTCTCAGTGAAAATATATTCACAGTTAAACTAGATTGTAAAAATATTTAATATCTTAGATTCTTCAATAATCTATCACCGGAAGTACTGTGCACAAGTACTGTGTAAGTAGTGTGCACAAAGCACACTATTTATGCCAGTGAAATCCAGCATGTAAAACCCTTAAAAAAATAAACAGCCAACTGCTTTCCATGTGTGTCGGCTAAGATGCATACTCGGTATTTCCTGAACAGACAAAGTAAAAAATAATAAAGTATTGTGGTAACAAGTATATTCACCATCCTCCAACAACACTTTCTATTGAAACAGGGAATGGATGGGGGTGTGTGAAACGGTGTGTGGTAATAAGAGAAACAGAGCATTGATGAGAGTTGAATGAAACAGACGATATTAGTGGAGAAATAATAAACATCTAGGGGAGATAAGCAGAAGTGGTCAGGTGTGAGTGAGTGAACTGTTTTGGAAAAAGGCGAAATAAGCGTGAATGGGTGAGATGTTTTAAGGGGAAATAGGGAGGTGAGAATAGACGTAGATTTTAGAGACAGAGGGCATTTGAGCCAGGGGCCAGTGTGAACGTCTGGAGAAATCCAGTCGCTTACCATGGACTAGAAAAGAGTAGTTAGTAGATGAAAGTTAAGATAATATATAGAGCGGCAGCAGCCAATTAGTTTAGTTGTTGTATTTTCAGGAGTTGTGATTGTTAGTTACTAAATGTTGTGTTAGATCTGAAGAATATAGAATAGGTGTGATTGTAGCTGTTAAGGTTAGTGTTACCTTATCGGCATAGAAACTGATTGTGAATCAGTGCAATCGACACAAAGGGGACATTGTTGGAAATTTGTGGATTATCCAACGCTCGCCGACTTCGAGGAAGTCGTAGCAGGAAGTTTAGGAAGCTTATGACTAAGCTTCTACCATGAAGAGAGACTTTATTCGATCATCTAGATCGCACCCATAAGTTGAAACTTTGAGCAAGATTCCACAGAGACGTAGTGGGCTTGCGAGCAGCTGCTTCCGTGAACCATTGGTTTGATCGATCGTGTCGATCGCAAACATAGCTGGAACCTCAAGTAAGATTCCTCAGAGACTTTATCGATCATGTAGATCATACACACCATTGGGAAACTTCAAGTAAGGTTCCTCAGAGACTTGGGAGCTCATGATTAGCTCTATGACACACAATTGAACTTGTTAGTCAAGTAGTTTACACAGAGTTAGGAACTCGACAAGAGAGTTCCACAGAGTTTGGGCTGTATGATCAGTCCATGAGGAATGCACCTGAGGGTGGCACTATTGTAAACCAGGAGAGGGAATTATCACTGTCAATACATGTACTGTTAATTTGTGAAATGTGTTGTATGATCCGGACATGCGCCTTGTCAATAAAAGATGTTTTATGTGTAGTAAGGACTTGTAAGAGTCATTAAAACATCTTTCAGTGTTACAACGGTCTAGCGAGTGAACGAACTGAGAAAAGTCGCGGGGAATTGAGAAGTTACAACGTGAAGTACTAAACTATAGATCATAACATTCCATGGGGAGTCGCAACGGCATAACGTGAAGTACGAGGCATCAATCATGGCGGTACAAAAGACTGGCATGGGCAGTTAGAGCAAGGAGCAGATCATGAAGAGTGGCGAGCCACTTGTCATTCAGCAATACAGCCATAAGCAGCATCACGAGCCCTCGCACATCGTGCGAAAGCACCTCTGGTAATCGGGCTCGTGGTGAAGAGGAATGATCACAGGCTCAAGGTTGACGAGCGGTCAGTCGATCATTTCATGAATCGGCATTTCATTGATCAGTCAAGTTGATTATATGTCAAGATCGAGAGTATTATTACAAGTGAGGGAGAGACAGTCGTTGTTGTATGACAGATTACCAAGTATTATTAACTCTCACTCCCAAGTGATGATACTGGGCTCTCTGGCGCTCTCGAACTCTCTCACGAACTAACTCACTCGAAAATATTACACTATGAAGGCCAGGTAACTTGAGCTGAATGCAGAATTTATGGATTCCAAAATATATTCTACATGGAAAGACCAAAATGGAAAAAAAAAGACATAAAGACCCATTTCTAAGCTTCAAAGACAAGAGGGCTCTTGAAATGAAAATAAGTGAATGTGAAGAGCTTTTTGCTTAAGGACAAATCCAACTTGAGAGAGACTTCAGGCACTGGCCTGAAAGAAGGTGAACTCTATTTGGGAAAGGTTGCTGACTAGCCAATTTCAAATAGGATTTATAAAAATGCACTCGATAAGCTTCTCTCTGAAGACTGACAGGATCGTACTAATGCAGGTTATATTACATTACAAGTAAGAGTAAGGATCAGAAGAAAAGTAAAATGTTTCATTTCATATTTACCAATAATAAGGATCTCCATCAGTTAGTTTTGTACCAATAGGAGGCAAACCATCTATATCCAAGCTTCCTGTTGATTCACTGGGAACACATGCTGAAAGAAGAATTGATGATAAGCCAACAAAGAAACTAAAAGTTATTTTTAAATGTTTTGAAACTGACTGAAACTTAATTTTTGTTTACATTTAATATGAAATCATGAATATTGTCTCTTAAAATTTGTGACATAAAGAATGCCATACATTGTATATTCACCACATTATATCACTATGTTTTCTCTATGGATGTGAGTCAATATGGTCTATAAATCTATTCTTTTAATCTGTTTCACAGTTTGTCATTGAAACTTGATTTACTCATTTGAGTCTTTCCAGAATGATAAAATACATGTTTTATCTACTATTCATTCAATGTGATTAGAGCTAGCTGTATCTTGGGGGTAACAGGTATTATCTACAATTTAAAATACCTTTATATATATAAATAAATGATCAAGTAGATTATGGGACAAGAAGAAAACAGAGACGAGATAAATAAAACATTGTGTGATGGCATCACTGAATTTATGGCAAAAAACCACAGTAATTAGTAAATAATTTTGACTTCAATAACAAGTGAAAAATGCTAACAACAAAAATGACACACAGTATTAGATGGTACACAAGAAGTAGAGTTTCAATACCACATCTGTATCATCATCATCATCATCATCATGTGCCGTCTCCGCAACGAAGGTTGGTTACCATGGATCGCCATTCGCTTTGATGGTGCAGGTTGTCATAGATTGACTTGTCCATCTTTTGATGTTACTCGTCCATGTTAGTATTGGTCTGTCTCTGCCTCTTTTACCTACTATACATTCGTATAATCATATCAATTTGCCTCATTGATATCTTAGCTGTGCTCATGAACAGAAACAACCCATTCATTGACAAATTAAAATCTATAAATAATGAATTGTTGCTTTCTATATTAATAAAAATTAAGAATATAGACTTGTAAACAAATTCAAAACACAATGCATGCAACAGTTGCATGAAGAGAAATAAAGAAACAGACATAAACATCCACAAAACAATGAAAGAATAATTGAAAAACTTACAAAATATAAAAGCTTTTGATCCGTGCTCACGACTGATTGTACGAAGATCAATGAACTTAAAAAAAAAAAAAAAGAAAATATATGTTACATACTATATAAAATTAACTTAATATTCTGTACATTTGCTAAAACCAATCAGAAATCAACAGCAAACTATTGACTATAGACTGCCAAGAAATCATGACAACAGAGGAAGTAGGAGATCTGGCTAGAGATAGAAATTAATTCAGATGGGTTGTGATGAGAAGCAACATTCTGAAAAGGACATGCAACTAGATGATGATGATGTATTAAATGCAGTTTAGACAGGATCAGATCATTTCTGATATGTAAAAAAAACCTAATATTGGATATACCTATATAACACTATATAGGAAGATCTACATAAATAGTACTAGGCCTAAATATGCAGATATTACAGTTTGCTGAAAAACCATAATGCAGCACATATACGCCCACTTAATGTTTAAAGATGGGTAATGAAGAATCATCATTATCATCATGTGCCGTACCGGTTGGCATTGGCGATCATGTCTTTCCACAATCTTCTATCCACAGTGCATCATATGAGTTCTGTTGTTGACTGTTTTCCATGCCTTGACACCAAGCTATCCAGTATTTTCTCTCTTTGTCGTCCGCGATCTCTCTTTCCTTTTATTTTGCCAGTTGTAACCAAGCATTCCAATTTTCCTCTTCTCATGATGTGCCCCAAAAATGTTGATTGCTTCTTTATGATGTTTTTTAAGAGCTCCCTTTTTGTGTTGGCCTCTTTGAGAACTTTCTCATTGGTCTTTTTAGCTGTCCAGGGAACTTTCAACATTCTTCTGACATAGATGACATAGTCCTCATCAGCAGTCAGATAAAAGCGATGCAGGAAAACACAAATGAACTATCATCAATAGCCAGAAAAATTGGGCTTAAGATCAATCATGAAAAGACTAAAGTCATGAAAAGCTTAATTCCAACAAGTGACAAAATATACATGGTAAACAAACCAGTGGAAGAGATCGATCACTTTATCTATCTTGGAAGTCACATTGATCAAGAAGGGGATACAAGCAAAGAAATTAGAATCAGAATAACTAAAGCAGCAATGTCTTTCAGAAGCCTTGAAAAGTTGTGGAAATCAAAACTCATCAGCACAAACACAAAACTTAGACTATTCAAATCAAATGTACTATCAACCCTTATATGCGTGTAAAAGCTGGAAAACAACAAGAATTATAGAAACAAAGTTGAATGCATTCGAAAATAAACGTCTAAGGAAAATACTTGGTATAGTGTGGAACGAATTCAAAACAAACAAGGAAATTAGAGAAATCGCCAATCAACCACTAATATTTGCAGGAATAAAGAAAAAACGAGGTCATATGTTGGACATGTGATGAGAAGAGATAATAACCGAATAGCAAAGCAAGCCCTCATGTGGGAAATAACAGGTAAGAGAAAAAGAGGAAGACCCAGTGAGACACTGAGAAGAACGTTGATGAGAGAGGCAAAGCAGCAAAAATCGGCTCCCTCAATGAGATAGAACTGCTTGCACAGAACAGAGACAAATGGCGATATTTGATAAAATATCTTTAAAAGATTTGAAAACTGCTAGAACAAAAATTCAGATAAGAGAAGGAGTATCTTGGTCTATGCCCTATGGGCCGGCTACGGCTCAAAAGATAGATAGATAAGTAATGCTATTTACACAAGATATTGGATGTAACAATTTGCAGCAATGACATAAACCCAGCGTGAAGTTACTATCACTTATTTTGGGCTGTTCTCATTTGTACCAAACATTCTTTGAGGATGGATAAGGAAAATAGCAAAAGCAATATTCTAAAAAAAAAAGTTTTTTTTTATTGCAGCCCATTTTTGACAAAAGAAGTAAGAAAGAGTTATAATTTGTTACTTAGAGCCAACCTTGACATACAAAAGTGAAACAAGGATACAAGAAAATCTAGTCATCAAGTCAAGTCATTTTACAGAATAATGCTAAGTGAGGTATCACTGTTTATGATTTGGAGCAGTGGAAGTTAGCCAAATGTAGATGATTTGTTAGAATAATTTGAACATATGTCCTATAAGCTGTCCAAAATAAATTCACACTCAGCATATTTTTTAAAACCTTTATACCCGTTGAGGTAAAGACAAGAATCCTGATGCATAAAAAAAAAAAAAAGTAAAGGTAAGAGCATGGTTATGATACACTGAGATCAAAATTGTAAGTGTTAATAATGAACAGTATTCTCAGCAGCCTTAAAACTTACATCTGACTTGATAATAGAGCCATGGGCAAATCCTCTCTCATATGATGATTTATTGAGTATCATAGCATCTTCCATATCATAGCCCTGAAAGCAACAAGGTAATAGAATACATGTTTAATCTATCATGAATTCCCAGATACAAAAGGTGCATTAAGAGCAACCCTAAGAAAGAACCAAATGTTGAGCATTAAATAGCTACCAGTGATGAATAGATACTTTTAACACTCTTTAAGAATTTTAATACAATCTTTAAATAATAAAATAAGCTGTTCAAACAATCTCACATATGATACACAAGCAACCATATGAAAAGAAAGTAACAATTTTTAACACAATAATTGTTAGTTTATTGCTTTAAAAATGTTTGCTAGTTAGAATCGAAGACAGCACATAAGGCAGAAATCATAACTTCATGTCTAGTGATTCTCTGCTAGGTCTTGTTTTTTTTTCCTAACCCATAGCCTCGCTATTATTTGTTTTTACATTTTAAAGAAATAACCCAAAAAAAATTAATTTTCAAAAGGATGGGAAAAAACTGTTATTTACCAAATGACAAAATAACATCAATGTTAACTATTTTTTTAATTTTAGAAATATCTTTTAAATGTCAAATCACTGACAGTTTGGTGACACTGTTAAATATTTTTAAAATAAATTTAGCCGACATTTTCAAAAGCAACATCTTACTGTGTAGGAAATAACTGCAACTATTGTGTTTGTTCCCAGAGGATATTCATCAAAGTTATAAGTCTCATATGCTGATGGCCTAACCAGAGGGCTCTGTGGGGTCTGCAGGCGATACAACTTGTTGTCTGCTCTATGCTGGTAGGCATGTAAGGGGGTACCCATGGTCTGTTTTCCCATCTGAAAATGAACAAGACAATGCAAAGTACACCAAAATAAATAGCTTGGGCATTCTGTGTTCCAGTCTTAATCTCACCTTCTTTGGGATATTTCATTAGTCAACATGTCATATGTAAATGACATTCTTTATAATCGTGATTTCATGATACTAATTCCAATTCTGTGTCAGGCTGTCTGGTTTATGGGACTGGTTAGTCTAGAGATAAGACAGTCTCTGGACAGGAAAGCACTGGCTTCAATTCCCACTATAGGTGGTGGAAATTTTTTTAAAATCAAACCCATGGTTTCTTCATGGTTTTACCCTCTCTTGTCTCTAAGTAATGAGATATGATGTCTAGCCGCTTAAAAATTAGCAAAAAAATAGAAGGTCCTACATGCACTCACACACATTAAAGAACTCTTGACAGTTTAAAGTCAAAAAGAATAAACCAAAAATGGCCGCTGTCTAGACAAAAAAAAATTGTTACGCAAATCTACCCATCCATGCCAAAGATGAATTTTTTTACCAAAAGGTGCAGATATAGAGACTATGCTATAAACTAGCCACATAATGCATTCATGGCCATTTAAAGGGTGAATGCCAAGAAGAGAATATATCAGGTTAATTGTAATCAATCACTTCTCAGGTAAAATTTTAATCAGACCCATCTGAGAATGTGAAACTTTCTAAAAGTTAGTCATGCCTCCATTCAATGAGTACACCAGTCCCTACTCTATATATTAATGAACAAAGACAATATGTACCTTATTTATTAATTAATGGGCCTTTAAATTTATTGAAAAATATGTTATTTATTTACAAACTATTACATTCAAACCTTAGAACAAAATATTTAACTAGATAATATTTAGAAAATCTGTATGACAGAATTAACTTTAGTTTATTGGGGAGGGAGAAAAAGAATACTATATCAACATTAGCATCACCATAAGAAGAAATATAAGTCATGCACAGTCAGTGTATAATTGAAAACAATGATATTAAGAAATGAATACCTGACATTGGTACATATTACGTGGACTCTGATTGAAGTCAGAGAAGGGAGTCATGCTGGCAATGACACTTAACATATTCTGTTCACTTATCTCCACATGACTTGTTACCTGAAATAAACACATTTGAAACTGATCACTACACAAAATATGTTGCAGAATAAACAAATGCTACACATCTCTTAGACCAGCGTGGTCTAACCCACGGCCTGCAGGCTACTTGTGGCCACTATATTTTACAATTTTGAGCAATAGGAAAATAAGTCAATCTTTTCTGCAGGTTTTATCGTTCCCACGGTACAAAATACTCTTGATTTGTGTAACAATGTAGCCCCTGAATCATGAAATATAACAGGTGATATTACTTACAACTAGACCAGAGATTCAAAAATCTTTTACAACCATTTTCCTAAGAAAGTCTTTAAATCTGTCCAGTAACGCTATTCTCGTATACGTATGAATTTAGATTACGGCGGATGTCAGTAGAATCAGGGCATGTAGATGTGAAATTCTCAAATTGTTGTGAAAATCCTGACGACTGGATATTCTAGCGTGTGTGGATAGGTGTGAAGGAATTTCACCTGTCAACCAGATTGACAGCTGAATCTTGGTAACTTCAAAGACAATGAGTAAAGGTTGATTGACTGCTTATGATAGAATACCCAACGCTGGACAAAAAGCTATACAATTACTGGGAGAGGCCACCTGAAGGTGTAGATAGGATTGACCAATATGATTGATCACCATCAGGCTTTATCCATGAGTATGGGGTGGTACCAGAAAAAAAATCTACAAAAGCAAATTTAAATTAGTCATCAGGCTCACAGTTTTGAATTAGAACCTGTAGCACCAAAAAAAAAATTGAACTGGAACCAATAGATTTTTTAGTTTTAGTTTGACATTTCAGACAATTTTAAAGTTCGTATGGACGAGTAACATCAAAAGATGGACAAGTCAATCTATGACAACCTGCACCATCAAAGCAAGAAACAGAGTGGAATGGCGATCCATGGTAGCCAACCTTCGTTGCAGAGACGGAACTCGATGATGATGACAATGAAAGTTCAGAGCTGAAGGAGTTTAGGAGCAAGGGTAGTACATGCTTTGACATTCTCTCTTTTTACTAATAAATTACTTGTCTGTGCGTACAAGCACTTATACACATATATATTAAATGATGGCCGGCAACTCCTTGCAGGTCGTTGTGTTTGACCCTTGGGTAACAAAAAGTTGGACCACTCTTGGACAAATCAAAGTATGAAACAAAAACAAGATGAAATTGCTGTTACATAGAATGGGAGTCTTTGGAGTAAGGAAAGTGAGTGGTGTGAGTGTGTGTGATAGAGTGTATGTGTGTGTGCACGCAACATTTTTAAACATACTAAAGACGAGATTGGATTAGAAAAATTATTGTATTTACCAGTGCCAGAAATGGACTTTAGATTAAAGAAGTACTACAAAAATAACCACAGAAATGAAGTGTGTCAGACATATGACAGGAAACAGCCTGAGTCACAAGATCAGAAGTGAAGAGTTACGAAAAATACTAGGAACCAGTTAACAGATCAAGTTGTTCGGGCCTGTGATAAGATATAAAGAACTAAATCTAATAGAATGAGTTATCAACAAATGAAAGAGAACACCAGACCAAAAGGCCAACCAAGAAAAAGGTGGATAAACGGAATACACAAAAACACTCTTGAGGTATAACGGCGGATGAGGTCAATAGAAGACCAAAAAACAGCAAACCATCTCCCCTCGACAATGAAAGGCAAATGAAGAAGGAAAGAAATTCGAGGCCTTCTATTCCAGTCTTGACTGCATACACTTTTACAAAATTAAAACCCACATCACATTGTAAAAAATTTTTACGGTTCAATATGTAATAATTACTCACTCCAGGGTATGCTTCATTTTGATTGATGGCTACATCTAAGTACACCTGCTCGAAAGTGCCAATCATCTCAATAGCATTAACATTAATGTTCAGCACAGGTCGCACCATTCTTGAAATGTTTGAGAAGAGATAAAGCCCTGGGTATTGGCTGGCAACATCTGTTTTCTTCACCAAGCAAATCTCCAAGATAAAGGGCACCTGCAAAATTATTTCTTTTTACTTCAGTGAAAGAAAATTATCAGAACATCAGGATCCAGAGATTAACCACTGCAAAGAAGGTAGGGAGTATCTAAAAGTTAGAAACAGGGAGTCACAAGAGGGGAGAAATAACATTTTAAAAATATAAGCAAACGAAAATTAGTACACTGAGTAAAAGGCAAATTTAAAAAAAAACGTAAATTAATGCCAATTATCAGGAATTTGTATGAATCTTGTATTTAACTAGAGAAAGATAGAAAATACTGGACATTATAAAATATTTGAGAAAAATATCAGGGGAAAATTTAGAGATGAAAGAAAAAATTGTGAAACCACTTTCCATTGGGAAAGAGGAAGAAAATATTAATTCTGATCTATTTTATAATAATTGAATCCAGTCAGCTGCCAATTAATGCGCATAGATGTGAACAAAAAATCTGGTTTAAAAGCACAAAAAAAGAGAAAGACCTATAACAACAAATAATTGTAGTAAAAAAAAATAATAAATGGCAAAACAGTAGGAAACAAAAAAGATGTAAATAAAAATAGCTCCTAATTTTTTATGGCATGAGATGACACTATATGGATAGTAACTGTCATGGTTCACATGTTATGTTACAATATAAGTAGTGACTAGCAAATCAGATCAAACACTAGTTGTTCATAAATACAATAGGTTTTAAAGATAAGAATATTTCAGTTAATATAGAGGATTTAAATTACCTCAGATCCTAAAGCAGTAAATCAAAGATGACATATAAGGATAATAAAGAAGCAATCTATTTTAAGTAGAAGAAAAAGAAGATTGAACATAATCTAAAAAAAAATTAAATATTAAAATAGTATGAACAGACTGGAATAATTAGAGAAGAACCATGTAAAATTGTGCCAACGCGTCAACTATCTATATAAAGAGATCAACAGATTTACTCTCTCTCTCTCTGCGTTCAGGACTCAATCAGAGTAAGGATTCCAGACTCTCACATGAAGTCAGCTGTCAGGCCAAGTGTGTTGATCGCCCCCACAGACAGAACATCACAATTAGAGTCTGTCAGATCCACTCTGACTGAACACCCGTTAATACGTTGCACTGTGTTCTGCGCCAGTGGCCCAGTGCATCCGATTTCAGCCAGCATTTTATTCGGGTTTGCTTTCCCTAGCCTTTGATTGTCCCCAATCTTCCTGCAAGGCAGCAGATTGTCTTTTCTGTAGGGGGATTCTGCCCTTAGATGGTCGGCCCTCCCAGGTTTACGAGCACCATCTGCCCAAGTCACTAGAGGTGACTAACACAGACATGCACACACAAAGATGTGAGATGTGACTAACACAGACACGCACGCACAAAGATGTGACTAACACAGACATGCACACACAAAGATATGAGATGTGACTAACACAGACATGCACGCACAAAGATGTGAGATGTGACTAACACAGACATGCACACAGCGATACGAGGCATGACTAACACTGACACACATCAAGATATCTGACACATGACTAACATAAACATGCACATAAAGATATGAGATATAACTGACATTGACATGCACACACAAAGATATGACACATGCCTTAGATAGACATGCACAAAAAGATAAGAGATATGACTAACATAGATATGCACACACAAAGATATGAGATGGGGCTAACACAGACATGCACACACAAAGATATGAGATATGACTAACATAAACATGCACACAAAGATATGAGATATCACTAACCCAGACATGCACACACAAAGATATGACATATGACTAACACTGGTACACACTAAGATATGAGATATGACTAAACACAGACACACATAAAGATATGAGACATGATTAACACGGACACACCGAGATATGAGATATGACTAACATGACACACACCAAGATATGAGCCATGGCCAGCACACACAAGCTAAGATATGAGCCATGGCTAGGACAGAAACACAGCAAGATATGAGCCATGGCTTCAATAAAAACACAAAAAATTAACCATGTCTAGCACAGAAACACATTAAAGTGCCCAAATGCTTGGGCTTGTTGTAGTCGGCAGACTCTTCTGAACGTGGGAATCACAGGTTTCGTTAAACAGTTGTCCGGAGATTTGAGAGTGCAGTCTGACCCGCAGAACGTTCTCTTGCATGCATAGATTCCCGATCGACTGTTGACAGGTGTCGTTGAAACAGTTGTCCGTACATTTGAGAGTACATATGATGTCACAGCCATCAGAACACATCTGTTCGCACTGTAGTCCAAAATTACCATCGGGACAAGTGTCATTACAGGTATAGCCAAGATGTTTACATTGTAGGCATTTTCCAGATTTTTCCTCAAATAAAGGACAGACACTGAGACAAGACCCGGAACAGTCATGTCCATAGATCCCATGTGAACAGTTGCCGTGACAAGTACTGATGATGACATTGCAGCCTTTACTACACACCCACTACACACTGCACAAAATGACCAAGAATGCTCGTCCAGACAATAGGTGTCTGTAAATGTTTGCACCTCACATACCGTCAGTGCACTGTCGGCCTGCGAAATGGTCGGTGAGAACTCAATCTTAATGTGTGCCATTGGCGTTTGTGTTTTGACTACAATAGTGTTCACAGATAAATTAGGGTATGATATATCATTATACTGGAACACTACTCCGCCACTGTCAGAGAAAGCCTTTAGAGTGGCATTCTTTACCCGAATCATTGTGCTAACTCGATGATAGATTCGAATGATGTGAGTCTTCTGGGGCGTTGCAAAGTTCAGATACCAGTAAACAGAATTGGTTCCACTTCTCCATTGTGTGTGTGTGCAGTCATTGTCATAGAGATTGGTCTTTGTTTTGCTATTAACTGCGGCCTCTGGTCCACATCCGTCTCCTGTATAACAAGCATCAAATGTGTCGGTCTGGTTTGTGATCTGTTTGAGAGCCACTTTTTTGTCTGTCAATTTTTCCGAGTGCTAACACATACTTCTTTGTTCTATTATTCCCTATTATCGCCTCGGAAGTTCCCTATATAATAATATTTATTTATTATTATTTGTATCCAGTATATAACCACTGGAAACTACTATTTGTTCTGTTTCGTCCAATAAATGTTTGTCTGCAACACAAGTATTCAGCCCTACTGGGAGATACTTGCATTAATAGGAAAGTACAAATATACAATTTATTTCCGGTCTGTGATCGTTACCCTTTGCTATAGTCATTGAGAACGCCTTCGTGTAAGACACTGCTACAATAGCTAATTTTTTAGTTAGCTGCGTGGCAGTGTGCCAAGCGTTCGGCTTCTCGTGGCAAGGCGCGGTGCCAGGGAGTACGGGTTCGATCCCGCTTCGGACCATATATTGTTCCTCGTTTTTTTCTGTTGTTGTTTGCCTGTCAATTTTTCCGAGTGCTAACACATACTTCTTTGTTCTATTATTCCCTATTTCTATGTGCCAGGTTGCCTTTCCTCTTTCATCACTACTTGCTCATATTGACTGGTCATTTTTGTTTTTTCGTTCGCCAGCTTTCACCTCTGGCAGAACTGAATTTTGTGCATTAATTTGTTTTTCCCTGGCAACCAGCTCTGTCTTCTGAGGTACTTATATTTTTTTTTATTGATGAGTAATTGATGTTTCAAGTCACACTTGCTGCTGAGACCAGGGGTGGTTACAGCAGAGAGAAATCACAAATAAAAATCGCATCTGGTGCAGTCAGGATTTGAACTCACAACCTCTCTGTCTCTAGACCAATAAGTCCCCCACTGGTTCATCTGTCTTAAGGCTCATTCATCAGGTGGAGTACATACAATCTTTATCAGTTCTGATTCACTGATCCTGATGCAAACAGCCAGATATGAGTCACCGACCACTTTCCGTCCAGGTACTGTTGGACCTGTCATCTCTTAGTTATTAATGACACACACTGTCTCTATCCAAAATATGTGAGATAAAAATTACAACATTGCTGGCTTAAAAACATAGCCAGATTGATAAATTATTAATTTTAAAATTGAAAAATGAGATGTTTTAACAAATTATCATAACTGTTGTATTATACAAACAAAATGATAAATAATATAGTGGTTCATGCACTTCACAAGAATTTAGAATGTAGCCTAACTTGTTACCTGATATGTTAGAGACATTCTTTAATCGATGATTTGATGATTAAAGGAATGAAAATCAAAAACCATATGTACAAATTAATAGCACAGAAATTCTGCAAATGATAAATTATCAATGGTCAGTTCAAATTACCTAGCCAGGTTAATGAAAAAACTGAAACTTTTTACAAAGAATCAAGAAAGTCATTGATATGGCAAGAGAGATAAGACCAAAAAAAATACTATGAAATATGCTTGATCTAAAAAAAAAAACAATGTTACACCACTGTAGAATTGGTATCTAACACATAGTAGAAATAGAAGGAACAGTTGGCTGTACACACAATAGGAAACTGGCAAATAATTTCAGTGCTGTGAGTAAAGCTGGTAGCAGGAGCAAGCAGTGGAGTGTAACTTACACTCCTACAAGGTATAATGGCAGCTTTATGAAAAAAGGAACATAACAAAATACTGACGTTTCGGCCTACATGCGACCTTCCTCAGAAAACGAGGACACAAGCGAACAACGAAATAAAGATAAACACTACTACATCTAGGATGAGTAGAACAGGTAATCAAGGAGAAATAAACAGAGGGATAAGAGATGACATGATGAAACAAAACGTTTAATCTCTTATCCCTGTTTATTTCTCCTTGATTTACCTGCTCTACTTATCCTAGAAGCAGTAGACTTTATCTTTACTTCGTTTGTTTGTGTTGTTCTCATTTTCTGAGGAAGGCTGCATATAGGCCAAAAAGTCAGTATTTTCTTGTGTTCCTTTTTGTAAAGCTGTCACCATACCTAGTAGGAGTCTATGTTACACCCCACTACTTGATCCTGTACCTACAATAACAGAGATTAATTTGTAAATACACTTAAGTATATGTAAGTATAAAAGTAAAAAGTTAAAACGAGGTTAAATAATCAGCTCACCTCTCCCTTACCCCTGACCTTCAGCATCCTGAGAGTGTTAGTGAAAGTCTCCACAGACCATGCATTAACGTATCCCATGATTTTTCCATCCAACATAACAACATAGCAGTCAGCTATTGGCCAAGGATTGGGCGACAGCAAAGGTGACATCCCAAGCTCTGCAAGGACATAGCCCAGTTGGTCTACAGAGTATTCAGAATTGACCACCTAGGACAATATGTCAGATACATCAGCTTGGCTAAAATAAGGTACCTTTTTTAAGTTAAACAATTGCAATCCCATAATAAATCACATAAATGTAACACAATGTTACTGTTTTTGCTGAGTTATAAATAGTTTGTTGTTTTATTACATTAAGTTAAAATCATAAAAGTTGCTTTACTCTATGCTGTATCATTTTTATCTTCTTTAATGGTCTAGTACAATTAGCCTGCTAAAGTACTTACTTTGGCACTGGAAAAATAAAACTTTTGGATATGTCAAATAATATTGTCGATCCTATTGTCTGGGTTCTGCCAGAAGTATTTGTGGAAAGTGCTACTGTACCTCTGTAAAATTGTATATTGCTCTTTCTATTTACAAATCATCAGTGGTATTCTGATTCTACTAAATATAGTATAAAATACAGTTGCCATGAGTTGAGATACTGTCATAATAAAAAAAATGCTAAATGGCAACAAAATGAATGACATAAGAAATATCCTTTCATTAAAAAAAAAAAAAAAGTGGAAATTACAGTAACTCTAACTTTACAGACAGCTGTAGTAGAGTCTTGTGAGGTGATCCAATCAGAAGAATCTAGGTTCATCAAAACTTAAAGTGAAACTTATACGACTCGATACCCTCTTTCTAAAAATTATTAGGGCACAACAAACAAAAATTTCACTTACTAACACAAAAGAAAACACTATTACGATATTTTTTACACCATTGTTGTATCTATTAAAAAAACATTCCATTTGCGTCATATGACATATCACAGGCCACGGACTTAAACAATTAGGAAGAACTCAGATGTGAGGAAAACTGTCAATTATGAGAATTTTATTTTTGTGACCATAATTTTTACTACAGTTTACTATTATACAAACAAATAAACTACTTTCTATAAAAGCATATCTACGTCAAGGAATAAATTAAGTTTGCTACAAGATAAATAAGTAACAGTAATAAATATTTTTATCTGGTAAAAATAACACACATCAGAATAAAATCATGGATACCTTACAACTGGCCGCCATATGGTTGAGTAATCCACAAGGGGATCCATCAGGGGTGTGAACTGGACACAAAAACCCTAAAGATCAAAGAAAATGTGACAGAAAAACTTAAAAATTATAACAAGCATTCTACATGAAAATATGTACTTTCCCCCTCCAACAAAAAATATTCATGGATAGGTAAAGGTTCAATAATTTATAATCTATCATTAAATAAAAAGAGCATTTTCACAGTTTACTATAAACTGAAGTTTCACATTTTAAAATCTTACCACTAGCATCTCTGCGCGTACAAATTTGTGCCATATATTAATGTGCACACACTCTCACTGTGATTGGGAAAGAAGCCAGATCTTTACTGCACAAAAGTGAAGACATAGAGATACACCATACTGTTTTCTTATAAGTGAAACTTGTAAAAAATCTAGAGTGGCACAGGATGTGATGATTCCTTGTATGACTGGAGTTCTAAAAAATTCTGCACAACAAGTAGGCAATTGGTGAGAGAAACTGAGTGTGGTAAACCTTGCCTTGACAACAGTAAAGGTAAAGTACGAGACTTGAACCGGCGTCTTAGCACGCAAGTTTACACCCATATGTGCTCGGCCACCTATCCATAAATGTTCGGAGATTTCTGTATAGTGTCGCCTCAAGCATCAAAACTCAGATGCGAAGCAACATTCCTCACCTTCCCAGGGCAATACCCTGGTACCCATTTCTACCAAAGGCTGGGTCGACCGTGTGGGTATTATTTTTTTTCAACCACGAGTACAATTCACACTGCTCCCATCGGGAATCGAACACGGGTTGTCCGAACGTCGGTAGTTAGTCCAGTCGGGTTGACAACAGTATCTTGGAGGTAAGTCTAGTCACTAACTTAGACCTCAAATCCCTTTTGTAGACCTGAGTGGACAGAAAAACCAAATACCTCAGCATAGACAATGCCATATATCTATGGTGCTAAGCTAAAGTGGGTAGAACTCGCAGGATTCTGGATCAATGGCCAACTAGATTCAAAATTGCTTAATGATAACCCTCTTATTAGGCGCATCCATACAGCCTTGTAGTGACTCAGCTCTGTAAACCAAAACACATATCCAGAATGTAACCAAGCATTACCAGAAGGTAACCATGCATATCCAGAAGGTAACTAAGTGGAACTTACCCCATGCTTCTGGCAACAACTTTCTCACCGATGTTGTTCTCATTTCTGCAAAAAATGGCCCTCTGTGTACAGCTCTGAAGTGTGACACATATCTAAAGAAATTTAACTTGTCAGCAACAACAGCAAACCCACGACTCTGAGAAAATATAAGAATTAAAAATAAAAACTGGAAGATCTGAAGGTACTGGTGTCACTCAATAAAACAAATACTATTTTTTAAAAACCAAATGTATTTGAAGCATACAACACCACAAGCCCATTATCAAATAAAACCAACATCCTCATAATAAAAAAGTAAAGTAAAGAGCCCTGTCACGCCAAGCGGCGCTTAGGGAATTTGGTGTTAGTGACCATAATTTTTACAGACCTTCAGCAGATGATTTTTGGGGTAATGTAGTCGGTATCACGCCATGCTGCTTTACTTTCCCAGAAAAAATCAGGTACCTATTTAAGGTTGCGTGAACCTGGAAGCCATCGAACAGGATCGAATCCGACCTCTTGTCCTTTGTATCCAGTTCACAAACCACTGAGCTACCACAGCTCCCAACATCCTTATAATGGTATTGCTTAATTTTAAGGTAGGTATACTTTACTTGTTATTTCTCTGTTTGTGTTTATAATTTTTTCCCTTGCATAATTCACAATATTTCGCTCTCAATACTTTTTCTTTCAATGTGAATAGTTTTGTGATGTAGGTGCCTTTTATACAACTAATTCTTATATAGTCTTTGGTTCTGGTCTATCTTCTTTTCAATTGCTGTCTGTTTCATGTTTACAAAAGTAATCCAGTTTTTTAAATGTATTTTGCTGTGTTGGAACAGGGACTTCTTTGCTTTGTAAGTTTTTTTCTTTCTGTGAACATATTTAACCTAAGTGTTTAAAGTTTGTGGTATGGTTTCTGGTACACTTACTGGTCTGGTACCTCTGACTCCAGCACCTATTCTTTAGGCTGTGTGTGCTCATATCTCTTCCTCTGGCCAGTGCATTTTGACTGTTTCCTAAACCTCGCCAGCTGTCCCATCTGCCTCCTGCTGAGGGTGAGACCCACTCATTAGTTCTGCCATGGGTAGGTGGGGTAGGCCTGGGCAGGAGAAGCATGGAGACACATAGAGTCTTGTGTTGCGCATCACTGTCCTATTTGGACCCCAGAGCGGTAAATATGTCATTTTATCTATGGTAGTCGATGAAATGATAACTACAATTCTTAACTCTAGATTAAGACAGTCTTAAAAATTACCACCGCAATTTGTTGCGATCAAACATTCCCCTTCCTAATTACTATTTCTGGTGATCCATGAGTGTTGGATTTGTTTCCTTTGATGTTGAATTTGTTTTTTTTTTCAAGCACGTCATAAAAGGCGGCGCCATGTGTTATTATCTAACGTAACCCAGGAAAGGATTACAGCATCCAACTCCATGTCTTTGATTGGGTAAAATAGACATTGTAACATGTCCGGTCCCCATGTTGTGCCTTGTGTGAACACACAGGAATGCGTCAAAAGTTAAGAGAAAATACTAATTTAGAACGCCTAATGTTACATGTAAATTGTAGTAATTTTTACTATGGTAATGTAATCTAGGGTTAAATACAAAATATTTTTAATATTCCTAAGTATCACCTCATCTTCAAAAGTTCCCAATTTGAATCATATGAAACATTTTTTTCTCATCCCTAAAAGAGTGCCTAATCTTAAAGTATACACAATCTATCTATCTTGCAATAGCAAGTGATACATACAGATTAACATATAAAAGCATTGATATTTCTTTAAAATAAACTTAAAGGGCATCTCAACATGCCAGGCCACAATTGTAATTTCATAAAATGAAATAAAAAACATCACAGCAAATGTTACCTGCATTAGACCAAGCCCTGTGCGTGAGATAAGGTTCCCTGTAGAAAGCAGGTATTCCATGGCATGTGTAATTGGTGGCACATGCTTAGTTATACTCCGTATGTCTTCTTCAGGACCCAATTAATTAGAGTTTAAAAATTCATTACATGAAATCATGAATATTATTGTTTGTCTAAATCTTGTATATACAAACAATACACATTTAAAATGTCCCAGAAATCTTGGAATATTGTAATTTATTTGTTTTGTCCTCAGACGCAACATTATTAAACCACCATTCAATGAGAAAAACTCTCTTGCTCATCATCACTGTAACAGAGTGGTTAAATAATAAAGGGGAGAGAAGGAGGAACAAGATAAATAAAAATAGAAATTGAGAAAAGGAATAAAGAAGTCCGTAATTAGGTCAAGGGGAATGAGTGAAGATTGACAAAGAAACATGAGGAGGGAAAACACGAGATGAACGAGGGATGTATGAATTAACAGGATGTTGAGTATGGCAGGGAAAATTAGACTAGCATGAGTCTCGTGCAAGAGAACGAAGGGAAAAGAAAGAAACACGAGATTAAGATAAGGTTAGTCAGTCAGAAGACAAGCGGTCGACTAGGAAGGTCGTGCCGGGAAGGCGTTAGCTAGTAAGCTGACAGCCTCCGAAAACGGTTGTAAATATGTTAGTCTAGAACCAGCGGTCGTGGAAGGAACACGTCTGACCGTTGGTATATTTGTGAATAGTATTCTGTGGTTATGTTAGGCCAGCTTTAAGATGGACTGTGATTATGTTCGATAGGAGGCCTGTGTGCATGAGAACTAGTTAGTAGCAAGTCACTAGGTTGATAATGCTACGCTATGGTCATACTAAGTGAATAGTTAGTACCATGAGTCTTGGTGACTTTAAGCCGTATGACTCGGCGGGACTCTGGTAGAAAAAGGGAATTGTGATTCAATGGGAGTGAGTGGAAACTCAGTTATTCCTAGCGCAGAAATGTAAGCTGATCTTAGATCCACGGTTTAGTAACGTGCACTCAAGTTAGAAGTGTATTCCAGTAGTAATTGTAGTTAAGGGTGTCACTGGACTACGAGACTGTGATACGTCACTCTATGTGATTGACACCAGTGTCAGTGGTGTATATGGATTGCAAGATTCATGTTAATTATAAGGGCAGCGAGATTGTTGCTCAATCAGACTTTAGCGGATAGGTTCTGATACATTTGTCGAGTGGGCAAGTGGTGATAATTTAGTACAAGTGGTGGATGTTAGAAATAGGAGAAAGCATGTCAAGTGTGAGGAGGTAGATAAATTGACTGTTGCAGCACTACGGAATTGCGGTCAATTCTACAGGAGTGACAGGTTAGGATGTAATTACTAATGTGTTGATTGTAATTGTTATTGTATACATGACTGTGAACGTCGCTTGGAGAAGTACTCAAGCCACGCAGTCAATCGTTATTAAAGTTAGTTGATTTTACATTTAAACGTGTTGTCAGAGTGTGTAGTTATTCATTTGTTAAAGCCTCGTGATGAACGAAATGGGGTTGTCACATTAATTACAATACGGGAGTACTACCCCATACACGGCAGGTGAAACTGACTTATCGTTGAGGTCAACAGCGGCCGAACTAGGCCAGTGGCAGTGATCGGTCTCGAGATCCAGTCGGGACAAAGGGCAGCCAGGCAGAGCGTACAGGACGCTAGGCCTGTATGTAAACAACACGATTCCAGGCGAGGGCGACCACAGTAAGGGAAGGTTTGCCCATTGGCGGTATGCCATTGGCACTCGAGTTCTTGTTCGAGTGTTGAAGTCGAGGGCGCTACAACACGGCTGTGCAATACCAGACAGTCGAAGGCGCTCCAACACGGCTGTGCAATACCAGACAGTCGAGGGCGCTACAACACGGCTGTGCAATACCAGACAGTCGAAGGCGCTCCAACACGGCTGTGCAATACCAGACAGCCGAAAGACAACAACACAACAACTAGGGGACGTATGCTGATACTCATCTCATGATGAGACGTGTGTAAAAGCGGATAAGTGGAAACATTTAAATAACAAGACCGTTTACAAAAGACCTGTTACTTTGGTACAAGAGGCGTTACATTGGTACCGTGACCTGCGCGAGGTCGCATCCGAGAAATAAAACAGTGGCGGCAAATCTTAAAATAAATTCCAAGGATCATCGGAGAAGTGATTGGTTCAGTAATTAATTTAAGATTAATTAAGAATGAAAGGTGAGTGAAAGAATGATTAAACAAACAAATGGAAAGAAACAATTGTGATAATACAGAAGTATTATAGTCGTGTGTGTCACAATAATTTTTTTTAGTTAGAATAGGAATAACGATTGAAGAAGGGGAAAAGGGAGTAGAATAAGGACACGAATAGGATTGAAAAGAAGACACACAGGGCTAGAATACAAGAGAAATTTATGATGCAATGTTGTTAAATGTATTGAGAACAAATAGCTTCAAATTCATTGTATAAATTGTTGTATAGTTACAGGTGAGTCCAAATGACTTAAAGGAGTATATGTGGTGGAGTCAAACGGATACAGAGACAGTAAGGTTACAAAAGGTGACACGTGGGAAAAGAATTTAACAAGAAGGTAGTCAGATAGAACAAGAAGTCAATTAAGTGAATATGGGCGTAGAATATCAGCACAAGTAGGTGAGGATTAGAGTAAAGGTAGACATAAATACAAAGAAAGGAATAAGGCAGTAAGAGAAGGGTCGTGAGAAATAGAAACAAAGATGGAGGGGATGACACAAGAGGGATATATGTGGCAAGCCATGCAAAAGATGGGGGAAGTAGTGGAAAGGTTAGGGAATAGTTTACAAACTCAGGAAATAATCAGAAGAATTCCGATGTTCACAGGAGAGCCAGACAAATTTGAAGAATGGATAAACGCCATTGAATTCTGGTCAAAGAGTAAACAATTAAGTCAAATAGAATGGAAGGAATTAGCAGTAGCTACGAGTCAGAGTGCAGTAGCGAAATGCGTGAGAAGAAGAATAGAGGAGATAAAAGAAGAGCCATGGCAAGAGTTTAAACTGTACTTAGCAAAGAGGTATGGAAATTCAAAGATGAGCAACATGCCATCATGAAATTGACAGGGGCTCAACAAGGAAAAAGTGAGACAATAGAAGAATATGGAGAAAGGATAAGGGAAATGGCAGAACAAGGATTTGGAGCAGGAAAGAAACAGAACAGGTAAATAAGTTGTTAATAGCAACATTCATAACAGGAATAAGAGATAAAGGTCTGAAAATAATGTTAACACGAAGAAAAATGGCAACAATCTCACAAGTAATCAACGCAGCGATAGAAGAGGAGGGTATAACAAAAAGATTTGAGGAAGAAGGACAATATGGGGAAACTGGTAGAGGAGTTAGGCAAGAAAGCCCCATGGAAATAGACCACATGAGACAGAGAAGAGTACAACAGAGAGAAACACAAATAGTCAATGTCATTCAGGAGACAAGAAGGTGTTATAGGTGTGGGAAGATAGGTCATATTATTAGACAATGTAGAGAAACAACTAATAGGCAGAGAAGAGGAGGATTGTACAGACAAGCGGGAAACGGAAACAGTACTCAAACAGGCAGGCGATTTTGAGTACAGAAGAGAAGCCTGACCAATTGGTAGATACGGTAGAAGAGAGGATCCATGTTCTTGCATAGTACAAGTAGACAGGCAGAAATATAGGGCTATTATAGACACCGGTGCCAGCGTGAGTGTGATAAAAGAAACTGCGTATAGAGCAATAAAAGGGTACAAAAGGAGAATGAAAAGGACAAGTAATAAACTGGAATCAATAAGTGGGCAATTGTTGGAAGTAATAGGCGAAACATGGATACACATAAAGGTAGGAAATTGTCATATGCAACAAAGGTTTATGGTAGTTAGAGGAATGAATAGGGTTATGGTATTAGGTAGAGACTGGATGAGGAAAAATGAAGTTATAGTAAATTACAAGACACAAACGTTAAGGATAGGAAGGGTGGAAATACAATTGGAGGATGACATACATATTGCAACATTAGCAAGAGCAAAAGAGGATGTAATATTAAAACCGCACCACGTACATATCACTTTGGCGAAACTAAAGCAAAATGATTATATTGGACCAGGAATGACAATAGAAACGACTAGAACAAAGCCAGAATTAATGGAAGAACCAAACATAAGAGTGATTGATGGCATAGCAACAGTAAATAAGGGGAACAATTTGCCAGTGATGTTAATCAATTATTCGGGAAAAACAATTAAAATAAAGAAGGGAAAGGTTATAGCTCAGGTTAGACGGGAATGTAGAGATAAGATGGATGCAGGGAGGAAAGAGCGAAGAGGAGAGGTGCAACAAGAAAGAAAAGAAAAAGAGAGGAGAGAAGAGGAAAGGCAAGAGTACCTACGTTGGGTGAGACAAAGATTTAGGCAAGAACAAAGAGAGATAACAAGGAAAGTAGAAAGAAATAGAGGACTAAATAAGAACACAAAAACAAAACAAAGCACACTAACAAAAGAGAGACGGGAACAATTAGAAAAACAAATACATACAAATAAGGACGATAGGAATCAAGTACGGAAGTTAGTACTCAACAACCATGAGATGTTTGCGTTGACAGATTATGAACTAGGGAGAACCAAAACAGTAGAATTAGAAATAGATACTGGAACAGCACAACCAACAAATGTAAGAACGTATAGGACACCTTTAAAAGATAGAGAGGTAGTAGAAACGACCATAGAAGAAATGTTAAAAGCGGGAATAATTGACAGAACAACGTCACAATGGTCATCACCGGTTGTAATCGTACAGAAGAAGGATGGAACAAAAAGATTCTGTTGTGATTACAGAGCGCTGAATAAAGTAACGAAGGATATCAGTTATCAAATGCCAAGGGTAGACGACATAGTGGCACTATTTCAAGGCACAGACTTCTATACAACATTGGATTGCAAGAGTGGCTATTGGGCAATCCAAGTAAATCGGAGTACCAGGGACAAACTTGCGTTTAACACACATTTAGGAACTTTTACATGGAATGTAATGCCGTTCGGATTAAAGGGGTCTCCAGCAACATACATGAACTTGATGAACCAGGTGTTACAAGGATTAGGGACATTTGCTCAAGCTTACGTAGATGACATCATAATCTTTACAAAAGGAACAAAAGAACACCTAAAACACGTTAAAATGGTATTTGACCGACTACGTCAACATGATATAAAACTAAACTCAATAAATGTCAATTTCTGAGAAAGGAAGTGAAATATTTAGGCTTTGTAGTAAATAGAGAGGGAATATTACCAGATAAAGATAAAGTACAAGTGATTAAAGAGATGAAACCACCAACTAAGATAAGGGAGGTACGCAGTTTTCTAGGTATGTGCGGCTATTATAGAAGATTTATACCAAAGTTTACAGAAGTGGCAGAACCACTAACGACATTGACGAAGAAATTTGTGAGATTTCAATGGTCAACAGTATGTCAAAAAGCATTTGAGACGCTAAAAGAAGGGTTGGCAAAAGTGCCATTATTGGCACACCCGAAAAGGAAGGAAGGATGATTCTATATACGGATGCGTCAGATGTGGCAATAGGTGCATGTCTGGTATGTGAGAAAGTAGAGGTGGACAAAGTAACAGGAAAAAATAGGGTACAAGAATGGCCAATATACTTTCTATCCCACAAGTTAAGCAGGACTCAAATAAGGTGGCCCACTATAGAGAAAGAAGCATTTGCAATCCACTATGCAATTCAAAAACTCCATTTCTACATACACGGACAACAGGTAGTAATAAGGACAGACCATAAGCCACTCAAAGCAATACTTGAGGCGCCGATTAAAAACAGGAAAATAGATATGTGGTCGTTAACATGGCAAAATAGTGGAGCCAAAGTGGAATATATAGAGGGAAGTAGAAACATTTGCGCGGATTGGTTATCAAGAATGCCAAGGAAGGAAGGGGAAGAAGAAAACAAAACGAAACAGAGAACAAAACGAAACAAGTACGGATGTGGATGATAGAACATTCCAAATAAATATAATAGATACCAATAGAGTAAGCCAAAAGGGAAATGAGTCAGAAGAAGAAGAGGAGTGGGAAAATAATACAGAAGAGGAAGAGGTAGACATAACAAGAGAAGCACAGAATAAAGACGAAGAGTTAGGAGAGATAATAAGGGACATAAAGAGTGGAAAGGCGAAGAAATGGAGGAAATTTAGTATCGATGAGAATGGGGGAATATTAGTATATATAGGCGAAGAAGATGAAGTACAACCAAGGGTGTGCATCCCACAAGTATATAGGAACAGTTGTTATCAATGTATCACGAGGAAAATGGGCACATGGGGAGAGATAAAATGTTAGATGCACTAAGAATAAAATACTACTGGCCGGGCTTGTATAGATCGGTAGACGAGCACGCTAAGAGATGCAGAGTATGTAAGACAGGAAACTTACTACAAAAAGGGGGACCGATGATGACAATGGAAAAGCAATATTTTGCGATGCAAAAGATAAGCATGGATATAACGGGACCATACCCAACAACAATATCGGGGAATAAATATATCCTCCATATAACAGATTCATATAGTAGATGGCCAGAGAGTGTGCCATACCGAACAAAAACACGGACACTATAATAGATATACTATTGAATGAAATTATTCCGAGATATAGTTGCCCACAGTGCATATTAACAGACAATGGAGGGGAGTTTACGAGTAGCAAGTTTCGACAAACATTAAAGAAATTAAACATCCAACATATAAGAACGTCAGTATATAATCCGCAAGCGAACGGGACCAACGAAAGGCAGCACAGAACGCTAAATGACATAATATCCAAATTGACAAGAGGGAGAGAAATGGAATGGGATGTAAAACTGAACCATGCGTTGGCGGCAATTAGGATGAATAAGAACGAGAGTACACAATTTTCACCGTTCTTCTTGTTGTATGGTAGACATCCAATGTTACCAATTGATAATGTGTTGCAACCAGAAGAAGGTATATGGGAGAAGAGATACACGAAATAATCCTGCAACAAATGCACGACACACAAAGAATGGTGTGGAGAAATTTGAAACGAGCTGAAAAGAAAACCAACAGAGGAGTAAAGATAAAGAAGAGATAGAATACAGAGTAGGAGACAAAGTATATTATAGGAATCAGACAGCCACGTCTAAAATTAGTCCAAAATGGAAGGAAGGATATATAATAATAAAGAAAACAGGAGAAGCAAATTATGTTATAAAGCACATATATAGCAAAAGGGGGATACGAACACATAGAAGAAACATAAGGAAAGATGACTCATTATGGTCAGAAAACGAACAGGAGCAGAGTGAGAGGCCAAGGAGGAAATGTACGATGTATGGAGGGAAAGAGTCAACAGAGTATACCGAGAGTGAAGAGGAACAGGAGGTTAATACGAATACAAGAGAACAGAAAAAGGGGCAAAAAGAGAACAAACGTGGAAGCAGTAACGAAAGTGAAGAAGAACAAGGAGAAAGTAGTGAAGAGGAGGGAAACAACACGGAGAGGACCCACCGTATAGGAACACGAGGAGTCAATATAGAAGACAAGAACGAAGGGTACAAAGAGAAAGGCAAACGTCGTCAGAAGAGGAAGACATGCCGATACCGGAAAGACGGTTAAGATTAAACCAAAGACAACAAGAAGGGGAAAGACAAGAGGAAATAAGAGAAAAACAAGGGGGAGGAAGGATGGAAGAGGAGACGCAAAGGAATAGGAGCGTCGTTAGGAAGAGACAGGGGAGGTGGTCTTCAGGAGAATCACCAGAAGAGAAAAAAAATAGAGAACAGGAGAGTGAGCAGTGGGAGAGTGAAGAGAGTTACGAAACAACAGAAGACAGAAGCCAAGAAATGATAGGGGAGGTAGAGTAGAGGACATAGAAAAGGAAGATATAGTAGGAAGGAGCAACCTCCAGAAGTTCTGTAAGGGCCCTATCAGAGATTGTGGAGGAGGCTCCGATGAGGGTAGAGAATATCCAGGTTAGGAACTAAAAAAAAAAAAAAAAAAAAGGGACTGCGTGTAATAAAGAAGGGAATCAGAGTTAAAGACTTAGTAGAGGGGTTGTCCAATAGAAGAAAGAGATAATAGAAGAAAAGTAAGGATGGTACAAGGGAGTCGTCGGGAGTGACAAGACGACAACAGAAGAATAGGAATGTATAATAGAAGATGGAATTAGATAGTACTGGTTTAGTTATTAAGTTAGATAAATAACTAAAAATGGGTGGGTAGCATATATGTAACAGAGTGGTTAAATAATAAAGGGGAGAGAAGGAGGAACAAGATAAATAAAAATAGAAATTGAGAAAAGGAATAAAGAAGTCCGTAATTAGGTCAAGGGGAATGAGTGAAGATTGACAAAGAAACATGAGGAGGGAAAACACGAGATGAACGAGGGATGTATGAATTAACAGAATGTTGAGTATGGCAGGAAAAATTAGACTAGCATGAGTCTCGTGCAAGAGAACGAAGGGAAAAGAAAGAAACACGAGATTAAGATAAGGTTAGTCAGTCAGAAGACAAGCGGTCGACTAGGAAGGTCGTGCCGGGGAAGGCGTTAGCTAGTAAGCTGACAGCCTCCGAAAACGGTTGTAAATATGTTAGTCTAGAACCAGCGGTCGTGGAAGGAACACGTCTGACCGTTGGTATATTTGTGAATAGTATTCTGTGGTTATGTTAGGCCAGCTTTAAGATGGACTGTGATTATGTTCGATAGGAGGCCTGTGTGCATGAGAACTAGTTAGTAGCAAGTCACTAGGTTGATAATGCTACGCTATGGTCATACTAAGTGAATAGTTAGTACCATGAGTCTTGGTGACTTTAAGCCGTATGACTCGGCGGGACTCTGGTAGAAAAAGGGAATTGTGATTCAATGGGAGTGAGTGGAAACTCAGTTATTCCTAGCGCAGAAATGTAAGCTGATCTTAGATCCACGGTTTAGTAACGTGCACTCAAGTTAGAAGTGTATTCCAGTAGTAATTGTAGTTAAGGGTGTCACTGGACTACGAGACTGTGATACGTCACTCTATGTGATTGACACCAGTGTCAGTGGTGTAAATGGATTGCAAGATTCATGTTAATTATAAGGGCAGCGAGATTGTTGCTCAATCAGACTTTAGCGGATAGGTTCTGATACATTTGTCGAGTGGGCAAGTGGTGATAATTTAGTACAAGTGGTGGATGTTAGAAATAGGAGAAAGCATGTCAAGTGTGAGGAGGTAGATAAATTGACTGCTGCAGCACTACGGAATTGCGGTCAATTCTACAGGAGTGACAGGTTAGGATGTAATTACTAATGTGTTGATTGTAATTGTTATTGTATACATGACTGTGAACGTCGCTTGGAGAAGTACTCAAGCCACGCAGTCAATCGTTATTAAAGTTAGTTGATTTTACATTTAAACGTGTTGTCAGAGTGTGTAGTTATTCATTTGTTAAAGCCTCGTGATGAACGAAATGGGGTTGTCACATAATTACAATACGGGAGTACTACCCCATACACGGCAGGTGAAACTGACTTATCGTTGAGGTCAACAGCGGCCGAACTAGGCCAGTGGCAGTGATCGGTCTCGAGATCCAGTCGGGACAAAGGGCAGCCAGGCAGAGCGTACAGGACGCTAGGCCTGTATGTAAACAACACGATTCCAGGCGAGGGCGACCACAGTAAGGGAAGGTTTGCCCATTGGCGGTATGCCATTGGCACTCGAGTTCTTGTTCGAGTGTTGAAGTCGAGGGCGCTACAACACGGCTGTGCAATACCAGACAGTCGAAGGCGCTCCAACACGGCTGTGCAATACCAGACAGTCGAGGGCGCTACAACACGGCTGTGCAATACCAGACAGTCGAAGGCGCTCCAACACGGCTGTGCAATACCAGACAGTCGAGGGCGCTACAACACGGCTGTGCAATACCAGACAGTCGAAGGCGCTCCAACACGGCTGTGCAATACCAGACAGCCGAAAGACAACAACACAACAACTAGGGGACGTATGCTGATACTCATCTCATGATGAGACGTGTGTAAAAGCGGATAAGTGGAAACATTTAAATAACAAGACCGTTTACAAAAGACCTGTTACTTTGGTACAAGAGACGTTTACATCACCATCATCACTAATATAGCAGCGCTTTAGCGACACCCTTAGAGTCTATTTATTAATTATAACTTTATAAGTTATAACTTTATTGATCACTAATTTCTTTATCTTAATATTACTTTATTCTACTTCTATTGGTATTTGATAGCAATCTCTTTTTTAATTATTATTTATAAAGCAGACTCGGTGATAATCATATTTAAGATGTAGAGAGAGAGGTGCGTGCGTGTGTGTGTGTGTGTGTGTGTGTGGGGGGGGGGGGGGGGGGGGGGGGGGGTGTCGTCTACTAAATGAAATTTAAAATACATGAAAACTACAACATAAGTAGATTTTTGTTAAACGGTAAGATAAAATTTGTAGATAGCCTGTACAAATATACAGTTGACTGATCCAATAATTCTGTATGTGTTAACTTATAAATTTATGGATTAATTATCTTTCAATACATTTTGCATCAAACCCAAGTGGCTACATTTAGGCTTTCACAGTATTTGTACTAGAAAAATTACAAATTTTTTTCTTTTAATAAAAATGTAACAAATTAGTTAAATACTGTAAACTACATAATTACTGCATTCTTATGTTATATCCTTACCTGTAGTCATCTTAATCTCTTGACCTTTCTTTTTAAAAGCCTTCTGAATGAATGACTTCATACTAATCAGGTATGCCTCAAGTTTTTCCTAATGAAATTAAAACACAGAAAAATGAATTACATGAGCAACATAATGGAGATATATATGCTAAGAGATGAGGATCCAGACAGAAAAGGTCTCACATCAACATCTCATTTAAAACAGCAAAACAAATAATAAACTCCAACAGTAGAGAAGAGTGGCTGAATGGATGGGCCATGGGAGAAACAGGGTGAGATCTTTTTAAAAACATGCCAAGGCCAAACTCCCACAACATTATTAACAACCTAAAAAGAAAAGACCAAACCATCATTTTCAGACTGAGAGCCAAACATATACCACTGAACAATCACATGGCTTTGGGGCTTCAGCTCACAGGCTAGCAGATAAATAACAACAACTCAATTGTAAAACATCAATTCTTACATTTAATCATGTAAACAATGCTTAATAAAAAGTAAAATAATTAAGTATTATTGCTAAATGTAAATTTAGCGACTTAAAAATTTGTGATGTGCTTAACTTATTTGAAAATAAACTAAACATAATAAATTTGAAAAAAAAAATTAATAAATAAAATAGAGACTCAATCACTAAAAAGAACGTTCCCTTCTGCATTCTGGAAAGATGCCCCATCAAAGAGGCATAGGGTGGGCATTATTTGTGAAAGCTGATTAAATTCCAGGTCACAAAGATCAAAACCAGGACCTTTAAAATACAAGTTCTCTCTTGTTTGATTTCCTTGATACTTTATTACAGTGGAACACACTGAGGGAGTGTTGCAATGTTCAACTTGAATCATAGAGAATAAGAGGGATTTTATTCCTCCAGTGATTCCTGAGAAAGTGTCTAGTTTTACAGTAGTTTAACAAGCTACCTACCAATTTACTGATTAGGTTTTGTGAGCTGTTCATTTTTTGGCAGCAATGCCAGTGTGTAAAATTGTAAAGTTCGCATAAATTAGGGTAATGTCTCACAGTGTTGTCGCTGATAGATGGATGTGGTGGGAATATGCCTTATATTTTCTTCAGAGCATTCAAATAACACAAGCCCCACAGTTTCGAAAGAATGAGGACAGTTTCTGCATGTTAGATGATTGGAATAATTCTGCTTATATATTTATCAAGGCCAATACAATGAGTTCTTGGAACAGTGCATTAACCTCTCCTGGATAGCAGATCTTTGGAGATTGATGTTGAGGTAGTTGCATAACAAAGGTTAAAGTTGAGCCCATATTAAAGTTGAGCACATTGAAAAAAAAACCCTTATCAAATGTAAACTGAAAAGAGCATCATGTGTGCCATTGTCTGAACTGAATTTCCTCCCTTAATTTGAAATATTAACCAAAGATTTTTTAAAAATTAGTCTACGGACCTTTGTTTGCACTAGAAAAATGTGCATCAGATCTTTCTATGTGATCAATAAAGCGAATGGTATAGTAATCAATACTGATGAAGTACACTGATGGTGGTCGTCAGTGAGAAGAGAATGAGAATTTAATTCAGTCTAGCAGAACTTGACAGGGTCAGCCTTCAAAGTTAGCGATGGGCCAAATGAAGTGGAGGAAATGTGTGCCCTACAAGGTGTGCCAGCCAATAACTGCTTTGCTGGTCTATGATCAAGGAATGAAGAGGGAACTAGACATACACAATACTGCTCACCTTCAAAACAATTTGAATTAGTTGTCCTGACAACAACAATTCATGAAACATAGGATTGTCTGGGTTCTCTGCAACACACTCCCCATTCACAAAAGCAAACAACTTTTGTGTCATGTAGCTATTTAATACAAGAGTAGAGGTCATGAAAAGAAAGAATTACTTGAAAACATAGAACATGTGTTATATACATTAGATGCAATTAAATTTGTTATACAAAAAAATATTGAAAAATTTAGCATAAGAGAATCCTAAATATTAAAACAAATCTGTCAACAGCTAACATATATATTTCCTTAAATGGTAAGATTACACAGACTGAAAGAAAGACAGGAGACAGCAAAGTTTAAGTTAGTATTTTTTCTTCTATGTATGATCCAAAAACATCAAAATTTACACAAATTTTATATTTTAAACATTCCAGTAACTATTTTCACTAATTTATTAAAAAGACCACACATATGGTAAATGACATGAACATGAATGCGGTAGCAAATTCAATACAATTACACACGCATCTAGTTCTTATTAAAATAATGGTCACTAATTCTCTTTTACATCTCATTTCTTCAACAGCATTTCTACAGTAAAGAGCATTCTTCTATGGGGAAAAAAACTGTGAAGTAAACTTACACTATTAGGTTGAACTTGTCAGTATCATTGTTCAAGTGAATGCAAAGACTTTTTTTAAAGAGACAACGTCCAACTTCCTCATTGGTGTACCATTCAGGTAATGATGTTTTAACACGAAATCTCTGGCCAATGTACTGCAAGACTAATGATTGCGAGCTGAGACCTTCTGTCATTGCTTGTCTTAGCATATAAGCCACACGTCTAGAAGTAGAAACAAAATTTGTTTAATGTATATGGACCTATAGACATTATTTATGTTGCAAACTTAAATAAATAAGCATTTTGTAAAAAGTAGTTGCAACACCATGGAAAGCATAAATAACATGGTGTCAATGCTTATTGACTTATTCTTACTTCAAATATACAAAATTGATGTGTGCAGGTACACCAGCAGTTTTTTGCACTGTGTTGTCATCAGGTGACAATAAATATGCACTCCCCTCCAACTTTTCACAGACATGCTCAAAGGAGGTGCAGTGGTATATTTATTTAGTGCAAAAGTGTAAACACTAGTTGATGTCATCAAAGAATATAAAAGCAGTACAGGAAAAGTTGTTTATCACTGCAACAAGTGTACGAGTGGCAAAGAAAATTCAAAAGTGGTGTGACAAATACAGCTTACTCCAGCCAGCCTTATGCTGCGACTATACCTGACACTGTTGCTCCAGTGGAATGAGTTATCAGAGAAGACAGGCAGGTAGAATTCACACGATGGCTGAAATTATCGTCAACTAACCATACTTCAGAGCATAATATCATTAGTGAAGTGCCACATTTTAATAAAGTCTCAGGTAGATGGATATCAAGGCAACTAACCCCCAATATGAAAGACCTTGTAGATGCTTGTACTGTACTGTTGTGATGGTAAGAAGCTGTGAGTGATGACTTCAATGCATAATTACTGGCAAAAAATCGTGGGTTCATTAATTTCAACCAGAAACTAAGCAAGCAGACAAAGAATGGTGACATTCATTATTGTCATCACAATGTACTATACAATTTGGTGTAGGTGTTCATGTCCTTCCACAATCTTCTATCTACAGTGCATCACATCAAATCTGTTGTTGATCATTTTCCATGCCCCGACACCAAGCCATCTAGTATTTTCTCTCTTTGTCATTAGTGATCTCTCTTTCCCCGAATTGTTTCTTTCTGTTTTTTAGGAACTCTCTTTTTGTGTTGGCCCCTTTGAGAATTTCCTTGTTGGTCTTTTTAGCTGTTCAGGGAACTTTCAACATTCTTTAGAGAAATCCCATCTCTGTGGCCTCAAATCCTCTTTTCATTTGTCTACAGTCCATGATTCGTTTCCATAGGTCAGAATTGGCTCCAGATAGCACAGATGGACTCTCTTTCTCACTTCTGTTGACATAGATTTGTTGCATAAGATTTTTTATTTTCTGAAATGCTATTTTGGCCCAAGCTATTCTGCTTTTATTTCTGTGGTGCATCTTCCATCTGATGTTATTATTGTGCCCACATATTTGATGTGTTGTACTTGTTTCAGATTTGTCCTGTTTATTTTTATGCTACATGCTGGTGATGACTGTTTCTTCGATATAGACCATTACTTCTGTTCTCTTACTATTCAGACTTAGACCTTTCTTGTTGCTTCCTTTTACTATTATGTCTATCATTTCTTGTAGTTCATTCTCTGTCTCTGCTATTAAGATTGTGTCATCAGTATATCGCAAATTGTTTATGTTGTCACTGTTGACTTCAATTCCTGTTTTTTTTTTTTTAAGATTAAAAAAAAAATGCATAACTCCATCAGTTGACATAGTAGTAAAAGTAAAGTAAAGTACCCCCGTCACGCCTAGTGGCGTATAGGGAAATATGGTGTTAGTGACCCTATATTTTACAGACCTTCAGCACATGATTTTTGGGGTAATGTGGTCAGTATTACGCCCGTGCTGCTTTACTTTCCCAGAAAAAAATCCGGTACCCATTTAAGGCTGGGTGAACCCGGAAGCCGTCGGTTGGGATCGAACCCTACCCCTTGTCCTTTGTAGTCCAGTTCACTAACCACTGAGCTATCGCGGCTCCCAGTTGACATAGTAATGTTTATATTTTTTGAGAGACCATGTGAGTCCAAATTTAGAATTGTACACGCCCAAAGGATCACCAGTGAGCTGTGAGTCATACTGTGACCTGCTTCAGAACCATATGAAAACCACAATAAGGTTTAAATGTCAAGGTCACATCTGGCTTGATAATGCAGTAAGACTATGTGTGGCCATACACATCATGCATAGTGGTTGAGGAGACCTTGTACATGAATTTCTAGTGTCATTCACATTATTTGCCTGAGTGATTATCAAATCAATGGATCACTTAGTAAAGAGCCCAAGTGGCGTATAGGGAATATGATGTTAGTGACCATAATTTTTACAGACCTTCGGCATTTGATTTTTGAGGTAATGTGGTCGGCATTATGCCTGTGCCGCTTTACTTTTCACAAAAAAATCCGGTTCCCATTTCAGGCTGGGTGAACCTGGAAACCATTGATCAGGACTGAACCCGACCTCTTGTCCTTTGTAGATCAGTTCACTAACTACTGAGCTAACACGGCTCCCTCATTTGATCCCTTAAGGAATAAATTTTCTACAGAACGTGAGGTGAAAACAGCAGTATATGAATGCCTGTGCAGTCAACCAAACAAATATTTTTTCCATAGAATAGAAGCAATATTGAAGCGTTGAATTGCTGTTAAACAGGAAATTAATGGGAGCGGGAATGTTGGAAATTTATTAAGTTTATTTCATTCATATGCATTTTCTCAAAACAAAAAATTACTTTTTGACTCATCCTCGCATAAAGCATAAAATAACGTAAAATACCTAAAACATAAAAACTCCACATTATAAATAACAGTAACACAAATTATGAAAACATACCCTTTATAAAATGAATCATCTTCCCTGCCTCGAACAAGTTCATCATAAATGTTCTTATCAGTGATGTCGAGTAAACCCTGGAGAAATAAGTGCAAAGAAGTACTAATTAGCTAAACTACTCTACAAGAACTAAACCTTTATCTAGTGCGAGTTGGAGATGAGTCATCAGCAATTATTGACATTAAACCAGATACCTGGCCAAAATAAAGTTAGCAAAGATGTACACAGAGTAGTGGAAACTGGAAATTGTGTACAATATTTAAATATTATTTTACTAGTCTCACATTACAAATGTTAACAATGGCTGAGTTTTGTTGCCTTCTTGACAAGACATTTCCATACCTCAGACTATGTCTTCTTGGTTATGTTAACCACAATTGTCATTAAATGATTGTTGCTATTCTATCTGTATTTTAACAAATTTTGTATGACCTATTTGCTACCATGAGCCACCCATGACCTGTATGACAAATAATAAATCATGTAGTTCTTTCATTGTAGTGCAACAGTGCATTCATTTATTTTCATATTTGTCACCATCTCTTTAACTGCAATTCTAGTAGCAGTGGATGTATTTTGTTGCATGCCAACTGCATGGTATGCTTTGATTTACATGTGCTTGTGTCACGCTTGAATGCTAAAGAGTTCCAGCAGGAGAAATAAAGCCAGGAATGGTGTATCCCTGATGCATTTCAACATAACTCGCACAGCCTCATTTTGTACCCTTTCTAATTTAGCTTTAGAGTGTGAGAGACAGGGTAATAAGACCCAGCACAGTCAATAACCGACAACACCAGTGACTGCATTAAGAGGAATAGTGTTCATTGCAGATCTTACCACAACCTTTACATCATTCACTCCTACCTGACCTTTTGAGCAATTGTTAATATGATGGTTGAAGAACAATCATCTGTCAAAGGAGACCCCAAAGGTATGTCAAGCTGTGGACTCTTCCATATGCACATCACTGCACTCAAGAGGAAGGGAACTGGCCTTGTAATAATTGATTACAGCCCTGTTACTGCTGCATCAGTCAGTGATTCGATCAACCATGGTCTGCAGTTTCTGAGCGATGTCATTACAGGTGCTGCCATGCACGTAAATCAGATTGCCATCTGTGTATGTTAGGATGTTATTGGTTATGGAAGGCCTCGGTATCACAGCAAACGAATTAAAATCCATAATTGCTCAACCGCCCGTGCCAGTGGAATCATCCGAATTACTAACTCATCTCCCAAACAAAGAAAGGTAACTGTAGTCCCCATCGTAGCAGTCTCAGCACACGCCAAAAGACATAAGGCGAAACCGCGCAGAGAGTGAACACAGCCAACTGTTCCCTGTCATACGATATCATCATTCATCGTAAACAAGCGGGATATCGAAGCAGGATCCAAACGGATGAGACACACAGCTCACGGTGTGCACAGAGCACTTAACTCAGTAGCTCCTGCAACAAGCCGGTCTTGGAATATGAGGAAACTGCAAGAAGGAACACTTTTCAGACATAGCCTTCAATGGTTCCTGCTGCCTATCCACCATATACCATACCGGGAGTTCACGTCCTCCCGAAAATGATGATCGTCATAGCACTTGATGATGTTAGGCCATCATTGATGACTCCAATTCCAAACATATAGACACACAGTGGTGGTAAGTTATCATTTCCAATCCAACAGAAGCCACATGACCTGTAGTTAGTAAAACCACAGAGAGAATATGATTTTGTGACCTTCACTGATTCACTCTTAGATGTGGATGTGTAGTTTACACAAGAGGAGAAGTTTTCAACTACAGTGATCCCATTTAAGGCAATTCTGGGATAGCAAGGCAAGTCTCCTTTATAGCAGCAGAACTTGATGTTCTCCGCTCCCTTCTTGTAGCTGCCGTCACACGATTCTGATGTCTCATTAACTTGGATATCATTCAAGAACAATGTCAGATTAACATTCCATAGATATGGCTCTGCTGATGAAATGCTTGGTGCAACAGTTGTATCAATCATACTGGAGGCTCCTGGTCTGTGGTCATTAATATCACAGACGGCACATGATGTTGTTATATTCAGTATTTCTTTCTGGGGTGTAAATATGTGGCACACACATGGAGAGTGGTTTGTGGTCACAGTAATCCCATTAAAGGCAATTCTAGGGTAGCATGGTATAGCTGTTTCAGAACAGCACAATCCTGTGATGTTTTCTGTGTTCGCTATAAAGCTGCTGGTGCTACACAATCCTGACCAATTATAGGTGTGGACATTATTCACTTGCAATGACAAAACTGCTTTGTTTACATCATAACCCCTGGAAGCGAATCATTTATGGGACTAATAGTACAATTTATTCTTCCATCGGGGATATCTTCATTGAGTCCCCCCAAAAAAAGTCTTTGGTTTAAAAAGCACATATGCTTTTTAGTTAAACACAAAATGAGCCCACTTCAAAGATTCAAAATGATCCTTGCCAATGCCATCCGTTTGCACAAGTTAGGTCCTTAGCTACCAAGGTCACAGACGTCTGAAACGAATTAACAACTTTATCTACAGCGAAGGTTAACGAACTGTGAACAAACATTTATGTTCAAACCTTTGAAAACTTTTTCAAAAATCTGCCCACTCGCTGCAATAACCTATATCGTGTTGTTCAATGTAAACATTGCTTAGTCCATAGCTCGAATATAAATAAGCTGCCATTTGGTGCGTCCCGTGACGTCATCAAGAAGATCAGATCAGACACAACTGTTCAATGATGGAAAGATCAGATCAGACACGTTTAATGAGGAAAGATCAGACATAATGTTCAATGAAAAGGGTGCCAAAATCATCATCCAGTAACTCTTTAAGGTTTATGATCAAGACCTTGTGAAATGTTTAAATCTCTCATTTAAAGAGAGTTTTAAAAATGAGTAAGTTTAGTCAATGGATGGACAGAGTCAGACAACTGTTAACTGATTTCTGAAGAAGAGAGTTCTTAGGATGTATCCTAGTCCACTCAACTGTACCTGTGAGACTAGCAGCAAAAATGTTAAACAACATTGGTGAGAGTTGAGAACCTAGCAGGAGATTTGCAGTTATTAGTTCAGCCTCTGAAGACCAAGATCAGAATCTCAGTGCCACAACCCTAATGAGTAGCATTGCACCATCCATGGATCATGACTATCTTTATGACAATCATTGTGTGATATTAGAGGCTATACTCAACACTATTATAAGTGTCCTCTAGGTCATGTGAAACTATTGCTGTCTCTTTTCTTTGGAAACCCCTGTATGCATCACACGTGAGGGCTGGCGTGTATGTGATAGTGTCTGCATGGTTTATACCCACCTACAGAGTCAGGAAGCAGCCCATTTTTTTCCAAATTCCATATTAGACTCTGGTGATTATATTTTCAGATTCTGCAATGTTATAATTCAATAGCCTTTAATATCTGAGCTGTCTTTGCCTGATTTTACCAGAGGCAGAGGTAACTATGTAGCCATTCCTGTGGTTTTGAGCTGGTCTTTATGCAGAGGTTGTAATACTGAAATATCTGTGCCAGCATTTCCTAATCAGCTCCCTTTAAATGGCTGCATCAAACCCTACCTGGACCTGGGAAGCTTTAGGCCATTTGCCAATTCCACCTCTTCCATCGTGATAACATTACAGAGCTCGTTCTGCTCTGGTTAAACAAGGGTACCTATAATACCTGTGGAACTGTGACTGTTACTCTGACCTGTTTGCAAGATGTATCTTTTAAGGAAAGCCACGCCCTTTTCAGCACATAGATTTGTTAACTTATATGATAGCCTTATGTGGATCAGTGGGCCTGATTTCTTCATTCTGTAGCTGTAAATGTTTGTCAAACATTGGTAGAATTAGCCATGAGAGAAGCTGTTTGACAAAAACAAAACCTAAAAAAAAATACACAATAGCCTCCACTAGATTGTCTGACAAGACGAAAAGGACCATATAAAGATAGCCTCCATAACATGCAAAGAAGACAACAGTTTCAATTCTATGCAAAAGGCACCTGTCAGCACCAGAGCTGAAAGTGGTTATCACAGATGATTGCTTGAGCCAGTATTGGTAAATCAGAACTATCCAAATCCAACTTCACAGTGTGCCAGGAAGCAGACTGACCAATCTGGGTAGGTCAGTAAGGATCAAGAGGAGATGCAATCCAGTACTTCAAAATGCTAAATGTCAAATGTTTTGGGCTATTTTATTATATCCTCAATATTACATCTCTGCTGCAAACTACAACAAAATGCATCTATGCCAACTTACTGTCATTTTAAGGGCAGATGACAAAGAGGACTATTCACTCCTTTAACGGTCATCAGGTGAATACAAGAAAGAAAGAAGATTGCACTTTTATAAGTGTATGGAGGTGACTAAGGCTCAATTTTTACACAGAATTCCATGGCACATGTGTTGGTTATATTGGTGTTGGTTACTCTAAACTTATACACATTTTCCAGCTAAGTTGCTAACACAAAAATGATTCCACTTAACTGGTAATTACCTACAGAAGAAAAATAACAATTATTTTAATTAAAAACTCACCTTGAGCACTAAAATAACAGGAATGAAAAACACTTCTTTGTTGAGGCCAAAAGACAGTTTGGCAGTTCCATTTTGTAAATAGTGAAGATTCAAATTCTAAGGAAAAAAACAATTATGTAGCTTAATGCATAAAAGAAAGAACAAACAATTTAACAATTTACAATTTGTGTTATCAGAAAAAAGACATCCTTTATTTTTTTAAAATTGGTGGTTGTCTATAAAGATAAGCTTCAGATCCTTAATGATTTAAGTCCAATAATACAGGATTGGCCCCAGTACACAGACCTGAGAAGCACAATGTGGACTACACCCACTCCCTGGAAGGGAAACTACGGGGCAACTGAATCACTTAAACAGACAGCTGCCTTCGTAAGAGAGTCCGGAATCCTACTCTGACAGAGTCATGATCGCAGAAGAAGAATATCCTTAATAACAACAATATTGTTATTAAACAAGAATTTTAAAATTATGTTGATTAACAACATTATATGCAAGATCACTGACTCACAACAGTCAGGTGACACATATGGTAAATAGAAAAAAAAATAGAACTTGTTTACCACAAAACACCACAATACAGGTTGATGTGATAATGATCAAATGTTATGGAGTCCATTTGCTCTGAGACTTAGTTCATGATGCTGTAATGACTTTCCAGATTTCCTGGGTTGTAATGTAGAAGTTGGGAGTTTTTCCAAACTAGAGATACTGCACTATATTCATCACCAAGTACCAAGCCTGCTGGCATTACAAAGGCCAAAGTGCCCACAATAAAGCAAACTTACATATCTGTGTGTGCGTGTTGTTTGTTTGTTCCTAATGAAGGCTTATTGAGCCGAAACGTCGTTCAAATCTGTGTCATCTATCAATTACGTAAAGCTTTTACTATACCATTTTTTCTATTTTTTTTTTCAATTCTCCCTCACATTTAGCTTTACTGCAGCTTCACATTTTTATGCATTCATTTGCACTTCTTTGCCTTAAACCCCCCCCCCCCCCCCAAATAAAGCTCTAGATGTACCACAGGATAATACATAAAAATAATTCTTATATATATTAATCTAAGAGTCTTTTCATGTTGCTGCTGCTGAGGTTCTGACTTCACAATTTGAAAACAAAAACTGTTATATAATAAATTATCCACTCTTTTGCCAACAACTATATAAAACCTTACATGAATATGTTGAATACAAGGCAGCTAAATTAACATACATTAGAAATTTGATCCTCTCTGACACATCGTATTGACACACCATATTCTGTGTACTCAGGGCCTCTATTTTTCCATGATGATCGAAACAAACAAAGTGGCTGAAATAGTTTAAATAAGTTTGTACAAATTTCAGATTCAATATTTAACAAATAAATACCAATTATATTGTTGTAAAAACAAAAGAAAAGCAAACATAGAATAACAATATGCAAGATGCTGAGCGTGTATTTCTAGCACACAAAATATTTATAATTACACACCACATGAAGAGAACTTTCGGTGGTGAATGTAAATAAGCTTAGTATCTTCTTCTTCTTTTCTCTTTTCACTGATACCTAAAAGGTGTCGTGGTTTATATCATTTGTCGTTCTTGTGCTGCTCGAATTGTCTGAATTAGTGATTTTCCTTTGTTGTTACATGTCTCTGTCACTGCATCTATCCATCTTCTTCTGGGTCTTTTTCCATGCATTCTTGAGAAGAACGCCCTTGATGGTGATTGGTGAGGATTATTCTGACCAGGTGGCCAAACCACTTAAGTTGTTGTTGTTCTATATATTCTTGGCAGGGTTTTGTTCCTACCACTTTTCTTATGGTTTCATTTGGTATTCTATCTCTTCTTGTGTTGTTTGTTACTTTTCTCAAGCATCGCATCTCACATGTATTGATCTTTCTTAAATGTGATTTAGAAAGGGTCCATGTTTGACTTCAATAGCACAAAGTTGGTATGAAGATGCTATTTATCATTTGTTGTTTAGCTGGCATAGAAATGTTTGGATGTCTTAGCAATGGTGAAAGCTGGTATGTGACAGCATTTGCTTTTTGTATTCTCATGTCAATTTCTCTGTCTAGTTTTCCATCTTTTGTGAACTGAACATTGTGCCTAAATACTTGAATTCCTCTACTTGTTTTATTTCTTTATCTTTGATCTTGGTGTTTAATGGGTGTCTTAATTTGCTTATTCTTATGGCCTCTGTTTTTGCTGTGTTAATTTTCATACTGTAGTTTGTGCAGCTTTTATCTAGAGATGTTAAATGCTGTTGTAGCAGGTTTTCATCCTCATATATTAAGCATTGGTCATCTGCGAAGAGTAGCTCATTGATGTTGGAGTTTTCTACCTCTATATTATTATTTGATTTGTACTTATTGTTGGTTGTTTCTTGATTTATTTTGTCCATATATATGATGAAGAGGAGTGGTGAGAGGACACATCCTTGTCTTACTCCTGTTGTAACCTGAAACCATTCTGACAGACCTTCCGATGTTCTGACAGCACTTCGACTGTTTTTATATAGTGCTATTATATTTTCTAGTAGTTGTCCTGCTACCCCGTATGTTTCTAAAGTTTGCCAAAGTTTGTTCCTGTCTACACGATCAAATGCTTTTTCCTGATCTATAAACACTATATTTAGGTTTCTGTCATATTCTATTGTTTTTTCACATAATCAATGTAAATATAGCATCAGTACAACTTTTGCCTTTTCTGAATCTGAATTGATTATTACTTAATTGAGGTTCTATTATGTACCTTACTCTTCTCTCTAATATTTTAGCAAACATTTTACCAACTTGACTCAATAAGTTGGTATAAAACAGCAAAATGGGGAGAATCATGTGGAATGAAATGAAGACAAACAAGGAAGCTCTGAATCAGATGAAAATTAAAAAAAAAAGACTACTTAATACAATTCAAAGAAGACAGCTGAAATTTTTTTGGACATGTGAAAAGACATAACACCCTTCTAAGAGTCTTCTTGGAAAGGAAGGTACAAGGTAGTCAAGAAAAAAAATGAACACAGTCAGCTCTAAAATAAATCTCATATCAACTGTATAATGTAAAACTACATCTGTAAAAGTAAGTTTAAAATATTATTTGTATTACTGACAATAGTGTATTGCATTAAAAAAAACACCTCTATGAAATCAAATAAATGTGGATTAATAGTAGTAATAATTGAGGGAAAAAATACAATCTTAAAACCGAATATTACAGATAAATTTAAAGAGTTATATAAATCCATTACATTCCAGTTCAATTAATTTATATAAAAAAGTACTAATACACAAGTTGTAAGTCATCAACTTTAATCAGCTAACAAAACAGTAATAAATAAACATCCTACGAATCTAATGACAATGCTAAATTACTTAACAAAAGCATAATGTACATTGCACTTACATAATTTCTTCTTTGCTGAATCAGAAGACGAATAATTTTTTCATTACCATTGACAATGAAATATCCACCCATTTCCTGTTAAAAATAAAATTAAAAACACACATCTGAACATCTTTTAAAAAAGTAGGGGAACAAAATAAGCATTATGAACATAATTTACATCTTGGAAAGTCGATTAAGCATTTTCTTTATAATTTTGAAAAGAACTTTTTAAAAATAAATTAAACATTGCAACTTTGCTTATTTGATATGTTCAATGCTTTTCTTGTTCAAAGTTATAGTCAAGCCAAATTATTACAATTTACTATCCAGTTTACTAATAGCACTTTAGTAGATAAAAAGACTTTACATATATCACTACTTCACTTCACCCATACCATGACTTGAAGAATAATTTTCTTCAACCTTTTGTAAAATAGTCAGCAGGTGTGCATTACAAACCATAGTCTTTAGCTGGCGAGTATTATAAAGGTATGAGCATACTGTAATGCAAACTGTTTTTATCTTATTAAATTAATTCAGAGCTATCAAATGTTACCAATTATATAGTCAATAAACAACCAAAGGGTTATTTATCTATTTTGCAGCCTTAATTTTGAAATACCAGCACCATACAAATGTAAATTTTAACAACAAACACCAAGAATTCTCACCACTGGTTCTTCTCCTCTGTCTACAAGTTCCTTTGGCTTCGAGTTTCCAATGTTACACGCATCAGACTAGGGAAAAGTCAAATTTGTTCATGTTGAATATTTTTTAACAAAGTGAATTATGTATGTATTATTTAATGAATTGTTGCTTTTAAATATCTATATGTTTATTAAGTTATTTGCGGGTCATCATCATTGCACTCCGAACATGTCCATAGGTGCTGAGATCCCCTCCTCAGATCCCACAGTGTCCAGCGACTGACAACTCCAGTTCTATGTTGATTGATAAGTCTTCTTATACGGCCACTAAGTTTCTCATTTCTGGCTGTGCCCATCTTAACTCCCATTTCCAACATCCGAAGAAGTGACGTGGATCTGTGTTTGTCGAAGTCCTGTGCTCTTCCCACATATCGGAGGGCATTGATGATGTCGGCCCGATCCATTGGTTGCCCGTCCTCTACGACAGCTCAGGTAGCCAACCTGTCCGCTCTTTCATTTCCCTGTACTCCTGCATGTCTAGGGACATAGACAAAGGTGACCCTACATACTTTGGATTTCTGCAACGACTCTACCCATTGCATGCGTACAGAGCACGCCCCACTTTTTTTATCATGTTCATCAAATCACTCAGTATACATGCGTGTGTGTAGTCTTGTGACTCTAACCATTTGAATGCCTTGGTCACTGCCATCACCTCCATTGTCATGCTACTTGTAGTCATGACGTATGCACCACTGTCTTCTTTGACTATTCTGCCTGCCGAGTGTGCTGTAAATGCCCATGCACTTCTTTGGTGTCGTCTTACAGATCCGTCTGTATAGATGACTGCATCTTTCTCATTGGTGTTGTCGCAGATGAGACCGTTGACCTCAGCATTAACCACGACCGGGTTCTGTTCCCTACTTTTCCTGTCGAGTGTGACAATACATGAGAAAGTCCCCTTGAATGACGTAGGCACCAGTATATAGCAGTAAAAGATCAGCAAGTGCAAAGAATCAGTTTCAATCACTACTGATGATTTTTTTAGCCCGACATTTTTTTCTTTCTCATGTTCACCTGATGACTAAGGCAATAAATAGCCCTATTCATTGTTTGCCCTGTCAGAAGGACATTATGAGGGCACGGATGTGTTGTTTTCTTTATTTCCAGCAAAGCTGTTATATCTGCACCCTTCAAGTCAACACATCTGACTTCAGCAACATATTTTTGCTGCCTTCCTTCTCAATCCCTTCTCATTTGGCCAGATTGGTTAATCTGTGTCTATGGGGACTGAAGAAATGAAGTAAAATTTGGATAAGTCTGATCCACCTGTGTAGCACAAGCAGACAACTTTCAGTGCTAACCACTTTCAGCCTTGATGCTGACATAACCTTTACCCACAATGACAATATAAAAAAAGGAAAGTTTACCATAATTCTAATAAATGGTATAATTTATCAAATTAATTTGAAGAGAGAGAGATAGAGAGATACCTTGACCATAATTGGAATCTGTCCAGCAATCTTGTCTATGACACCAGACCTTCCATTGCTGCAGGTGAATGCTATTGAGACATCAATATTACCAGAATATGTTGAATGTGCTTCCCTGCACTGAAATAAAGAAAGCCCTTTAATATTTAAAACTTTGCCTTGACTTCATATCATGCAAGTGTATTTTAACATTTTAATGTTCAAATTTTTCAAAAGCTAGAATGAGTTCCCCTCAATTAAAACATATAAAAACAAAAATATGTCTCTCCTTCTCTGTGATCAAGACTCAATCAGAGTAGGAGTCCAGACTCTCTCATGAAGTCAGCTGCCTGTTTAACAAAAATATGTCAATCTCATCATACAAAATATGTATATTCAAGATTTCATAGTATTTGTTCATTTGTTTTTAAAGGAATGTTTTGTATGTCAGACAACAGTTTTTTACTGCAAAATCTGCTCAATATGGTATGATGCATACAGTTTCTGCAGACATTTTTTTTTCAGACAATGAGGAATCTCAGTCCCTTCATAACTTTTATTAATCATCTTTATAGCATGCAGTAAAAGATGCAATAAGCCAGACAAATATCCAATAAATTGTGAGATTCAATTGCCCCTCAGAACTGTTAAAAAACATTCTTCCTCTTTTTCTTAAACTGCCAAAGTAGCCAGCGGCCTGTATATGTTATGATGCCTTGTAAGGTAATAACAAAGTTCCTCAAAGTAGCAAATGTCCATGACGTTTAGCAGGGTGCTCCAAGTCTGACCAAAGTTTCTGCCTCTTATCGCTGTTTCATTTCAGCTAAAGAGAACAAGCAGTTCAATGTTGCTGATTTTTTTTCACTAATAAATTCCAATTCACAACTTTATGAAAATGCACAAAGTCAAAATATTTCATTTAACGTGAATTTAAAAACTTTACATCATTCTCATCATCATCATTATCGAGTGTCGTCTCCGCAACGTAGGTTGGCTACCATGGATCGCCATTCCACTGTTTCTTGCTTTGATGGTGCAGTTGTCATAGATTGACTTGTCCATCTTTTTGATGTTACTCATCCATGTTAGTCTTGGTCTACAGCTGCCTCTTTTACCTTGTATTTTCCCTTCCAATATTACTTTTAGTAGGCTGTTGTATCTTTTAATGTGTCCCAAAAATTTCATTTGTCTTGTCTTAATTGTATTTAGTAGTTCTCTTTTTAGTTTAGTTGTTTTAAAACTTCATCATTTGTTTTCTTTTCTTTCCATCCAATTCTACCTATTCTTCTGTAAATCCACATTTCAAAGGCTTCAATTTTCTGTTCTGTTTTCTTGTCTAAAGTCCTTGTTTCTGCACCATACAGGAATTTAACATTACAGAAGATGTAACATTTCTACAGGCCAATAATTTTTAATTAAGTTTAATCTTACCTCTGCAGGATAAACTTTGTTGCTGACAGCAAATTTATTTGATTGTGATACAGTAGGTCGACAAATTGACAATTTCTGGTGAAATGGAAAAGCACAAAAGAAACATTTATTCTGTAAATGTTGGGAAAAACAGTTGAAACTAAGTTGTTGGAGATCAAATGATTGGTAATCTACTTTTCTTGACATATTTGTTACATTCTAATATAGTAGCTTATTAAGATTATCACAAGCATTTCTACAAGTGTCTAATCATATACAAAAAGTATGAACCCATTGGTTACATTCCAGTCATAAAAATTATCTAGGTTATATTTAAGCATTTCTATGTATGTTTGATCATAAAAATGATCTAGGTTATCTTTAAACATTTCTATGTACGCGGCCATAAGAACTGGAAACCAGTTGGGAATGTTTCAAGAAATAAAACAGGATGTTAAGCAAGGTTGTGTGCTGTCACCAGATTTGTTTAATATTTATAGTGAGATTATTTTAAGATCCATAAGGGGCATGCCTGGAATAACAATCGGAGGTCATAATATAAATAATCTAAGGTATGCTGATGATACAGTCTTAATCGCTAAGAGTGAAAATGAGTTGAAAGAAATGTTAGACATTATAGTGAAAGAAAGCACAAATAAAGGACTCAGCATTAATAGCAAAAAGACAGAAGTAATGGTAACAACAAAGAAAAAGGCATCACCTCAGTGCAAATAAAAAACAAGTGGAACAATATTAAGACAGGTAAATTAATTTAAATATCTGGGAACAATGTTAACCTCCCATGGTAGGTGTACAACCAAGGTGAGATGCAGAATGGCTCAGGCAAAAGCAGCTTTCCAAAAAATGAGGAAGATACTATGCAATCCAATTTTGACAATATATACAAGAAAAAGAGTTCTTAAATGTTATGCAGTCTTAATATATGGATCTGTGTTAGTCACATCTCACATCTTTGTGTGTGTATGTCTGTGTTAGTCACATCTCACATCTTTGTGTGTCCAAGTCTGTGTTAGTCACCTCTGGTGACTCGGGCAGATGGTGCTCGTAAACCTGGGAGGGCTACCATCTAAGGGCAGAATCCCCCTACAGAAAGATCACCTGCTGCCTTGCAGGAAGATTGGGGACAATCAAAGGCTAGGGAAAGCAAACCAGAATAAAATGCTGGCTGAAATCGGATGCACTGGGCCACTGGCGCAGAACACAGTGCAACGTATTAACGGGTGTTCAGTCAGAGTGGATCTGACAGACTGTAATTGTGATGTTCTGTCTGTGGGGGCGATCAACACACTTAGCCTGACAGCTGACTTCATATGAGAGTCTGGAATCCTTACTCTGATTGAGTCCTGAACGCAGAGAGAGAGAGAGAGAGAGATATATGGATGTGAATCATGGACAATAGGACAACAGACAAGAAAATCACTGGAGTCTGTAGAAATGTGGTTTTACAGAAGAATGTTGAGAATACCATGGACAGCTAAGAAGAGTAATGAAAACGTTCTGAAAAGGCCAAAGCAAAAAGATAGCTAATTTCCAATATTAGGAAGAAACAATCATCATTTTTTGGCCATGTAATGAGAAGAGAACAACTGGAATATATTGTAACAACTGGGAAAATTGAGGAACGAAGAGATAGAGGGAAGCAAAGAGAAAAGATACTAGACAGCTTAAGAGAATGGCTTGGCAGAAGGTCAACAACAGAAAAGATATATAATTGTTGTGATCGAAAGTTGTGGAGAGACATGATCACCTATGCCAGTAGGCCCGGTACTTGATGATGATGATGTACATTTGATCATAAAAAGATCTAGGTTATCTTTAAGCATTTCTATGTATGTTGATCATAAAAAAGATCTAGGTTATCTTTAAGCATTTCTATGTATGTTTGATCATAAAAAAGATCTAGGTTATCTTTAAGCATTTCTATGTATGTTTGATCATAAAAAAGATCTAGGTTATCTTTAAGCCTTTCTATGTATGTTTGATCATAAAAAAAGATCTAGGTTATCTTTAAGCATTTCTATGTATGTTTGACTGAGCGAATGTTTCCCAATAGAAACTGGGGTTAAACAAGGATGTATTTTATCACCCTTGTTATTTTGAATTGTTATGGACTTCATAATGAAGAAATGCTGCACTGGCAATAAAGGCATCGAATGGATACAAGGAGACCATTTGGAGGACCTCGACTTTGCTGATGACATAGTTCTCATCAGCAGTCAGATAAAAATGATACAGGAAAACACAAATGAACTATCATCAATAGCCAGCAAAATTGGGCTTGAGATCAATCATGAAAAGACTAAAGTCATGAAAAGTTTAATTCCAACAGGTGACAAAATATACATGGAAAACAAACCAGTAGAAGAGATCGATCACTTTATCTATCTTGGAAGCCACATTGATCGAGAAGGGGATACGAGTAAAGAAATTAGAATCAGAATGGCTAAAGCAGCAATGTCCTTCAGAAGCCTTGAAAAGTTGTGGAAATCAAAACTCATCAGCACAAACACAAAACTTAGGCTATTCAAATCAAATGTACTATCAACCCTTATGTATGCGTGTGAAAGCTGGAAAACAACAAGAGATATAGAAGCAAAGTTGAACGCATTCGAAAATAAATGTCTAAGGAAAATACTTGGTATAGCATGGAACGAATTCAAAACAAACGAGGAAATTAGAGAAATCGCCAATCAACCACTAATATCTTCAGTAATAAAGAAAAGACGATGATCATACGTTGGACATGTGATGAGAAGAGATAATAACCGAATAGCAAAGCAAGCCCTCATATGGGAAACAACAGGTAAAAGAAAAAGAGGAAGACCCAGGGAGACACTGAGAAGAACATTGATGAGAGAGGCAAGAGCAGCAGGAATCGGCTCCCTCAATGAGATAGAACTGCTTGCACAGAACAGAGACAGATGGCGAGATTTGATAAAATATCTTTAAAAGAAAACTGCTAGAACAAAATAAATTCATATAGGAAAAGGTGTATCTTGGTCTACGCCCTATGGGCCGGTTACGGCTCGAAAGGTCAATAGATAGATAGATAGATAGATAGATGTATGTTTGATCATAAAAAAGATCTAGGTTATCTTTAAGCATTTCTATGTATGTTTGATCATAAAAAGAACAACTATTTGTTTCTATCTCATAGATGCATTTTAGTTCTAATATTAGAAATTTAGCAACGTTTATGGGTTATGGTGCTGAGCCTAGTACATTAACCTCTTTCCTAAAATTAATATTTCAAGAAAATGGTTTCAATTTGTGACACCACATAAAATGTATTGTAATTTTTTTTTTTTTTTTTTTTTTTTAAGATAAGTCAATATTTAGGTATGAATACTATTTTAATAGTTAATATAACAAAAATATTTTGGGAAGGCATCCTATAGCTTCAGCAGTACGATATAACGTCCTCTGCTACTGCCATTTTAGATTTATGAAATGTGGGGAGGGATTAAAAGAATGGGGGGGGGGGGGGAGAAAGAGAGAGAGAGAAAGAGAGAGTGTAGTTAGTTATTGACAAATTTTTATGTTGTGGCAGAAGTGTGGCATTTGCACATAGGTCAACTTTTTAATAATTCTCCTGTTAAAACGACAAAATTCATATCTAGTGATCTGACATTCCCCTACATCATGGCTCCTTTAACAGGGATAAACTGATAAAAGACTCAAATTGTGAGTCAAAACATATGGATGGACTAGCGCAGACCACAGCATGTACCACTAGTAGTTATACTTACTGACTCCTTTTTGGCTCTTTTGTCTGGACCTGTCAAGTTTGGGTGACCCAGCTGGAAGTAAAATTCCTACTGGCATAACTCCTTAGATCATTGGAGGTTGAGTCTTCCAACTACCATAAAGAATACCTAGTTTGACTGGGCAACATCACATTTGAAACTTTCATACCCACAAGCATTAAATAAGCACCGAGCAAAAAGTTGTATTTTAAAACTGTATGTGTGGACTGGATGGTCTAAAGATAAGACATCGGCCTTTGGACAGCAGGATCCCAGGTTCAAATTTTTCACTTCGAATCCATGGTTTCTTCTTGACTTTACCTCTCCTGGTCTCTGGGTAGTATAATCCAATATTTAGCCCTCTTGGATAGCGGCAGAAAAAAGAAAGGTCCCATGTGCGCTCGCACACACTAAAGAACCCTTGGCAGTAAAACGTCTTTAAAAAAAACCAGGCAAAAAATCATTATGCAAATCTACCCATGCCGAAGATGGATATGCCAAGTACAAATATATCAGCTTTGCCATAGATTATTGACACAATGCATCCATGCCCACTTAATGGGTGAATGACAGAAGAAGAAAACTTCATGACCGTGAAGCACATAACATGTGAGAGTTAAAAATCTTACTGTGAGTTTAAGTGAAAACCTAAGTGCGTTAGGCTTGTCCTCCTCCCCCAGGGGGAATTCAACAGGGTCCATGTGCTGCAAGTCAAAGATATTATTAATTAATATTAAATAAATATTTAACAATAACAAAAATAAGTATTATATTCCTTAAAATGTTACACTGATAAATAAGCATTGGTAAAGTCCTAATCTAGCATCTTTCTGCTAAATGAGTGATCTCCTCTGATTAACCTCATGTATTTGAAATGTATCAACTGCTTCTAAGTTTTTATGCATTTAATTTAATTTTTTTTCAACAAGGCTTAGGGTATTCCTAACCCTAATCTAGGAGTCTACTAATAACAGATTAGAGAACAACAGAATAAAGTGCAGGGAATGTTACTCAGAGCAGAAAGATGCTAAACTATTACTTTACCTAAGCTATATTCAATTTAAAAAAAAAAATAATGAATCTTTATTAGCTTATTAAAATGAAGGTAACAAGCAAGCATTATAGATATACAATCTTCTTCTTCCTCTACCTTTCAGCTCCCTGTGGAGCATAGGTCTTCAACAAATACTTTCCAAGCCATTCTGTTTCTTGCCATTCTTTTATAATCGTTTCATGTACAACATATACAATCTGCTCCATATTTATATTTTTAAATCTTGTACAAAACCAACATATTCTAGACAACAGCTAAACAAGTATTAGCAATTACCTTAACAACTTTATTTATGCCATTTTGTAGAAAGTAATTAAAAGAATCCACATGAGCTCTTGTTATGTCTTGAAGCAGCTGCAATAAATAAAAGAAAATTAATGGCTTGCTTTAATTCTGACAGCCTTCATATGCTTGTTCAAGTTGTTGAACAATACATATTAGAATACATGGAAGTCTATTGTTTTCTGGGCCAGGACATATTAGGTCAAATAACAGATGATCTTAATATAATGGCTGCACTTTTTTATGATGATTCAGAGAAGCTTAATTTTGAACTTAACATGATACACCCTCAAAGTGCTGATTATATAAATTTTTTGTTTTGTTTTATCAACTACTCATTTCAATGTGACTACACAAAAAAAGAAAATAAAGAAACATTGCTTACTCTCTATGTGCTACCAATGTTAGATTTAGACAATTAATACATACAATAGGTGCAAAACAACATGTGAAATGAATTTTTTTTTAAAGTAATATAAAAAAACTAGTAGAGATAAAATAAGAAATGTAAATATAGAGAAAAATGGTGGATAAAATATAGAGCTTTTGAACAAACAACAACACAAAATTAAATTGTTTGGATATTTGACAGAATGGGAGCCGCGATAGTTCAGTGGTTAGTGAACTGGACTATCACGGACAAGGGGTAGGGTTCGATCCCAACCGACGGCTTCCGGGTTCACCCAGCCTTAAATGGGTACCGGATTTTTTTCTGGGAAAGTAAAGCAGCATGGGCGTAATACCAACCACATTACCCCAAAAATCATGTGCTGAAGGTCTGTAAAATATAGGGTCACTAACACCATATTTCCCTATATGCCACTTGGCGTGACGGGGGTACTTTACTTTTTTTACTTTTTATTTGACAGAATAAAACTTAACCAATCTACAGCTCAAGCATATTATAAACAAAAAAAAAAACCAACCCAAAAGACATTCATTGTCCCTTCTTCAAGGATGCTCAGCTACCTTAATCTTCCACTTCTCATGGTTATAATCATTACATAATGTCACATTGGACTACAATTGCATCCCCAGGCAGATATATGGGAAAGTTAAAGATGGGAAACTTAAAGATGGGAAATGTCCTGTGGTTAGACCAAAACTGAGTTACAAGTACAACTGCAAGGAATCCTTGAGAGGATTTTCCATTAGTGATTAAAAAAATGGGAAAAGCTAACAGATGATCATAGTACAAAAATAAAAAATACAAGAAAAGAAACGGCATAACAATATATGATTTTAAAAAGAAAATTAAGTCAAGTTTACAAGAAAGAAACAAGAGAAAAGAATGGAGACTCCTCTAGATAAAAATTGATGTTCTTGTTCATTCTGCAGTCAGACCAGTGAATACTATCATTTTAATATGGGCAAAATCTGCCATGAGAGAAATTGTTTAGCAAGACATCACTGGAATGATGACTGTGTGTGTATATATAATAGGGGACAGAAGATTCCTGCCCAGCATAAGAGAACTGAGTGCAATCACCTTACCAACATACAGCTAACATCATGTATCAAGATCAATTAACAACAGAGCTGATCAAGACCCTACTTCTCCTCCCAGTGGTGCTTCTGAAAACAAACCATTCACTATCTGGTTTGGCCAAATAAGTAGGAATTGAAGATGGTAGGGAACACGGTACTTACAAATACTGTACTGAAGTTGTGTTGGGGCAAAAGACACAAATAAATCACTACACTCTACACTATGCATAAAAATTATAATTAACACATACACAATGCCCTTTAAGGGTAGAAAGCGAGGAGGATTATTCATTGTCATGTCTGTAGTCCCAAAATATATTTATATATATGGCCATTTTAAAATTTTCATAAATGGTTGGGAACAAACAGATGTTGGTCTTCAACAATAGTTCCTTTCTTCTTTCCCTCTCATGTATATAATATATAATTACTATATTATTCAAATTAATATATATCTAATAACTGTGTCTTCTTCATCCCAATAATTATATAACCCTGTTGTTGATAGACTACACTGCAAGACTTCATCAATGCTTCTCCACTATCTCAATTTTCAGTCTTTCTTTAGGACTTTGTAAAGTCAAAGCCTGTCCATTCTATATTATTTTTCCATCACTTACTACTTTCCCTATCCAGCTCACCTTCTCACTACTTTCATTGCTAATGAGAATCAGAATGCTGACCAGCTAGATAATTGAGGTTCATCAATCAATAGTCAAACTGTTTCTGACCATTTCATTTTGATTGACAATTATACAATAGTTGCATTTCTTTTCTTCACATTAGTCAGAGTCAAAAAGTGAAAGAGATCATTAATTTATGTACTTTCTTCAATTCGCTTGGTGTTGTATTCTTATTTAGACCTTTTGCCATTGCAACCTTTTCAACTCAATAGGTTGTTAAGTTAACAGTAAAAATTCATTTAACTTGACTTCTAGGTCAAGTTTAGTCATGAAATTATTTCAGTTCGGAGGTGTAGTGTCCCTTGAGTAAACCTTGCACTTGGTGGTTCTCAGTAATTTGCCCTTACAAGGCCCCTAATTCTAGAGAAAAGAACATCAGGGTAAATTCCCTAAAAAAAAAGTGAATTAAAAGGCACAAGTGCTTTTAAGTGGATATGTCAGATAACTCATCAAAAATTAGGGAATATTTCATCAGGAAAGCACTAGAACATACAAAGTTACACTAACTAAAATGATGAATGTCCACTCACAATTAATAAAAATAATAGCACCTGAATCAAGATGTGGATAAAGTCCTAGTTTAGTCTGGTAAATTATTTAAGCACAATGAGTGATCTCACCTTAGTTGGAGTCACAACAAAAAAATGAAGAAAACTACAGTAGTTTTGAAATACTAAAAATAATTATAGTAATTGCTAAATTTAGGTTTTATCATAAAACTAACCCTAAACCTAATTACTAAAATTATTCTTAGATCACTAATTTTGCTTAAATAATTTACCCTGCTGCCTTTTTGCAGGTATGCTGCTGCTCGGGAGAGTTCTACTGTTTCTATTGGTTATGGAAGGCCTCGGTCGGGTATCATTGCAAACTAATTAAAATCCATAATCGCTCAACCGCCCATGCCAGTGGAATCATCCGAATTACTTACTCATCTCCCAAACAAAGAAAAGTAACTGTAGTCCCCATCGCAGCAGTCTCAGCACACGCCAAAAGACATAAGGCGAAACCGCACAGAAAGTGAACACAGCCAACTGTTCTCTGTCATACGATATCATAATTCATCGTAAACAATTGGAATATCGAACTGAGACACACAGCTCATGGTGTGCACAGAGCACTTAATTCAGTAGCTCCTGCAACAAGCCGGACTTGGAATATGAGGAAACTGCAACAAGGAACACTTTTCAGATATAGCCTTCAATGGTTCCTGCCGCCTATCCGCCATATACAGGAAGTTCACGTCCTCCCGAAAATGATGATCGTCATATTGAGAACAAAAAATGTATAGCGCTTGATGATGTTAGGACATCGTTCTTGACTCCAACCAAACATATAAACACACAGTCGTTGAATTATCCCCGTCACACATCAAACAACAGACCCTACGGTTAGCGTGCAACGAACAAAACACGGTGCAAATTCCCCAAAGAGGAAAATCTTCGGTCGACTTGACGGAGCAGTCCACATTAATGCGTTTCAGCATGTAAATAACTTGCATCAAACAATTCCAACGTCGGCCGTTGAACAGCACTCAATGTGACGTAAACCGCATGTCAACACTAGATGGTGAAGGTCGCTTTTACAATACTTGACTTGTCAAAAAGGAACATTGCTGTGTGTACTCAGCGGCGCAGATTTGTCCACTTCGTCTGCGCAGATTTGCTAAGTAGAACATCATTTTCAATTCAACACAGAAAATTGCATCAGAGAGCCGAAATTAATCAAACCCCAGATGCATTTTCTGCAGCGATCGAGAGAACGTGAAACGTTCCACCATTTCCTCAGGAAAGTAAAAGTATAAAAAAAAGGGTACCCTCCCTGAAGACAGTAAAACAACCCCAGTGCCTTGAGATATCTCACTCGTGAGACTTTTTAGTCAAAAATCAAAAGCTAGCTAGCGGAGCCAACAGAAGGCAACACAGAAAGCCACCGTCGTAACTTTTTGTATAATCATGGGTCGCCATGATTATAGATTATAGAAAAACCATCTGGCAAGAGGCCAAAACAAAAATAGACTTTTAGAGAGCTCATTTCCTAATATTGGAAGAAACAATTGAATTATGATCATTTTTAGCCATGCAGTAAGTATGGCCCAGTATGGGTAAGTGAGTGAATGCGAAGGAAACAGCTGGAATTAGGAATATATTGTGACAACGAAGATTGTGGGACGAAGAGATAGAGGAAAACAAAGAGAAAAGATACCAGACAGCTTGGCTTAACTTCTTAAGACAAGAGAATGGTTTGTTATTGTTTTGGCAGAAGGTCAACAACTGAGAAATGATTAAATTAATTAAATACTTATTACTTTTGTCGTTTGTGGAGAGACAGACATATTCATATATTATATTGTCACATATTTCAATATTTGACATATTCAATTTGATTCAATTCATGATTTGTCATTCATTGTGAACTAACTCAGTTTTGTAATTGTTGCGATGATCACCTGTGTACTGTACATGTACATAATGAATGTACACTGTACACTACTATTTGACTTAGCCAGCAGCTGAGCAGGCATGGTATGGTGCTTGATGATGACATTACTTACCGCATGATGTGTTTCTTTCGGCACACCAAAATTAGGTGACGTGAGATGCTTTGATCCTTTCATTTTGTAAAAAAAAATGTATTATGAAATGTCACAAGTGCCCGCTTTCAAACTCGTGTCTAGTATTGCCCAGTCTCTGTTTGTGAGCATGCTTGTGTTGATGGCCAGATGTTGAGACCGACTACCAACTAACTTTCACAATTAAACTAATTTGGAAAAAAAATAATGCTTGGAAGCGAACACAGCCTCTTAATTTCAACATATATTATTAACCTTTAATTTATTTTCTTTGTTTTCATGCTGTAATATATACTATATGTGCATTCATATTGACAATCATTATTTGTTTTTAGTTTAAAGTTTAAAATTGTCCACTTCTTAACGGGCATTGACGATAACCCCTTTTTTTCCGGAAGTCAAACGCAAAAGTGAAAGTAGAATAGTAAAACCTCGTTTTTACTCTAATTGATCAATGGCTTGTCCAATCTTTTATGTTAACTTTCCATCTCTTTCTCTATCTACCACTCCTTTTTCCTCCTTTCAGTTCCTTGCAGAGTAGTCTTTGCCCAACCTGATGACTGAGGTACATGGTCAAATCATTTCATTTTGCATCTATTCACAATAGAAGATCACATGTGCTCTGATTGCTTGTACTTGTATTCTTTTGCAAACTTTTTCACTTACGATACTATCTAAATAAGAGAGGTCCAAAACCGTACATAATACTTCACCTTCATCGCTTGTATTTTATTCCATAGCTCTGCTGTAAAGGTCTATATTTCATATGCATTTCGACAAATTGAAATAACAAGGGTGCGCATCAGCCTGACTTTAGAGCTATTCACAAATATCAAATAAACAAAATTTTTAATAGTCTGCGGAGCCTTGAGCATAGCTGCAGAGAACATATAAAATAATCATAAAATAGTATGGGCCAGGTAAACTAACAGAAACAGTTATGTATAGTTTGTCCGTGTAGGTGATGGAGTCTTGAGGTGATGACAGTTTTTTTTTTTTTTTTTTTCAAACAGATTCCCATATTACAACACACGTAGGCCAAGTTACGAATTCCCTACCGAGCTGAATGATTATTTTGGTTACCACCTTTTTTCCCACTGTTACTTCAACTCAAACCTAGCCAGCCATAATATCATTAAAATCACACACAATGGTTCTTCTGTCTCGACCAAACAGAATTTTCAGGGCACCTACTCTTTATTATACACATTTCCAAATGTAAGGGATCATGCATGTTTCTTACTATGTTCAAATAGGCTCGAACCTGAGCATACATGTTCCGCAATGTAATGTTCGGTAGGTCAAGTATGTATCGCATTGAACGGATAGGTGTGTCTTTGGCGCTATCACAAATGTCGGTAAGTCCGCATTCTGAACCCTTTCCAACTTTGCTATCTGCGTTGCCGAGAGAGCGAGCATACCCAAATCATAATCCAACACTATGTTTTCGCCGGTCTGTCGTCAAGGACGCTTAATTCATTTATTTGTAAAAAGTTCAGTGTATCCGCGTGCTGCAGAGCGATTTACTGGAGTTGGCCAGTCTATAACGTGGAAACGGGTTCTGGACCGTGCGACTGAGTGCACATGAGTCTAGACCATCCACAGCATCCACTTCCAGCGACAAAATCAACTATGGCGACAGTAAGTATTCAGATGCAGTCCAAATGACAAAATCGAAGAAGGAAAACAAGACAAGGTAAGCGTGGTGGTATGAAACTGTCGAAGTGTGAGAGGCTAGGCCTAAAGTATGTGAGTGTTACATATCGGAATTGTGGGTCAATAAATCAACAACGGCCCATTCTTGATAAGCTACTGCGCGGCGCCGAAATAATGATTTTGCAAGAAACACTTCTTGGTGATAGGACAGTAAGTACCCCTGGATTTCATTGTTTCTACAAGAGGCGACACCTTGGGCAGGCCATCCTTGTGCGTAATAAAATGGTGGCAGCTGATGTTGATATGTCTGCATTGGACGGTGAAGAATTGCAGGTACATGCGGTTAGGGTGCAGACCTCAGTTCATTTCTTAGTTGTAAATGTGTATGCCTGTAATTGGAAGGTGGACACACAACAATGGCAGAATCTCTTCGAGTTCGAGGAAGAGAACGTCATTTTCTGCGGAGACTTTAATGCTAAAGGCAACCAGTGGGGTAACGTCATAACTAACAAGCACGGACCTAGAGAACGCACTAGTGTCAGTCGATTTAGTGTGCTTGAATGATAGAAAGGCAACCAGAATGGCCACTTGAACAGGGGACTCTGATAGTGTCATAGACCTGACACTGGTGTCTTCCATCTTCGCACCGGTTAGCGGGTGGAGTGTACTGGGATTCCGCGGAAGTGATCATTACCCATGTGTCCTCCTAATTTAGAAAAGTAGAAATAGAAGCCAGAAAAGAAAGCTCCACACATTCCACTACAAGAAAACAGACCAGGACGTCATTATCAAAATCAGACATAGGAAACAGAGCGCCCCTCGTAGGAGGCAGGAGAGACGGACACAGCCACCCTGGTGAAACGTAGATGTCGAGGAAGTTTGGCGGAACAAGAGACAAACGGCCAAGACATGGCAGAAAGCCAGAAAGAATAGAAGAACACAACCTGAGCTCTTTAAGAGTCTGAAAGAAGAGGTCAACCTAAAAATGATGCACTTTAAACTATGTACTAAGCAGGCTAAGGATGCCAGGTGGGATTATTTCTGTAAAAAAGTTTGCTCATAAAAATCTCTAGCCACTTTCTGGTGCCTTCATCAGAGCATGAATGGCACAACACGACACAGAGGCATACCAGACTTTCAGATCACAGGCCGGATATGGCACAAAACTGATGAGAGCAAAGCGAAGGCCCTGCTTGCCCGCTACATTGAGCAGACTGACAAAAGAAATGAGGCTGTAAGAATGGGGATACGGGAGTCGCTGTCAGAATTGTGTAAGGATGTAGTGCTGGAAGAAGATCTCACAATCACAACCGATACCATTCGCACAACACTTAAAAGGTCACACAACATTGCTCCTGGTCCGGATGGTGTTCGGTACGACGACATAGGCGATTTAGCTGACGACGACTTGAGAAAAACTGGCCAAAGAGTTTAATGCCAGCATTCGGAATGGCCAGATTAAGGAGGAGTGGCTACACAGCTACTTACTACCGCTACCGAAGCCAAACAAGGACCATTCTCAGATCAGTGCCTACAGAATCATCACGATGCAGAACACTGCGGGCAAGGTGCTGGAGAAATTAGTTGCCCGTGTCCTCACCTGTCACCTTGAACAGAAACGCGCATTCCCACACACACTCAGAGGTTATAGATATAATAAAGAGACATGACTCAGTGCGGGAGCCGCGATAGCTCAGTGGTTAGTTAACAAAGGACAAGAGGTAGGGTTCGATCTCAACCGACGGCTTCCGGGTTCACCCAGCCTTAAATGGGTACCGGATTTTTTTTCTGGGAAGGTAAAGCGGCACGGGCGTAATACCGACCATATTACCCCAAAAATTATGTGCTGACGGTCTGTAAAATTTATGGTCACTACACACGATATTCCCTATACGCCACTTGGCGTGGCGGGGGTACTTTACTTTACTTATGGCTCAATGCGCAGTCTTCGCCTATGACGTATAATGAAGGCTTCCCCACACACGAGAAGAGACGTGCGCTGCTGCTATAGATCTGGAGGATGCATACAACAGGGAACATTTGAATACCTCATGCACATGCTCCTCAAACTGGCGGTGCACCCTTCCTCATTAGGTGGATCGCTGCTGCACTGTTTAAGAGGAAGGTAATACTCGGATGTGGAAGTTGGTCTTCCGAGCCAACATCCATTTGTCCAGGGCTCCACAAGGCTCACCATTGTCACCAGTTCTATTTAACGTGTACACAATAACGATCACGGGACAACAGCTGGATGGGAGGGGAAGAACTATGACTTTTGCTGATGATATTCTGGTATATCGACAGGGAAGAAACAGAAGGGAAATCGTCTGCACAGTGCAAGACGAACTCGATCGCATTTCTTCCTGGTGTGGAGTTTCAGGTACCTTGGTTAATCATAATAAAGCATCAGTTTCATGGTTCTCCCTTAACAATCATATCGTTAATACGGACACACGGTAGTACGAATGGGAGCTGATGAGGTGGCCAGGGACAAGTTGATGACATAATAATCCGACGACTAACTGTGTGTTTATATGTTCGGTTGGAGTCAAAAAACGATGTCCTAACATCATCATGCGCTATACATTTTACAAATATGACGATCATCATTTTCGGGAGGACGTGAACTTCAGGTATATGGTGGATAGGCGGCAGGGACCATTGCAGGCTATGTCTGAAAAGTGTTCCTTGTTGCAGTTTCTTCATATTCCAAGTCCGGCTTGTTGCAGGAGCTACTGAGTTAAGTGCTCTGTTCATACCGTGAGCTGTGTGTCTCATCCGTTTTGATAATGTTTCGATATTCCAATTGTTTTTCGACGAATGATGCTATCGTATGACAGGGAACAGTTGGATGTGTTCATTTTCTGCGCGGTTTCGCCTTATGTCTTTTGGCGTGTGTTGAGACTGCTACGATGGGGACTACATTTACCTTTCTTTGTTTGGGAGATGAGTTAGTAATTCGGATGTCACGGGCGGTTGAGCAATAATGGATTTTGATTCGTTTGCAGTGATACCGAGGCCTTTCATAACCAATAACCAAAAGTTGATGACATACCTTGGAGTAAAGTTTGATCGCAGTCTGTATTTTCGGGACCACGTTGACCATGTGATAACAAAATACCGCAAAGGATTAGTCGCCTTGAAGGTCATGACAGCTGCCAACATCGAGCAGAGGCCACTTACTCTTCTGTTCCAGAAATTAGTCCTCGTACCAATCGAGTATGCTCTGGCAATTCTTACTGTCAGTACGACTCAAATTAACAGGCTGGAGAAAATACAGAATGAATCCATACACATTATCTTGTGGTGTACGAGGGACACTCCGTGTGTAGCAATGAGGTATCTTCTTGACTTTCCAACCATGGATAACAGAAACAAGATCTGGAGGGCACGAGCATAATTGAAGATTAGTGCATCCATTGCACCGCGAGCTCAACACAGGGAAAGGTGTCAGGCTAAAAAAAGCAACTCAATCGTAGGCCAAGCAGAAGATGTCATCAAAAAAGTCTGTGGACTTACCAATATCAACGTTGGCGAGGAGCGGATACCGGTGCCTACGTCATTCAGGGGGACTTTCTCATGTATTGTCACACGCGACAGGAAAAGTAGGGAACAGAACTCAATCGTGATCAATGCGGAGGTGAACCGTCTCATCTGCGATTACACCGATGAGAAAGATGCAGTCATCTATACAGACGGATCTGTAAGACGACACCAAAGAAGTGCATGGGCATTTACAGCACGCTCGGCAAGCAGAATAGTCTACGAAGACAATGGTGCATACGTCATGACCACGAGTAGCATGACAATGGAGGTGATGGCAGTGACCAGGGCATTCAACTGGTTAGTCACAAGACTACATTCACGGCTGTATACTGAATGATTCGATGAACATGACAAAAAATTGGAGGCGGGCTCTGTGCGCATGCAATGGTTAGAGTCATTGCAGAGGTAAAACATACGTAAGGTCACCTTTGTCTATGTCCCTGGATATGCGGGAATATGGGGAAATGAAAGAATGGACAGGTTGGCTAGCTGCGCTGTCGTTGAGGACGGTCAACCAATGGATCGGGCGGACATTACCCATGTCCTCCGAGATGTGGGAAGAGCACAGGACTTCGACAACCACAAATCTACTTCATTCCTTCGGATGAAAGAGATGGGAGTTGAGATGGGCACAGCCAGAAATGAGAAAAACTTAATGGGCGTGTAATTGACTTATTAGCCAACACAGAACTGGAGTCGTCAGTCGTTGGACACTTGGAACTTGCCGAGGAGGGGGATATGAGCACATATAGACATGTTCGAAGTGCAATGAATATGACCCGCAAATAACTCAATAACTCAATCCAACACTAAAGCCTGCACAAAAAGGATAGAATAGTTTAATAGTAACGATTGCTATAGGTTCCTCCTGAACTCAAACTGACACCACTTCTGGTTATTGAATGACATTTCTAACTTGATGAAAGTGTTTTATAAATGATATTCACAAATTTGAAATATTCTGACTTCTCACAATGTTTACTACACCATTTCAGTTTATAACCGGGATGGCTTAATCATTATTCAGCGAGCACAACATGACATAAGCTTTGCTTGTGTTAATTATTGCACTATTGTTATTGCGCCAAGCGGTTATCTGATCCACATTTCCTTGCAGTTACCTTGCCATTTTTGCACTATCAGGGTCGTGGACAAGTCATAATGACATTTGCAGAGACTAGAGTGTGACCGTGACGTATAGGAAATATGATATTAATCATTAATGCCAATATTATTTTAATGTTACCATGGACACATTTTTGGGGATAATATTGTCACTTTGTCAGTATTGTATCAGTGTCTTTTTCCCCCCAGAAAAATCATGTCCTAGTTTAAGGCTGGGTGAACCTAGATGCCATCGATGGGGATAGAACCTAACATCGTGTCCTGTTACAATCGTGGTCCACGAGCAACTTAAGAAGGTTGTGTATCACTTCACGAACCACTGTACTACGTCATCCATGCTATTAATATACTTTATGCAATTTATCGATAAGGATAGACAATTTTAAATATATGGGTAGCACGTTAACACAAGACAATAACCAAGAGACAGAGACAGATATAAGGTGTAACAAAGCATGCCACGTTATAGGCCAAGTATCAACACTATTGAAAAACAAAGCAATAACTACGGAAGCAAAAAGGGCAATATACAAATCAATTTTTCTACCAACTCTGAGTTATCAGTGCCAGAATTGGACGCTGGACTCTAGAACAATAAGAAAGATAACGACCACCGAAATGAAATGTGTCAGAAGAATGACAGGAAACAGCTTAAGGGACAGAGTAAGAAACACTGACCTGAGGAAGAAACTCGAAATTGAACCAGTCATCGAATACATAAAGAAACAACAGATAAATTGGTTCGGCCACATAACAAGACAAAAAGAACAAACAATGACTCAAAGAGCCTTAAATAAACGCTACGAAAACGCCGGATTAAGAGGAAGACCGAGAAAGAGATGGATTGATAAAGGGAATACTAGAGTCACTAGGAGGAATAACATCGAAAGAGGTCACCAGAAGAGCAAAGAATCGCAGATTGTTTCTCCCCTCGACGCCAACGGCAGCAGAGGAAGGATAGAAGAAGAAGAAGATCGATAAGGATTACACAATGACAGCTTGGTCGTAATTGAAAAAAAAAACAGCAAAATATTACCAAGCAACGTTGGAGGCAAGGCGCCTGACAGCAACTGAGTCTAGCTGGAATCGCCAGCAACTCACAGCTGATGGCTTGCGCTAGTATTGGTGAACCAGGACCATTTATAACCTACTCCATCTCTTCACGATACCAGTCTAGTCTGGCTAAACGAGAAGGGATCGAAGAGGAAAGGAACTTGGTACTAAAATTGTCGTGCTGAAGTCGGATATGTTGGGCCGAAAGGCACAAGTAAACCACAGCGCAGGGAGGGAGGATGACGAAGACGACTATCTATTTCTAAAAAAAAATATGTCTCAACTGCCATTTCATGTTTCTTTCTGATCATATCTTCCTTATCTTGTTCCTCTACTAGCTCTCTGTAGTGTAATTTCTGTCAAATGGGCGACAGTTTACATTTAATAACACAACGTTACAAGTGTATTATTTGACAGAAATAAAAGGGTTTTCCGAAAGCCACTGTGGGGATTTTTGGATATTTTTAACGGCCATGATTGACGTGTAGTGGTGACTAGCCCTGTTTCCGCTACACTTGCAAGCCAATCAAATCTTGATGATGTCTTCACCTGAGAAAATTCTGGAGAGACGCTAGAGTCAAAACATAAAAGTTATCAGTGTAATCATATTTAGTTGGGGGCTAAATACATGTTTTATTACTTTTATGCAACTTTTACAACATGAGCCAAGGCAAGTCGGCCGGCTGGCTATTCAAAGTTCTAGAATTAATAGTAGCGGGAATTTTTCTGATGCTGCTATGTGTTGATGGTATTGTTGTCAGGGTGGATGGAAGAAAAACAAAAAGTACAGATTTTGTGCACGTTACACTAGAGAAAGCGAACACTTACACTGATGGTCTTCGGTTCAATCCAGAACAAATAGCTAAGAAGGGTTCATTAAATCAAGATTGTGGTCGCAATGATTGTGATCAACATGACATTTCAAAATGTAATAGGTTTGTTACAGTTTTGACTGTTTGTATAAATTTAAAATTTTGCATTATAATTATTTATTAAATATTTTTGTAATGACGATAAAATTCAATCATTGTGAAGTGAATCATTTTACAACAATCTTGGGTAAGGGTGGAGTTTAGTACCCCAAATTATTTCTGCTGCTATTTAACGAATGATCTCCCCACACTCACCGGACATACTCGAATTATCAACTGTTTCTAGTTTATGTGCATTTAGTTATATTTTTGTTTGTTTCAACAAGGCAACAAGGGTTACGGTTATGGTTAGTTGTAGGCTAACGCAAACCCTACCCTAAACCAGTGGGTGGTCTTCAATGATCATTTTACAACAATCTTGGATAAGGGTCGAGTTTAGTGCCCCAAATTATTTCTGCTTAACAAGTGATCTCCCCTCATTGACCTTGAATTATCAACTGTTTCTAGTTTTTATACATTTAATTATATTTTTTTTCAACCCGGGTCAGGGTTAGTTGTATTCAATTCCAAACCCTAAACCAAACCCAGAGATCTTCTAATGACAGATTCCAGAGCAACAGAATAAAGTGTAAGGGGGCCTTACTCTGAGTAGCGATAATTTGGGACACAAAACTTGACTTTTACCCAATCATCAATGAATGGAATGGGATTTTAGATGGAGTTAAAATTTAATGCCACAATACAGTGTGAATGTGTAGTCTATTTTAGTTGACAGATCATCATTACTGCAGAACCGATAACCCAGTGCTGCAGAATGCTCAGAATGGTGAGAACCTCACCTTAGCACTTTTTCCAATAATGGCCCAATATCAATGAATGTGAAGCACATCAACAACACTATTATTCACACTCACAGACAACATTTAGACTAACTTATATATTATACTAGCAAAAACACTGAAGATGACTATAGCCCAGATGCACGAACTCAGTGGTACTGGCGAAGACCTTTACCTTTAAACACAACTTCCTTAGTCCTTATACTATATAGGCCTATAGTATAATAGATGTGATGTAGAGTTTTGTTAAGTATCTGGTATTTTAATGGAGAAAAATGGGGGTGGGGGATAGTAATAAAATCTTTTAAAACATCCCATCTCTTTGTTTTTCTTTTCTCTTAAATCTAGAATAAATTATTTACTTCTTAACCTCTTTTTTCTGTTACATTTAATATTATTTAAAGGGGAATGATGAATAAACCTTTGATACTTGATAAAAATATATGGTACTGCAATAGTGATATACATGTGATGAGGAGAGATCATCATTGAGGTAGCATCGAAGGTTGGCTACCATGGAGCGCCATTCCACTCTGTCTCTTGCTTTGATGGTGCAGATTGTCATAGGCTGACTTGTCCATCTTTTGATGTTACTCGTCCATGTTAGTCGTGGTCTGCCTCTGCCTCTTTTACCTTGTATTTTCCCTTCCAATATTACTTTTATTAGGCTGTTGTGTCTTTTAACATGACCCAAAAATTTCATTTGTCTTGCTCTTATTGTGTTTAATAGTTCTCTTTTCATTTTTAGTTGTTTTAAAACTTCCTCGTTTGTTTTCTTGTCTTTCCATCCATTTCTACCTATTCTTCTATAAATCCACATTTCAAAGGCTTCAATTTTCTCTTCTGTTTTCTGGTCTAATGTCCATGTTTCTGCACCATACAAGAATATTGAGAAGATGTAACATTTTGCTATTCTTAGTTTTAGCCCTGGTGTTTTTTGTTTTGATGTTAGTATATTTTTCATGGCACTGAAATTACTTTTTGCCATACCTATTCTTTTATTTATTTCAGTTGTACATTTTCCATCACTGGTAATAGTATGTCCCAGGTAGTTGTAGTTCTGAACTGTCTCTAGATGTATTCCTTCCACTTTGATATTTAATTGTAGGTCTTGAGAATTTTCTTTGTTTATGATCATAGTTTTAGTCTTTTCATATTCATATCTAGTCCATATTTGAGGACATTATGATTTCTAGTACATTATGAGGAGAGATAATAACCGAATAACAAAGAAATCCCTCATGTGGGAAACAACAAATAAGAGGAAAAGAGGCCAACCCAGAGAGACACTGAGAAGAACATTAATCAGAGAGGCAAGAGCAGCAGGAATCTGCTCCTTCATTGAGATAGAGTTGCTTGCACAGAACAGAGACAAATAGTGAGATTTGATAAAAGATCTTTACAAGGATTGAAAACTGCTAGAATCTTCTTCTTTTTCTGTGATCATGGCTCATTCAGAGTAGGATTCCTGACTTTCTTATGAAGGCAGCTGTCTGTTTAAGTGATTCGTTGCCCCGTATAACTGCTGGAATAAAAATTTAGATAAGAGAAAGAGTATCTGGGTCTATGCAATATGGGCAGGCTATGGCTAGAAAGGTCAATAGATAGATAGTGATATGATAGTGTTTTCATGTTACAAAATAACGAATTAATAAAAAATCACAGTTCCTTGGAAGTATGATTTACTTTATCCACTTTCCTTTCCTTTTTATTTTGTTTCTTTGTTTGACAGTGTCATTGTGTAACAACTAACTGATGAAGGAAATTGAATAGCTTCCATGTCTTATTTAATAAAATGTGTCCCTCCACCTCCAAGATCTCTTTTCCCATCATCGTCAGGTGTCATTAGCATTGGCAATCATGTTTCTTGATCTCTGTCATATGCCAGTGCTTCTTGTCAATCCCATTGTTGATTTATTTCTATCCCATTGTTGATTTCTTTCCGTGCCATTGTGTTAAATTGTCTAGCATCTTCTCTAATTGCTTTTCTCTGTTTCTTTGTTCATAATTTTTTCCTATATTCACCAGATTTTCCAGTTATCCACTTTATATCTTATGCCCAATGAAATGGACTGTCCTGTTCAGAGAGAATTTAAAAGATTTATTTGTATTCTGACCTCTCTCAGGACTTCATTGCTGTTTTTAGTTGTCCATGGTATTCTCAATACTCTTCAATAAAAACACATTTCTGTGACCTCCAAATTTCTTCTTGTTTGTTTACTGATATCCATGATTCACTTCCATACATAAAGATTGTCTCTGTGTAGTTTTGATTTGAAGAACTCCTTTTCTTGCCTCTATTGACAAAGATAGATTGCACCACAAGTTTTTCATTTAATGGAAAGCATTTAAACTAGGAAATACATCTTTCATTCAAGGTTATTATCCTCCCAGGTAATTGAAATGACTGACTTATTTCAGTTGTCTTATTTATTTTGATGGTTCACTTTCTCTTTGAGATGACCAATACTTATATTTTCATGCTGTTTAGACTAAATCCTTTGCTCTCTCTAGTGAGAACTCATTAATCTTGGTCTACAGCTCATATAGAAGAAGGAAACCCTTGATCTTAAGCTATCTGCTGCTTTCTAGGTTAGGCCATTTTTGAGGGCAAAGGTTAATGAGGTAAACTACAAACAAATCTATTTTAGGAGACAAGGAGGAAATCACTGTCATATTTTTGTCATGCATTAATAAAACTGCAGGCAAGAGCTGTAAAACAACAAAAAAGATAAGAAATAGACTGGATGCATTTGAAAACAAATGCCTGAAAAAAATACTTTGTATACCAAATGAGCTTAAGTCTAGAACAGAAATAAGAGAAATGACAAAGCATCTAAAAATATCATCTATAATAAAGAGAAGAAGGTAGTCATATGTTGGCCATGTGATGAGTAGAGACAACAAAAGATTCTCAAAGCAGACCCTCAAATGGGAATCAGAGGGAATACGAAAAAGAGGCAGACTTAGAGAATCACTGAAAAGAACATTAAAACGAGAAGGAACAGTAGCAGGCATCAGCTCCCACGCCATGGTTGAATAGCTCGTGCAGAACAACACTATGTGGCAAAACACAATGTAGGTCGTGTGCAAGGTGTTTGTTGAAAGATTATCAGACAAAAGAGTCTAGAATTTCTGCCCTATGTGCTGTCTTTGACTCAGAAGGACAAAAGATAGATGGATGGACAGATGGAATAAAACTTTAATTCAGTAAACAATGTTAATGGAGGCTTTACAGGGACCACTTTATCTGGTAGAAGTGCCATGTAATTCAGATGATACTCAACTGTCATCCAGTGACTGCAAGCAACATTAAACAAAAATTTATTGTGCGTGTGTTACATTTCAATTAATATTTTATTTTAAAAACTGATGTACATACAAGATGTATAATAATTTTCTGTCAACCTTGCACACCGTCAAAATTCCTTTGTGTGCTGGTTTCTGGTTTTAGTCAATGGGCCATAGGCTATCCACCCCATTTTTAAAATCAATGACTAAGCGTTTTAAAGTTTTCTGTTTATCAAATTTATAATTAACTGAGAATGTCTGAGTAATATAAAATTGTCTATGTTTTGTTAGTTGAGTACTGTCTTGTATTCAGAACCTACTAATATTTCTGAAGTATAACTGCCATTCACATTCTGGAAGTGTAACAAGCAATCTTTCAAGGATTTGCAATATCAAATCTTGTTCACAAGTTATTGTTTATTTATTTCGGGTTTATGATTGTAAGTCTGGTCCTGATGTTGCTTTAAAGTTGTCTAAATCTGCAGTAGCAGCAGCAGATGTTTTGTTTTGTTGATTCTAAGGATTTAGCTCTTTTTTTTTTGAGTGGTTACATTTAAATACATCTTAAATGGAGTGAACAGTACATCTAATTAATGTTTCCCTTTTTTAAAAAATCTCAAGTAACTTAGTACACCAGACTGTTTAAGCAGCTTAATGTAAAATAAAAATTGAGCTTTGCAAAAATGTCATGTTTAGGTATGTGAAATTGTCTTCTGTCTTTATATTTTATATTTTCTGTAGTTTATCAGAAACATTGCAATATACCAGGAAGTTAATGAAAACAATGACAGTTTAAGTGTTGTTATTAATATATTTTGTCTGAATTCTCCTTAACAGATTTTATATGCTAGTGAGCACTATTGATGGAAGGGTGTCAGCACTGGATTTGCATAAAAAAGGCTCTCTGGTTTGGTCAGTTCAAGCTGATAGCAGACCTCTTTATTCATCTAGTCTGACCAGCATGGAGGTAGATATCAGATGCATACTCAATTAAGAAATGTTTAGATAGAAAGTTTTCATTTATAGCACTTGCATATTTGTGTGTTTATTATTCATAGTTTGTAATGAATTAATGAATGAAATGAATCACTTAAATAGACTCAACAGCATAGAAACAAAATACAACATGAAAATCAACATCAACAAAACAGAAGTCATGAATATCGCAAAAAAGAAATAGTACATCAACATAACTATAGATGGCAGACAACTAAAAGTAGTACAGGAATTTAAATACAAAGGAAGTCTAGTTATAAATAACAATTCACAGCAGCAGAAATAGACTCTAGGTGCAACAAAGTTTGTCAAATTATTGGACAGCTATCCCCACTATTGTCCAACAAGGAAATAACTTTAGAGGCAAAATGGTCACTCTATAATACAATCTTCATCCCAACGTTGTGCTACCAAGGCTAGTCATAGACCCTAGATGCAAGACAAATAAGAAAAATAACTTCTGCTGAGATGAAATGTTTTAGACAAATAACAAGAAACAGCCTGAGAGATAAGATAAAAAATGAGGAACTGAGAAAAAAGCAAGGAATAATCCCCCGTCATAGAATATATAAAGAAACAACAGATAAAATGGTTTGGCCTCGTGATAAGGTAGAAAGACCAAAAAACAACACAACAAGCCTTCTATAAACATTGCAAGAACAGCAGACCCAAGGGTCGACCATGATAAAGATGGATTGATGTAATATTAGAAACACTAGTAAACATAACAGCAACAGAGGTGAACAGAAAAGCAAAAAATCACAAATTATATCTTATCTCGACACTGAAAGGCAAATTAGGAAGGAAAGAATAAGGAGATTAATGGTTGTAGAAATTATAACAGTTTGAAAAAAGTCAATGATCTTTTAATTCTTTATTTAACCCATATATTGCCACAAATGAACAACACCTTTGGTTCCAATGCATCTTGTCAGAACAATAAAGTCTACTGTAGTCAGTAACGTACATGTAATTTGTATTTAATGCTGATATAGACTATTTTAGTTACTTGCTCTTTTTATACAGCATTCTACTGGTATGTTCCCAAACCTCCCTTTATTACTCAACAGTATTCGGGTTATATCCTCAGTTATAGGTCACTTCCAGCAGTAAGCCATGAGTTACAGATTACTTTCAGCTTTCATTGTATGATATATTCAATCTCATACGAATGATGCATGATAGTGAAAAAGTAAAGTGCCCCGTCACACCAAGTGGCGTATAGGGAATATGGTGCTAGTGACCATGAATTTTATAAACCTTCAGCACATGATTTTTGGGGTATTGTGGTAAGTATTACGTCTGTGCCACTTTATTTTCCCAGAAAAAATCAGGTACCCATTTAAGGCCGGGTGAACCCGGAAACCGTAGGTTGGGATCAAACCCTACCTCTTGTCCTTTGTAGTCCAGTTCACTAACCACAGAGCCATCGTGGCTCCCTGATGCATGATAGTAATAATATTTATAAGAAGTAAAAGTGATGATAATTATGCAGATGATTTCTGAAATTTTAATACCACACATCATTTACCATTACATTGGAAAGTAAAGTTTTCTAATATAATTCTGCTATTTTCAGAAAATATTTTATAGTTTAGCAGAATGGTAACATTGTTGTCATTTATGGCATAACTCTTCTCAACCCTACATTATGATTCTATTGTAAAAATTACCAGCTCAAAATACAAATTCTTAAAATTTGACAGTTTGCTGCGGGCAAACATTCCCAATTACTACTTCTGGTGACCCCCTGAGTGTTGGATTTGTTTCCTTTGATCGTGGATTTATTTTTTCAAGTGCGTCGTAAAAAGTATGATGGTATCATAGGAAGGGAGCTGTTTTTTTTTTTCAATAAATTTTGCCAGTTTTATAGAAATTTGTTTTTTCCCCCTCAGGAGGGGTGGGGGGGGGCCGTCAGTGAGACATCTAAGAAATCTTATGGGATAACTAGTGAATGATGCTTTGAGGAAGACAAAGATATGGCTGGACTGAATGACTTATATAAATAACTTGGATAAATAGAGAGCGTAACACCCTCTGTAGCCACAGTATAATACGTTCAAATTTCAGGCCATAAATTTAAAGTAACCCAGGAAATTATTACAGCATCCGATTCCCGTGTGTCTGCTTAGGTAAACACACAGTTGTGTAGCAAAAGTTCAAAGAAAATAAAATTTTTAAAACCCAAATTTAACATTTAAATGGTAGTAATTTTTATGATGGTATTGTGTAAACATCACCCGTAGATATGTATTGTAATGTTGGGTTAATTAAACATTTGTAGCACATAATGTTTTAAATATTTCCCCTTTCAATTTTTTCAGATGATTCACAATGGTAAGAAGATGCGCATTATTCCTTCATTGGATGGAGCACTTTATCAGTTTGATGGAGATAAAGTTGAAGCTGTTCCATTATCAGCTGAATCTTTGCTGTCATCTACTTACAAACTCAGTGATGACTCTATGATAGTCGGCAGCAAGGATATGAAAAACTTTGGTGTCAATTTAAATACTGGAGAAGTAAGTCATAATGTATTGCTGTGTACTCTTCTGATTCCTTTTATTTTTATTTGTAATTAAAACTTCATAGAAATACCAGTACTGTGATTTATAATGCATATTTTCATTCTTGTTGGTATGATGCATACTGTAGTTGTTTACTGGCATGCCTATTGTTGTCTTGTAAAACACAAAATTTTGTTAATTCAATTTCTCCACAGTCAATCATAATTCATCTTTCTATCTCATTTGCTGCAATTCTCCGCCAACTTTTTCTAAGCAGTGTTTGATCAGACGTGTGTTGTTGAATCATTATTTACACAATTTTTGTTGTTCTAACAAACCCAGTCTTTCCATAAGGCTCAAGAACTAGATTGTTTGTTGATCTCAACAGCTCAGTATATAAAAAAACATATATTATTTTGTAATATTATTTGGAACAACACGAAACTAACACTAAAGACCAAACTTTTAATATATCAAACTTGTGTGCTTAGAACACTATTATATGGATCTGAAACCTGGACAACATACTCAAATCATGAAAAAGACTATGCCTTCCATTATTTTTCTTTCCAGCCCACTTAGTATTTTGACATGGACATAGTATTTTAATATCCTCTGTAGAATGGTGTTTATAAGCCAGTTCTTTTTATTGTCTAGATATTGTAGTATAATTTGTTTAAATTAATAACTAGATAACTGTATTATTTATTTTAATGTATCAAATACTTTGTATGCTCTTCATCAGATTCAATTTACTTGTGGAAGTGAGGGTTGCAATAATTTTCCAGCGAAGTCAAAGAATAAATTATTAGAAGAAAATAACGTTCTTATTCTTACACGCAGTACTCAGGTTGTTCGGTCAGTTGATGTCAAACATGGACATGAAAAGTGAGTACATTTGTGTTAACATTTATTTGAAAATATTGCGCAATACTTAACAAAATTTTTTTTTAGCTGTCTTAGAATTTGCTATTGTTGGCCATTGGCTAAATAGCATGTATTTTCATCTTATACATACAGATCTGTTCTTTTGTATTTTCTTTCAATATCAGAATTATGGCCCTTTTCATCTTGTCAGACAGTCTAGTGGAGGCTATTGTGTATTTTTTTTAGGTTTTGTTTTTGTCGAACAGCTTCTCTCGTGGTTAATTCTACCAACATTTGATAAACACACACGGCCACAGAATGAACAAGTCAGGCCCACTGATCTACAGGGTTTTCCATTCTTTTTCATGAACGTTTTCTCTTCTAAGTTTTGCCATAGCACAGTCTCAAATGATGTTATATCTTTCCTTATACATGCTCTCTATGATGTGCGATCACTTGCCAGATGTTCCAAGTCATTTTCACATATGGAGAAGTCATTCTGAGATGGTTTACAGATATCTCTATATCGTAGTTTAGGTCTGCTGATTTGTCTTTTTCTGTGTGTTAGTTCACCATATAGTATTTGCCTGGGGATGCGTTTTTCTTCCATTCGCTTGATGCACCCCAGCCATCTTAGCCTTTGACATCTGAGCATCGACATGATTGTTGGGGTCTTAGCACGTTGCAGGACAGTTAAGTTTGTTATTTTGTCCTGCCATTTGATGTACATTATTCTGCGGCGATATCTCATGTGGAAGACATTTAGTCTTTTTTCGTGATTTGAGTATGTTCTCCAGGTTTCAGATCCATATAATAGTGTGCTAAGCACACAAGTTTGATATATTAAGAGTTTGGTCTTTAGTGTTAGTTTCGTGTTGTTCCAGGCCCTCTCTGTGAGTTTGCTGAAAGTCGTAGCTGCCTTACCAATTCGGCTGTTTGTTTCATCATCAAGAGAAGTGGTTTGCGTAATTGTGGATCCAAGATAAATATCAGAATGGTTGCTTTCCATATTAAAAAAATAATGAGAAATGTACATGACTTCGATTTAGTGTAAAATTATATTATTCTGGTAATAAAATAGATTGGTTATTGGTTATGGAAGGCCTCGGTATCACAGCAAACGAATTAAAATCCATAATTGCTCAACCGCCCGTGCCAGTAAAATAGATTTATTACCCTAATAATTACATAGCTTTTTAAATTATTGTTACATACATAGTCATCTAAACATAACAGTACGTTAAAATTTAATGTCTAAATAATTGAAAGGATTATGGCACCAGTGAAAGGGGTCATGACACGGTAAAAGAGTTACTGCACTGATAAAGAGTTACGACACAGAGAAAAAGACATTCATGATCCCGTTGAATGTTTCATTATACCTCTCAAAAGAATAAATAGGTCCGTTGCGCATTATCTTCACTAATAAAGGCCTATGAAGGCTCTGATGAGATAGTTACCGATGGTTCAATAGGGCATCCGCTAGTAATCATTCAAGATTCATAACAGGTGTGTAAATTGCAACACCTATGATACAACACCTATATCTTTCTCACTCTTTTGACTGGAATGTAATCATGAAGCTTCTCATTCATGAATAACTCATCAAGACAATCAGTTTTGAGGACTTTATGCCAGTCCTAATAACAGTTACCTTATACCAAACAATCAAGAAATTTTATTGTCTTTCGCCATGAAAAGCATCTATAGTTCATGATAAAGCCAATGATGGCTGACATATTCATTTACAAGGATTCTTGCAGTTCTTAAGGATTCAATTGATTGATGGTTCTGATGACTTGTTACTTCTTCCATCAAAGTTTCTGGTTCTACTCTGCTTACTTGAACTGCACTGGTGATGTGGCTGCTTGATAGCTCATCCAATCTGCTGTATGAGTGTTAAACATAACTCAAGTCACTTGACAATTCAGTCTTCTTCTTCAGAATTCAAGTCTCGTTATCATGCAAACTTGACTCTTTGTTTTGTTTCTTGATGGAGGGGTAAGGACAACATCATGACATATGATGAGCTGGTTGCATGGTCAGTACTCGTATATATGTGTTCTGATTTTTCCCCTAAACTTGCAGACAACACAGTCAAAATCATTGACACAACAAAAGACAAGAAACGACATTGCAGATATAGACAATACTTTAGGTGAATAAAAGATAGACAATATATAGATTGACACAACTCCTAGTTAAACATGTCAATATGTGGCTGGTCAAAACAGAAAACTGCCCTTATTCAGTGATAAATGACATGTAAGAACATTACAAAATCTGTGGTATCATGTATGCTTCATGACAGTCATTCAACACATTATGCTTACAACTTCTAACAGGTATGTTCTAATTATTTCTAATGTGATGCCTAATCCTTTTGCACAGTCCTGTTGTGGACAAAACATCTACTTATCTAATCCTAATATCTCACTATTAAACTGCTGGGTTCTATGATTTCAAACAATTAATCTACTTCATTTCTATTCTAGATAATATCTTAACTTGAGAGACTAGTTTACTCAATTCATATGTCCTCCTTTGATGGTGAATGGTTCCTTTGATCAGTGTATTCGTGTTTTACTTTTCCTTGCTAGCTAAATCCGACCTAACCTAATCACATGGCTTCTTTGTTCAGCACCTGCGTCTTTAATTTTCTCATGCTGACCACTCTAACTTTCTTTGACCTTTGTACCTTGTTTATTTTTATTTCCCTTAATATTATGGGTTATTTCTCTAGTTCTCATAACTAATTTTACCATGGTCACACCATAACATAATGTAATAATAAAAATTAAAGGTTCCCTCCATAGTCTTACTAGGTATATGGGGAATATGGAACTGGTGACCATATTTTTTCATAACCATGGCACATTGTTGAGTGATATGATCATTAATTCACCAGACTACATGTACTTCTCAGATAAATCTCTGGTACCCATTTTTAGAGGCCGGGTGAACCCTGGAGCCTTGTTGGTCAGAAAAAAGTCTGCCCCATCTGGGAATCTAACCCAAATCCTTCTGATTAGAGTGTAACCACTAAGCCACTGAGGTTCCAGTATTATAAAACTGGTTAAATGAGACTGAAAAATTGGCTTTTGTTATTTTCGGGAAAATTGAAAAAAATAGAAAAAAAGGTATGGTAAAAGCTTTACATGGTTAGTAGACGACACAGATTTGAACGACGTTTCGGCTCAATAGGCCTTCAGCAGGAACAGACAAACAACAAGCTTTGCTGCAGCTTCGCATTTTTATGCATTCATTTGCATTTTTTTGCCTTAACCCCTTTGTTATTTTAGTATGCTAAAAATATTTAGCATTAGGTTACTTTTTTCCTTTATTGAGAGTTAATTTTGAGACTTCATAAATTAAGGATGTCATAATTTCTCAGTTGAAGCTATAATATACCAGACCAGACTACCCAGGACCCATCCAACCATAAAAAAATTGCTTCTAGAGATTTTCCAAGAAGTGGGATGGCTTGACATTGTGCTGACCATGTTACTCATAAAATTTGCTGAGTGTCATGTAAAATAGAGCACTAACACAATAGAGCACCAACACAATAGAGCACTAACACAATAGAGCGCTAACATTAAGTATCAATGGCCTATTGTCACTCTTTGTGTGTGTGTTTGTGTGTGTGTATATTTTTTAACTAATGTATTGTGATTGTGGAGTAAATAATGGTAACTGAATATAAAGTTTGTTCCTTTTTAATCTATCTATCTATTGACCTTTCGAGCCGTAGCCGGCCCATAGGGCGTAGACCAAGATACTCCTTCATCTGAATTTTTGTTCTAGCAGTTTTCAAGTCTTTTAAAGATATTTTATCAAATTTCGCCATTTGTCTCTGTTCTATGCAAGCAGCTCTATCTCATTGAGGGAGCCGATTCCTGCTGCTCTTGCCTCTCTCATCTTTTTTAATGGTATTTATGAATAACCATATATTCTTTCTGCTTATTTTTTCAAGAATAATGTAAAATTCATAATCTTTTTAATAAAAGAATAATTTCCATTAAAATTTATGCATTTTAATTGTTTTTCACTATAAGATGGAACTTTAGTGTAGGACAACACCAGATTACATTACCACCTACCTCAAGACCCTCAGAGCTAAATGATAAGGAGGATGTCAAGTACAGTGTACCATACTTTAATGCAGGTTCAGGTAACCATTTTATATCTTTTTTTCTCTTTCATTATCATTTGGTTAATCACTTAAAAACTGATACTGAATAAGTGTTGTTGTTCCCAGTTCTCTGCAGTATTCATATGTTTAGAAAATATAGTAATTAATATGATGTACACTAACAATATTTTTTTTCCCGAGACTTTTGTATTCTATTTTGGATGTTTTTTTTTTTTTTTTTTTTTGGTCACCTAATATTTTTTGTAATACACCTTCATGCCTTAAATTGTGCCAAAGTAAAGTAACTCAAGGTTCGCTTCATATTATGACAGCTATATTATCATCATTATCAAGTACCACGCCTGCTGGTGTAGGTGATCATGCTTCTCCACAACTTTCGATCTCGACAGCTACATAGGGAATATTATGTTAAAAAACATTTTTTTCCATGACCAGCTGCACATGTTTGGGTGATGTGGTCAATATCATGCCAACTTCTACGAAAAATCACTCAATCCATAAACATCCACAACAAAGTGCTCCGAGACTGGCCGTTATAGTGCATCTGTATCTATTTTGCTCTTTACCCAGCTGTCCTTGAGCTACCACTTTTTCATCCTTGTTTTTGAGTACACTACATGTAGCAATTCTTTTTATGATTTCTATGACCTTTGTAGAGGGCACTAGTTAGTGCTTGCCACATTTATCAATGACCCAGAGCTGAGCAAGATCTCATTTCACCTTCCAATTAGATTTCCTGGTAGCAGTCTGCGTCAAAACAAACTGGCTAACAAGTTGAGGATTAATTAGCGGTGGGATCAATCTCTTGATATAGTAGACCTAGTAAAGCAGCATAACTAAGATGGACAACCGGAACCCAGAAATCAAGAAGCCCAATGCAGCTTGCCATGTCACCATCATGAGTGTAAGAGCTGATGGCTTTTTGACAATCATCATCATGTGCCATACCGGTTGGCATAGACGATCATGTCCCTCCACAATCTTCTATCTACAGTGCATCGTATCAGTTCTGTTGTTGACTGTTTTCCATGCCATGACACCAAGCTATCCAGTATTTTCTCTCTTTGTCGTCCGCGATCTCTCTTTCCTTTTATTTTGCCAGTTGTAACCAAGTATTCCAATTTTCCTCTTCTCATGATGTGCCCAAAAAATGTTGATTGCTTCTTTCTGATGTTTTTTTAGAGCTCCCTTTTTGTGTTAGCCTCTTTGAGAACTTCCTCATTGGTCTTTTTAACTGTCCAGGGAACTTTCAACATTCTTCTGAGAAATCCCATCTCTGTGGCCTCTAATCGTCTTTTCATTTGTTTGTCTTTTCTCCATGATTCGCTTCCATAGGTCAGAATTGGTTCTATATAGCATCGATGAACTCTCTTTCTCATTTCTATTGACATAGATTTGTTGCATAAGATATTTTTCATTTTCTGAATTGCTATTTTGGCCTGAGCTATTCTGCTTTTTATTTCTGTGGTGCATCTCCCATCTGATGTTATTATTGTGCCCAAGTATTTGAAACGTTGCACTTGTTTCAGATTTGTCTCGTTTATTTTTATGCTGCATGATGGTGATGATTGTTTCTTTGATATAACCATTACTTCTGTTTTCTTACAATTCAGACTGAGACCTTTCTTGTTGCTTTCTTTTACTATTATGTCTATCATTTCTTGTAGTTCGTTCTCTGTCTCTAATAGTAAGACTGTGTCATCTGCATATCGCAGATTATTTATGTTGTGACCGTTGACTTCAATTCCTTTTTTGTCTACTATTGATCTCATAATATATTCGCTGTAAAGTGAAAACAAATCCAGTGACAGAACACAGCCTTATCTGACTCCTTGTTTTATATGATGGAATTGTCCTGTTTGGTTGTTAATTTGTATAGCTGCTGTTTGTTGCCAGTACATGTTTTTTTATGATTCGCAGATCCTTGCCATCAATGTTTAATTTCTCCAGCATTTTGATTATTTCCATATGTTTTGCTTTGTCAAATGCTTTCGCGTAGTCTATAAAGCACATATATAGATCTTTCTTTACCACTATAGATCTTTCTATCAATGTTCTTAAGATGTATATATAATAACCTTGACATTTATAATTATATAATAATTAATTTTCTTTAAAAATTGTACCTAGGAATGGTTTTTTCTGTTATGAAAGAAATGCATTGTTTATTAATTTGCCAATATAAATAATATGATTTACTGTAACCTAGCCTTCTTTGCTGCTTCGGAAAAAAATAACTGCAACTTATATTGTATTAGGGAGCGATAGCTCAGTGGTTAGTGAACTGGATTACAAAGGACAAAAGGTAGGGTTCGATCCCAACCAACAGCTTCCGGGTTCACCCAGCCTTTAATGGGTACCGGATTTTTTTCTGGGAAAGTAAAGCGGCACGGGCGTAATACCGACCACATTACCCCAAAAATCATGTGCCAAAGGTCTGTAAAATTTATGGTCACTAACACCATATTCCCTATACACCACTTGGTGTGACTGGGGCACTTTACTTTTTTTTAAAAAATATATTGTATTGATGATTTAATTATGTACTATGCACTTCCTTCTTTTCATTAAAATCAGCAGATGAGTGCTCTAAAGGGAGATGTAATGATGACAAAAGTAATGAAAATCATTACCAATTACTTATGTCCGAAGGACTTGTAAAGGCCCTTGATAAGAGAGATTCCAGTAAAGTGTCTTGGGAGTACAAGGTTTGTTAGTTTCTGTTACAAATACGTAAACACAAGAAATATTTGCTCATTGGTTTTTTTTTTTTTTTTTTTTGTTCATATATATGGGACGATAACCTCCAGTTTAAAAAAAAAAAAATTAACTTACAGAATTATCAGTCAATTCCATGTTCCTTATCCATGTAAAAAAAAAACAATCACTAGTGTTAGTTGTCGGATTATCCTCATTGCATATCGAGCCACAGTTTGTAAGCGCTCAGATCTCCTCCCCAGCAAGATCCTAGTGTGAAATAGTAAACTGTTTCACAAGTCTACCCCTGATCTCCTCATAGCTCTCCTGAATCTAGGCAACATCCTTCCTGACTAAACATGAAAATACAAGAGTCGTACCAGAGCCACAAATTCTCAGACATAGCTCTATCAAACAATCACTCATTCTGTAAAGTATAAATGATGTAGCTATTTTAGGTGACTAACAGAAGTGAGTGATTGTTTGATAGAGTAATGTTTGAGGATTTGCAACCCTAGTATGACTCTCGGATTTTCATGTTTAGTCAGGAGGGATGTTGCCTAGATTCAGGAGAGCTATGAGGAGATCAAGGTAGACTTGTGAAAAAGTTTGTGGTAGACTTGTGAGCCAATACTAAATTGATGGAGTTCAGAAAGATATTTTATGTAGAGAACTTGTCTCTGGCAATAGAATAACACACACAAAAAAACTCTTCCTTCTATGCAAGTATGTGTGCAAACATGGTCTGAAGGTGTTAAATGTGAAAACAACTGACTAAGTATAGGTTACCAAACAAAATTCACTTGAAAACAAGATATAAATGCTGACCTTTGAACTGGGATGAACAAAATTATGAAAGGTTTTATGAGGCAGCTGTAACTACTTTTGACAAATTCCCCACAAATATATATATTTTTTGGCCTATATTTTCCAGTGTTGTATTTGTTACCCTTGATCTGGCAAAATTGATAGGATTCATAAAAAAATGCTGGTTATGTATAAAAGTAATTTAGACATCTTATTAAAAATTACTGGAAATGTGCCATTATTATCTATCTATTGTCTTTTTGAGCCAAAGATGACACATCGGACAGAAGTTCTAGACATGTGTCTGATGATCTTTCAACTGTCAAACTTTGCACAAGACCTGCATTGTGTCTCACCACATGGCTCTGCTCTGAGCAAGTTATTCAATTTCGGTTAAGAAGCTGATGCCTGCTGTTATTGCCTCTCATTTTAATGTTCTTTTTAGTGTTTCTGTAGGTCTGCCTTTTTTTCTTTTACCCTCTGGTTCCCATTTGAGCGCCTGCTTTGAGATTCTTTTGTTGTCTCTTCGCATAACATGGCCAACATATGGCCACCTTCTTCTTTTGATTATAGTTGATGTTTTTGGATGCTTTGTCATATCTCTTATTTCTGCACTAGTATACCAAGTATTTTCTTGAGGTATTTGTTCTGAAATGCATCCAGTTTATCTTTTATTTCTATAGTTGTTTTCAAGTTTTCACATGCATAAGTAAGGATGGATAATACATTTGCAGCTATAATGCAAATATATAAATGCTTCTTCTAGTACAACAGAAAAGAGTCGTCTTTTGTTTTATTGCCAAAATTATCAGGTTCAAAGAAAGACAATCTTAGTAAGTAATATTTTTGACCGTAGTCGTGAAACTATATTTATTTGGTAAATTTTCCATTACATTGTTTGCTTGTAGTAATTTTGTCTGCAATTCTATTTGTAGGCCTGACTTATTTCAGAGATAAGATTAGAAATGACTTATGACTCTTCTCAATAGTTTGATTGTCCAATTGCCAATGCCTGGCTGCTACACCATAATGAAGTTAAAGAAATGACATTATTTGATGACGACCACATTCCTTCCCTTAATACCTACACTCCAGAAGTTGCAGAGAATGAAAATGTACCTCAGCCTTTACTTTACATTGGTAAGTTATTTACAAAATAATTGAAAATCAAATAGTTCAATCTTCTAACTTGCATCACTACCTATCTTCTTGTTTCACTTTTGTTTGTCAAGGTTGGCTTTATGTAACAAATAATAACTCTTTCTTACTTCTTTTTTAAAAAATGGGCTGAATAAAAAAAAAGTAATTTTTTTTTGTTTAGAATATTGCTTTTGCTATTTTTTGGTACAAATGAGAACAGCCCAAAATAAGTAACAGTAACTTCAAGCTGGGATTATTTCGTTGTTGCATATTGTTAAATTTAGTACATTGTGTAAATATCATCATCATTCAGTGCCGTTTCCACATCAAAGGTTAGTTACCATGGAGCGCCATTCTGCTCTGTCTCTTGCTTTGATGGTGCGAGTTGTCATAGGCTGACTCGTCCATCTTTTAATGTTACTTGTCCATGTTAGTCTTGGTCTGCCTCTTTTACCTTATATTTTCCCTTCAAGGATTACTTTTAGCAGGCTGCTGTGTCTTTTAACAAGCCCCCAAAATCTCATTTGTCTTTTTTTGAATTGTGTACGGTAGTTCTCTTTTCATTTTTAGTTGTTTTAAGACTCCATCATTTATTTTATTTTCTTTCCATCCAAATCTTCCTATTCTTCTATAAATCCACATTTAAAAGGCTTCAGTTTTCTGTTCTGTTTTCTTGTCTAATGCCAATGTTTCTGCACCTTAGGAGAATGTTGAGAAGATATAGCATTTTACTATTCTTAGTTTTAGCTCTGGTGTTATTTGTTTTGATATTTGTATATTTTTCATGTTTTGCATTAAAGTTACTTTTGCCATTCCTATTCTTTTGTTTATTTCAGTTTTACATTTCCATCACTGGTTATAGCATGTCCAAGGTAGTTGTAGTTCTGAACTGTCTCCAAGTCTATTCCTTCAATTTTGAATTCCTTCAATTTTTTATCCACCTCTAGGCTATGAGTGTTATCTTTGTTTATGATCATAGTTTTAGTCTTTTTGATATTCATATCTAATCCATATTTTTTGTTTCTCATGTTTTCAATATTGTAATGTTTCTCATAAAGTAAATGATGTAGATCTTTAGGATTTTCTGGTAGTAAAACAGTAATACAGATATGTGGATTACACAGTCTTAATATCAAAGACAGAGAATGAACTACAAGAAATGATAGACATAAAAGAAAGCAACAAGAAAGGTCTCAGTCTGAAGTGTAAGAAAACAAATAATCTTCATATCAAAGAAGCAATGATCACCATTATGCAACATAAAAATAAACAGGACAAATCTGAAACTTGAGCAACGCACCAAATTCTTGGTCACAATAATAACATCAGATGGAAGATGCACCACAGAAATAAAAATCAGAATAGCTCAGACCAAAATAGCATTTCAGAAAATGAAAAATGTCTTATGCAATAAGTCTATGTTAATAGAAGCAAGAAAGAGAGTTCATCTGTGCTATAAAGAGCCAATTCTGACCTATGGAAGCAAATCATAGACAGTAGACAAACAAATGAAAAGACGATTAGAGGTCACAGAGATGGGATTTCTGAGAAGAATGTTGAAAGTTCCCTTGACAGCTCAAAATACCAATGAGGAAATTCTCAAAGAGGCCAACATAAAAATGAAACTCCTAAAAAACATCAGAAAGAAACAATCAACATTTTTCGGACACATGAGAAGAGGAAAGTTGGAATACTTGGTTACAACTGGCAAAAAAAGGGGAAAGAGATATCAAGGATGACAAAGAGAGGATATTAGCTTGGTGTCATGGCATGGAAAACGGTCAACAACAGAATTGATAAAATGCACTGTAGGTGGAAGATTGTGGAAGTGCAATATTCGCCTACGCCAACCAGTATGGCACATGATGTTGATGAATACATTATCATCACTATATTTTAGTTTATTGATTATCTTTCCATTAATGTTTGGGCCTGGCATCTTTATGATATTTTTAAAGATTTGTTAGGCGTATAGATTGAACAAGCTTGGTGATAGGATGCATCCCTGTCTTACTCTTCTTTTTATATCAATAGGTGTAGTGTTTTCTTTGTTATATTTTTATTGATTGCTTTTTTGTTCCCAGTGTGAATTACATATTATTCGGTTGTCTGTGTCATCTCGATGTATACCTTTTAGGCATTCTATAAGTTGTTTATGGTGTTTTCTACCTAAAGCTTTGGTGTAGTCTATAAAGCAGGCATATATTGGTTTGTTTACTTCTGTGTACTTTTCGATTAATGCACTCATTTGCATAGATGCCTTCAATTTGCATAGATAAGTTATTTAATCAAATAAAATCTATTTTTGAATTCAAAGTTAGCTTTAATAAATTTTCCATTTTTTTGCAAATATTTTTGCATTCTTTATTGTCTGCTCCTTGATATTAATTTTTTAATACAAATTTTAATAATGTCCGTTGTCATTCCAGCACGCATTAGTCGCTGGATTTTCAATTCCACATGTATTGTCTTTATCAAAATGGATATCTTTTTTATGTGTCTGAAGTGTGTAATTAGTCTCATTTTCATTACTTTTTCTGTTTTTCCTTTTGTCCCTGGTTTTTGTAGACCATTTTATAATCTATTTTATCTTCTTTTAATAGTAATGCATTTTTTGTATAAACATTTTTAGTTACTAAATGAATAATTTTCTTGATGTCACTTTACAGATTAAAAAAAAAAAACTTACTTTATTCCTACCTTTTTTCAACCATCAGGCTCACATCAAAAAGTGCCTTACATTCAGGCATCTCCAAGGCTTGAGTCAGTCCTAAAGTCTTTTACCAACAACAGAATTGGCCACTTTATTAATCTTGACATCAAGGTTTCTTGGAGACCTTACTTAAACACTGGTATGTTTAGCTATGTTGCATTATTTCATTACATTATCTATGCCTTCTTTCATTTTATTTTCCTGTCTACTATGTATGTTCTCCAGCTCTTGATGCTTCATTTAAAAAAAAAATGTATCTGGCAATATTTATTGTCTTCTCAAAGACTGAAGAGTATCAGAAAAGCTTTAATGATTTCTGTGTGATGATTAGAAATAATACTTAGTGCTGATATGCAACTTTTGAGACCAAATACCCATCAGAATAAGTTAATAACTTTTTTGTTGGTTAGAAAAGAATATTTGCTAGCCCTGATAGCTAGAAAAAGCTGTCATATACAGTTTACTACTACTCCATATAAAATTGAAAAATAGATGTAAACTTTCATATTTTTGGCCTCCCAAAAGGGTGAAGGATGTTATATCACAGCTCAGATTACAGTGGAAAGATGATTAGGTGACTTTAATTTTAATTTTTAAAATCGCTAACCAGATGATATATTTGCTTTGTGAAACTGGGTGGTCTAGAGGTAAGACACTGAACTCTGGACAAGAAGGTCTGCATTTGAATCCTGCTTCAGATTGTGATATTTTTTCACTTTGAATCCATGATTTCTTTTGGGCTTTACCTTCTGTCAATCTCTGTGTAGTGAGATCCAATGTCTAACCCTCTTGGATGATAGCAAAAAACAGGAGTCTGATATACTCTCTGTGCATGTTAAAGAACCCTTGGAAGTTAGTAATTGAAAAGTAAGCCAAACTATGACCACTCATTAAAAAAATAATTTAAAAAAATCAAGCAGTGCCAAAGATAGATGTGATGGCTTATTTGGCACAAATATTACAACTTGCTGTAAGCTATCAATACAATGCATTCACACCCACTTCATAGGTGAACATTGAAGAAGAAAAGATATCTGCTATGTCTTTATTAAAGAATTTGTTTGATTTTTTAAATTTCTACTCAATAGAGGATTGCCATTAAAAAAAAGATTTAAAGTTAAGTGAATGAGTAGGATCGTTTATGTGTAATTTAAAAGATATATATTAAAACATATTAACATTCAATAATTTTGCTAGTATGCTGTATAAAGATAATGTTTTTTTTACACTTTTCTATCATTCTTGGTGGGTTTGTATTGCAGCTTCAGTGCGTACACCGATTTTTGGGGGCAACAGACCACAAATAACACGGGGTCGACAGTCTTCAGGCCAACGAAACAAAAGAGAGAGCACATCTCTGACTGTTTGGCATGAACAATATCCATTTGGTAAATATATATATATATCTTTTATTTTTCATTATTTGTAAATGAATCTGTTTTAATGAAAAGAACACCTATAAAATGTATTTCAACTTTACAAAAGTAGGACAAAACAAAATAACTAAATGTTTCGGTTACAGAGCTTTCAGCATTAGACTAGGGACATAGGTCAAACACAGAATTACATGGATTTTTATTAATTCTTGTAAACATTGAAACTGTTTAGGCAAAATAATTATTTTGAAAATTAAAAGTTATTTTTTTCATGATCTATTTCTTGTGTACATTGTCGTATTATACTATTAAATCTTTACTTAATATTGTACACCACAGTTCTCTTCTATTTCCTATGTCTCTTGTGGACAACCACATTCTTTACAATTATTATAAGCTGCATATTTAACAAAATAAATATTCTATAAATTATAAACAATTATTATGTCAAAGAACTATCAGTGTGTGTGTGTGCATAAGTGCAGGCAGGTGGGTTTGAGTGGACCACATACACACACACACATGTACGTGTACACACACATGTGCATGTACACACACATACATGTGTACACATGTGCGCGCACACGCACGCACACACAGAGAGAGAGAGAGAGAGCTCATTCCTCTCTTCACTTATCGATACTACAATCTTCCTCTTAGTTTTCATTGCTCTCATTGTAATCTCGAATGATAGAAATATATAATGTTCATATATAACCAAAACATGCCAAAATAAAGCAAAAAGCACTGAAAACACATGAGCACAACACATGTGATGATTTGTGTGGGCAACAGAATGGATTTACAGATGACATTTTCTTCATTTAACCTGCACACTAGAAATTTTGAACTTAGCAGCATTGATTGAACACTTGTCAAATTCTATCAAATTTAGCATCTTAAATCGGGGACGTCCATAGTTACGGTCATTTAAAGTCTGAGGCCCCACTCTCTATCTCTCTCTCTCTCTCTCTCTCTCTCTCTCTCTATATATATATATATATATATATATATATATATATATATATATATATATATATATATATATATATATATATATATATATGTGTGTGTGTGTGTGTGTGTACAAAAATATACATAATATATTAAAAAAACATTGAATGATATCTACAACAGCGGATATATACCAGACGACCTGCTCAAATCAATATTCATAATCCTACCGAAGAAATCTGGTGCAACGGAATGCGATGATCATCACACAATAAGCCATTTGAGTCACATGACTAAGATATTACTAAGAATCATCATGTGTAGAGTGTAAAACAAAATCATTCCAGAAATTAGCGATGAACAGTGTGGTTTTATTGGAGGTAAAGGAAAGAACAGTGCCATATACATCATAAGATCTTTAGTAGAAAGAACCATAGGGGTGAAAACAGATCTACACCTATGTTTCATTGATTATACCAAATTATTTGACAAAGTAAAGAACTAAGAAGTAATACAAATTTTAGATGGCATAAACGTAGACAGCAAAGATCTAAGAATAATAAAGAACCTGTACTGGCAACAGACAGCGGCGTTAAGAACTGGAAATAAATTGGAAATGTTTTAACAAATAAAACAGTGTTAGGCAAGGTTGTGTGATGTCACTAGATTTATTCAATATGTATAATAAGATTATTTTAAGATCCACAAGGGACATGTCTGGAATAACAATTGGAGGTCATAATATAACAAATCTAAGGTATATTAGGTTGGTCTATGTGCTGATATAGTCTTAATCACTAAGAGGGAAAATTAGTTACAGAAAATGTTAGACATTATAATGAAGGAAAGCAAAAATAAAGGACTCAGCCTTAATAGTAAAAAAATAGAAGTAATAGTAGCAACAAAGAAAAAGACTTCACCACAATGCACAATCGCCTGTGCACTGCCGGGGCCCGAAAGGGGAGTAAAGAATAGTGGCACTGTACCCTACCAGGAATGTTCGTAAGAAGCGAGAAAGGAGGGTTGGGCATGGGACTGGCTATCCCATACTGTAAAAAAATAAGCCAAAAAAACTTCACAAACATGGACAAGTCAAAGAAAATAATAAAAGTGGAATAATCTTAAAAGAATGGCAAGAAACAGAACAACTTGGAAAGTGTTTGTTGAAGACCTATGCTCCACAGGGAGCTGAAAGGTAGAAGAAGAAGAAGACAATGCACAATAAAGACAAGTGGAACAATATTAATTTATTTTGTTATCAATAATGGTATTCAGACACAGGTTACTTTCTGTACCCTGAATTTTGCGACACCAGATCACTGCAACGAAGAAATGTAATGCTCATAGAAGATTTATCTGCAAATCAAAGTTGGTTCAAGACATATCCATGGTTGTATTGGTAAGAGTATGTGTAATTTCTTAGTTGAAACTTAGATTTTCAGAATGTCTAGTGTGATCTATCTTTCGTTCGCCTGAAGTATTGTCTATATCTGCAGTGTCGTTTCCTGTATAAATTTTACTGTCTTTTGTAATTCTTGTAGTGGCCCTTATAGTTTTGTCTCGTGTAATTAAATTGCTTATGCCAGAAATATGATTTTTCTTCAAACATTTTCAGACAATACGTTCTAGCTTTTATGTAAAATAAACTTAAAATGGTATCATTCAGCTAAACTAGCAGAGAGATGGCCCCAAATAGTGTTTACCATTTAATATTTTGTATATTTTATATTTGTGCTTTTCTTTCTTAGCTTTCACCCTTTAAGTGGGCGTAGATGCATTGTTTCTCTAGTTTATGGCAAAACCATCACATCTGCACCTTTCTGTCTGACCACACATCCATCTTATTGATTTTGAATTGCTTAACAATTTTTAGGAGCCTTGATGGCTGAGTGGTTAGGGTGCTTGCTTTCAGACCAGAAAGGTCTGAGTTCGATCCCCAACAGTGGTGGATTTTATTTTTAGACTGACAAGACTCCGGGTTTCACCCAACCTCTAAAAATTGGTACCAGAGATTTTTATAGGAATTAATGGGTGCCTGGCGTGATACCAACCACATCACCCAAAAATATGCCGTGGTCATAGAAATATATGGTCACTAACACCATATGCCTAGTTAGGTGTGTAGGGAACCTTTACTTTTAACAATTTTGCCTGAGCAGTGACAATTTTTGTCTGCTCTTTTAGACTTTTAACTGTTAAAGAGTTCTTTATTGTGCATAAAAATTCACATGGAACCTCCTGTTTATTGGCATTATCCGAGAGGGCTAGGTATTGGATCTCACTACAAAGATAACATGGGAGAGGGGAAAGTGAAGATTAGAAGAGAAAAATTCCTAGTGTCTGTGGCAGAATTTGAACCTAGGACCTTCTTTTCCAGAATCTGATTTCTTACCTCTGGAGTTACCCCAGAAAACAGTACTAATATTGTTTGATGCACTGTGTTGTTCACATCACTCCAAGAAAAGTTCTGTTGGTCCATAAAAAATATGGCCACTAATACAATAGTCTCCAAATGCCTTAAGGCTTGGAAGGAACCCCTTTACAACATTGTTTATTTGAAGATCTCAAAAAAAAAAGCACCCCAGTTAATCTTGGTAGACCACATGTTTACTTTAGCTTCAGGACATTTTTGTAAAAATTGTTTGTGAAGAAGTGCAGTAACTTGTGGCAAATTAAGTTTCTTATGGTTTCTTTGATTATCCAATGGTGTTATTGGGATTCTGTAAGTATTATCTCCCCTAAATCAAGGATTTAGTGCCCTTGTTAGGATGTTGTCATGGACAACTTTCTTTTCCTTTTCTGTGTGCACATCTGGAATTTGAGTTAATTATTTTTCTGGTCAACATCTTTTGCCTGCCACAAGCTAGCAAGCACTTCCAGTTAGTACAATAGTGTTCATATTATGCACCCTCTTATCATGTTAACAGATTTATTTGAAGTGTAGAATATCCCTTTTTATTTTGCTGGAGCCTACTTGTCCATAGAGGATGTGCCTTTTCAATAGTGTAACTCAAAATATATCACACTCAGTTCACAAGTTTTATGTTTCCAATCAGCTGTCTTGAAACTTTGGTATACAAATTAAGTTAATTAAAATTGTCAATTAATCAATAATTTCCTATTATAACATAGCCATGTTTCACACATGAAGTTACCGACTTTAATGTATATTTAAACATCACAAATATACATATTTTGTACAAAATGAGGGTATATTTAGTTGTTGACATATTTTAGTAGTGTGGTTTGGTTTACACACACCATGTTATGAGAATTTTCATTTCACTGGAGTAGATGTTACTTTAAGTTGACAACTTTATTTTGTCAGCATTTATTGATACTGCAGTAAGGGAACATCTTTAACCTAACAGTCATTATGTGTATGAATGTTGAGAGATAAATTTAATGATATTAAAGATAAAATAGCTATTGATACAAATAGAACAAAAACTACCCTAAGAAAAAGGTGGAGATGAAACAACTGGCACAGCATAATGGCTTGGAAAACAGAACTGAGGTACCAAATTGCTAAAAACAAAGAGAAGTGTGGAAATAACTGCTCACAATGTACAGTGCTTCATGGTGGTGACAAAGTATCAGTTATTGGTCAGAATATATCTTAAATGAATCCATTTTGTTTTGCTTGCTGATGTGACATTTATTACTCATTTTTTCATATTATTTTACTCACAGGAAAGAAGTGTCGGTGATCAGTATGGGAGTGTCATTGTTTGTCCATATCATTCTGAGAAGATTTCTTGACAACAATCACTTTCTGAATGCAGAAACATTAGATGCCACTGTAAGATGTTAAGCAGTTATTTGAGTAGTACTTCTTTCCTTCCTCCTTTTTGCCTTTCAGCGTCGAGGGGAGACATAATTTGTGGTCTTTTGCTATTCTGTTTGCCTCTGCTGCTGTTACGTTTCCTAGTGCTTCTAATATTCCATTGATCCATCTTTTTCGTGGTCGACCCTTGAGTCTAGTGTTCTCGCAACATTTATTGAGGGCTCATTGTGTTGTGTTTTGATCACTCTGCCTTATTACATGGCCAAACCATTTTTATCTGTTGTTTCTTTATATATTCTATGCCGGGGGCTATTCCTAGCTTTTTTCCCAGTTTTTCATTTCTGATCTTATCTCTCAGACTGTTTCCTGTCATTCGTCTGACACATTTAAACTGAGTAGAGGTTATTTTTCTTATTGTTCTTGCATCTAGGGCCCAGGACTGGCATTGGTAGCACAACGTTGGGATGAAGATTGTATTGTAAAGTACCTATTTTGCCTCTAGAGTTATTTCCTTGTTGGACAATAGTGGTGATAACTGTCCAATGATTTGTTAAGCTTTGTTGCATTGTGAGTCTATCTCTGCTGTTTGTGAATTGTCATTTGTCACCAACTTCCTAGGTATTTGAATTCCTCTACTTGTTTTAGTTGTCAGCCTTTTATAGTTATGTTGATGTTCTGTTTCTCTTTTGTGACATTCATGACTTCTGTTTTGTTGATATTGATTTTCATGTTGTATTTTGTGTCTGTGCTGATATGCATGGGTGTGTTTATGCATTTATGATATATGCTTGTTTTTATTGTTTGATTCTGTTCTTTACACATTTTGTATCTTAATGCTGTATAAAAATGATATAGATGCAAATGAAAAACTCGCCAATTTGCTACAGGGTCACAAAAGAAGATTGTAGTTGTATATGAATAACAAGTGAAATTATAACACTAATGGACAGAGAAGACATTTAATTAATTTTGTAAGTATAAATATTTGAATTAAAAATTGTCATTCTTGATTATATAACTTGTAAGAATACATTAATAACTCAATTTTTAGATTTTTAATTTTAAAATGTTTAAACAAATAATATTTTCTTTGTTCACATGAAACCTTATGATTACAATATTGAATGCTAATTTTACTGCATTTACAATCATTCTAACAGTCATATGACATGAGAAAGAATAGTGACAACAGCCTTAAAATAATAAAGACTTCTGACAGCAGTTCTGTGTTTGGTGACATTATGCCAAGTTCTGATCAGTATGTATCCAGGCAAGTACTGAAAATCAGTTATTTTTTATGTAAGGTTAAAAACTGTATTATTTATTGCAAAGTACTACTATTTAGCTCAGTGGTTAGTGAACTGGACTACAAAGGACAAGAGATGGGGCTTGATCATGATCGTCGGCTTCTGGTTTCACCCAACCTTTAATGGGTAAAGGAGGAAAGGCATCAAGATACACCAAGATGCATAGAAACGTGAAGCTGCTGTAAAGCTGATGATAATGACAATTTTAAAAAAAGGAGAAAAAAGTTGTGTGGTAACAGCTTTACGTGGTAATTAACAAAACAAAAGTAGCTGTTTCGGCCAAGTAGGCCTTCAGTTGGAACAGCAAACAACAACACAAAAATATATATAAGGATATTTACACAAATCTAACTACATGGCAATAATATGCTAGATACTCAAGAAAGGACATAAAAAAGGTCACTTCCCTGTGGTCCAGAGCATGGTCAGCTTCTGAATGAGCTAAAATGAGAGGGCGGAATGACCAACATATGTCTCACTGACCAGGTAGTCAGGTAAGAAGATGAAAGGGTTCTAAAAATATGGGGAGATGGGTACAAGATACATATAAATGTGTATATCTAACTGTGTGTGTGCACAATGAACAGATGTGCAAAAAAGCATGTGTACAAAACCATACATGTGTAGAAGCATAAATCCATATATATTACCACAAAGCACACAAAAGAAAACCCAAATGTGCCAATACATATGCAGACAAATATACATACATGTATAGGTTCGGTAGTACATGGGAGTAAGAAATGTGTGGTAGGTGTCCTATGTGTATGAGAGCGAAATGTTCATGCCTTGGGGGACAGCGAACCCAACTGGGCAATGAGGCGATTCTCAAGGGCGAACTGGCTGCAATTGCTGGAGTGACACGAGACAATGCCAGTAACTTGTATGTCAGGTTTACCAATATGGCCGGGGGAGTTGAAATGGGCAGACACCGGGCTGCCAGTCTTTTGCTCAACATCATGAAGATGCTCACAAAATCTGTCACTCAAGCATCGGCCAGACTCACCCATATATGTCATCTGGCAATGCTTACATACTATGGCATAGATGATATTCCGTGACACACAAGTAAACCCCTCCTTGATGTCGAATCGCCTTTTAGGGAACAAGACCCAATTGGTACAAAGCATGTAGTCACAAGTTCTGCAAACTTGATGTCCACGATGAATAGTACCAAGGTGTTTGTGGTTTGAGTTGGGGAGGCGGCTCGTGACAAGAATGTCTCTCAGACTCCTGTCGTATTTGAAGGCGACCAAAGGAGAATCACTGGAAAGTAGGCCGGTAATGGGATCTGAGTGGGGATTGGAGTGGTACCGGTTAAGGATCCTCACCACAGCCAAGTTGTGAGGGTGGTAGGTGAGGGTTAATATAGTCCTATCAGAGGAACAGCAGGTGGATGGGTTGAGTACCACAGCACGGGAAATATCAAGTGCTAGTTGGAAGGCAGATTGAAGAACCGAGTCAGGATAAAGATGACACCTAAAGAAACTTAATATCAGGTGGGCCTGTTGGAGAAAATCTTGATCATTCTGGCAGATACAACGAAGTCGTAATAATTGAGAATATGGAATCGAGTCTCTGCAGTGAGATGCATGAGATGAGGTGTAGAGAAGATAACAGTGGGTGTCTGTGGGTTTATAGAAGATGGAATTGTGGAGGCTGGAGATACCAAGGGAGATGATCAGATCAAGAAAGGTGATGGACGAGGTATAGAGATATGTGATGTAATTTTGATGGATTTATAAAAGTTGCCAATGTAGTCGATGAACCTAGAGATGTCATCTTCCAGCAAGTCAGTCAGTCCAAAACCATCATTGATGTACCAGAGGTATTTAATAGGAAGGGGGCTACAGTACGAGTTCAGTATTTGATGTTCAAGGTGACCCATAAACAGGCAAGCATAACTAGGACCCATCTTGGTTCCCATAGCTACACCACTGACTTAAAAGGGTACCAGATTTTTTTCTGGGAAAGTAAAGCTGCACGGGCATAATACCGACCACATTACCTCAAAAATCATGTGCCAAAGGTCTATAAAGATGATGATAACTAACACCATATTCATTTTATGCCACTTGGCATGATGGGGCTCATTACTTTGACTTTTTTACTGCTATATAGGAAACTTTAGTGGCTGAGTGGTTAGTATGTTCACAACTGAGAAACAGGTTATGGGTTCAATTTCCAGATGTGGCAGATTATTTTTCAGACTACAGGTTTCACTCAACTGCTGAAAGTGGGGACTGGAGATTTTCTTTGGGAAAGTAGAATGGTCTGCCATGATTGAAACCATGTCACTGAAAATTTATAAAGTCCTGCCAAAATCATGTCTGGCCTTGTCTCTTACATCTGAATCACATAAATCCCATTTTGGTGCAAATCCTTCACTATCTTCTCATCCAGAATCTTCCACATCCGATCGAATCTTGGATCAACTAATAACACTTTTTCTCTATCCCTGTATTTTTCTTATCTGCTATTCACTTTTCTCTATTGCCAGTCAATGTCTGGGCAATTGCTGTTCAGTCACATTGTAAATGTTCAAGTGTCTTGTGTTCGTTCATTACACCTGATCTAAATTGATTTGTACCTTGAGCGTTCTAGTTATTTATATTTTAAAAATGTCTTTCTACTCAGTTTGCTTTTTTTGTACTATAAACCCTTTTTTCTCTTTCTCTCTTCTTCCCTTACTACTGTATACTCCCTATTTTCCTTTCTCTGTAACAGGATTAGAAAAACATCTTTGGAGATATTGTAAAGAATGTATGTGTCATTAACTGCCTTGCTTTCGGTGGTCTTTATTCCATAACTTGTCAATGCAGAAGAGCATTCTGTGATGGTGGCTTTTCTATTCATAGATGACTATTGTCTATTTGATATTTTGTAATTATAGAGCTCTTTCTTATTAGTTGAAAATTAGTTTTAAGCTTGTAAACTCTATTATTATAATGAATGGTTACTAAAACATTTGTATTTTGTGAATTGTATGAGGATTCCAGACTCTCCTATGTCTACAATAAAGCATGTAGACCTTTAAGGCCTTCCATTGCTTTCACTGTGATTGAGCTAATAGTTTTAAACCTATGATTAGGACTTTTCACTGCTACTATCCACGATTTCACTGATATGTGTGTTTCAGGTTTGCTACAGATTTTGACTGCCTCCACAGTCTTGGAAAGGGTGGTTTTGGAGTTGTGTTTGAGGCAGTTAATCAGGTGGATGATCAGCACTATGCCATCAAGAGAATTATGCTGCCTAAAAGGTACATTCCCTCCAGTTTTTTCTGGTTATTATTAAATTCATTCATTTAGTTGGTTTATTTATTGCATTAACTAATTTTCAAAAAAACTAAAATGTTATTGGTTTTTATCTTGACTCTTATTATATTACTGATTGCTTCTGTTTGATTAGTTTGTAAAAGTGACAATACATATTAATTCACCTTATATGTCTATATAATCCTGGGACACTAAATTGAGTCAAAAAAGACCATATTTTCCTCATAAAATTAACTTTTTTTACCAATTAGAGATTTAAATATATCTCTGGAATAATAACTGCCATCTGTTTAGTAATTATTTTTATGCTAATATGCATATAACATATTTAAAAGTCAAATGATTATCAAAATATTAATATTTGCTGATAGTCATTGTCAAAATGTGGCAGTGACATGATGTCAGTGATTAATTAATTTCAGTGAAGATGCAAAAGAAAAAGTTCTGAGAGAGGTGAAGGCACTGGCAAAACTAGAACACATAGGCATTGTTAGATACTTCAATGCATGGGTCGAGTCACCTCCAAATGGTTGGCAAGAAGAGAGGGATAGACAGTTTAATTTCAGGTAAATTATTTTTGACAAATGTTTCTATGATGTAAATAGTTTTACTTTACTCATCATGTAGACATTCCTGTCTTTCAGAAGCCTTGAAAAGTTGTGGAAATCAAAACTCATCAGCACAAATAAAAAACTTATACTACTCAAATTAAATGTACTATCAACCCTTACGTATGTGTGTGAAAGCTGGAAAACAACAATAGATATAGAAACAAAGTTGAACGCATTCAGAAATAAATGTCTAAGGAAAATACTTGGTATAGCGTGGAACGAATTCAAAACAAATGAGGAAATTAGAGAAATCTCCGATCAACCACTAATATCTTCAGTAATAAAGAAAAGACGATGGTCATATGTTGGACATGTGATGAGAAGAGATAATAACCGAATAGCAAAGCAAGCCCTCATGTGGGAAACAACAGGTAAGAGGAAAAGAGGAAGACCCAGAAAGACACTGAGAAGAACATTGATGAGAGAGGCAAGAGCAGCAGCAATCAGCTCCCTCAATGAGATAGAGCTGCTTGCACAGAACAGAGACAAATGGCGACATTTGATAAAATATCTTTAAAAGAATTGAAAACTGCTAGAACAAAAAATTCAGATAAGAGAGGGAGTATCTTAGTCTACGCCCTATGGGTCGGCTACGGCTCGAAAGGTCAATAAATAGATAGATAAATAGATAGACATCCCTGGCTTAGAAGTAGTGAATTCGGTTTCACAACCCCAAGATCCGAGGAACGAGTCCCGCTGAACACAGTTTTTTTTAAAGAAATTGTGACTTGTGTGGTTACCGTCCTCAGGACTGTGTCTACCGTCAACAGGCAGTGGCAAACCATTGATGTATTAGGCCTAGATAATTACTAAGCAAAAATGCTGGGGTAATAGCAACGTTCTGTAGAGGATATGCTACTTACTTTTCCTTTACTAATCATACTTTTTTAATCATCATAGTAAAGGTTTATTAAAACAATGTGTAACCAATTGAAATAATGCAAGACATTTTTAATACATTTTATCATAAGATAAATGAAATGTGGTAGTATGTCAGTTTCTCACAGCTGATAGTAACAAGAATAAATAATATTTTTAATGAGTAGTTTTATTCTACTATTTTGTAGAATTGAATTATCTATTTTTTTTTTAATACCTGTTTTTTTCAGTGATGCATCAGGGTCTACTTCATATAGTAACACAGCCTCTCACATAGGATGGAATTTCTCAGAACAAAATCAATTTGTCCACAACACTAAACCTGAAGAGAAAATAAACAAAAGTAGTAATATGTTTATTAACAACAAGTGTTCATTCGGTCCAAGAACTAATAGTGAAAGACAGCAAGAAATAAGCACATTTTCATCACAGATTTCACCGCATGACTATAATCTCAAAAGAGCTGATAGTGAACAGTTTTCTGTACACTCCAACCTATGTGAAACATGTGATGATAGAAGTGAAAATAGCTTTGCCAATTCTGAAGGAAATGTATTCTTTGGGGCTAAGGTTAAAGCTATAAATTTCACCAGTGATAACAGCACTAACAATGAGTCAAGTATTCCATTCTCAAACTATTCTTCCAGTTCTTGTGTATTGCATTATCACATTGCTGACCATTCAGTGAAAGAGCTATCTGGTGACAGTGTAGTATTTGAAAATACAAGGAGCAGGACATCCCAAGACAGCGTTATATGTGACAAAACTACAAGTTCATCCTCAAGTGTCGTTTTTGAAAACAACGAGTCAGGGGACAATCAGAAAGATGTAAATGGCCAGTGCTTTTGTCAAAGTGATGAAGTGCGTTATGCAGTAAAGTATTCACTTTCATCACTTAAGAATGATAAAAAAAGAACACTGAACATGTCATTTCTAATCAAGAGTCGCTTTCTGGAACAAAGTTCTTCCTTTATATTCAGATGCAACTGTGTAGAAAAGAGACATTGAAAGAATGGTTGAGCAGTAACACTCTGAGCAGAGATCGCTACACTGTTCTGAATATTTTTGATCAAATTGTGTGCGCTGTGGATTATGTTCACAGGCAAGGCCTTATGCATAGAGATCTAAAGGTTAGTGGTTTTAAAATCACAATTAATATAATTTGAGAACAGTATTTGTGAAACATTTGTTTCATTATGTTGAAGTTACATATGAAAATTATAATTTTACATTGTGTATATTTATTAATCTTTATTGTTTCCAATATAAGTGTAAAATTATACTTTTATAGAGCTTATTTTAATAACACTCTTAATCTTCTCTTATTTTTGTAGTGATACATCCACATAGTGTATTTATAATTTTCCTTAAAATTTAAACAATATTAACAGAATCATTTTGCCAACTATCAAAACATGTATTTCACAAGCTCACTAATATTGACTCATTTATTTTCTCCTATATTTTGTTGCAACATGCTATAATAAAAATTGTTTCATAATTATTTATTGTAATCCAGCCATCAAACATATTTTTCACGGCTGATGAGACTGTGAAAGTGGGTGATTTTGGCCTTGTGACTGACCTCAGTGTTCAAAATGACCAAAAATGTGAGACAGATCAGAAATCACCAGGCAAACATACAGCAGAAGTTGGCACCACGCTCTACATGAGCCCTGAACAAGTAAGCATGTTTAATATTATTTATTTGTTAATTGATGAGACTATAACTCTCAAACAGTGAGAATTTAAAACTGAACATAGAACATTAAATGAAAAAGGAAGTTTGAGGTGTGTATACCACCAGTGTGCTATGGGAGCCACCTGCATGCATAACTTTGTTGTTTGGTAAAGAGGAATGAGCATTTATGAGTTAGCCTGAAGTGCAGTGAGGAAGGATTGGCCACACATTGCAAAGATCACGACACAATTTTGCAAAGCAGTCATTGAACTGGAACCCACCAGGATCTAGGAAAGTTGGATATATATATATTTATATATATATATAAGAGTAACCATACCTGGAGAAGAACTGTCAATGTAGAAGCAAAGGAGCAAGATGGAAGTGGGCTCAGTTGGAAAAGATAGCAGAGTGAGGTCCATTGGCAGAGTGTAGTTGCAGCCCTTTGTTCCATGAGGAGATACAAGGAGTAAGTCTGTGATTCCTCGCCATAATCAATCTTGTAGTCATTACATTTTGGAAATGCTGGTTATTAGAAATTAAATTATTAAGTATCAGAAATTTAAACTAGCAGACACACACTCTGTCATACAGTCATTAAATGGTATACACACTTGTAAACAGAAAAATGACAGTGAATTTAAACATGTAAAGTGTGTGGACTTTGCCAGATGTAATCACCTTAATTTTCTGGTTTCTGTATTGTTAATCTTATTTTCAGCACTTCATATATTTTTTTATAAATTATGTGTTCTCAAGATTTCTAGAAAGCCATATGACTTCAAAATTGACATCTTCTCTCTTGGCCTCATTTTGCTGGAATTGTTGATTCCGTTTGGTACTCAAATGGAAAGGATCAGAACTTTGCAGGATGCTAAAAAGCAAATTTTCCCACTAAGATTTAACAGGGAACTACCATTAGAGGTAATAATCTTTACACTAGTCTTTAGTATATTAGATAGCTTTTCTTAAATCAGGACAGTCCACACATTCTCATTTATTACCGAAAACCATTTTTCAGAAAGTCCATTTTACTTGATATAGATTAAAAACTAACTACTCAAATTAGCAAAACAAATAAGATAAGGAAAGAGTGATTGGCAATTAATAGGAAGACCCCAGCTAATGTCACTGATCCATATTATATCCTACTTCTGCATAATTTGGAGTGATTGGAGACTGAGAGCACAGTATAGAGTGTGGGTGTTCATTAGTTTTTGTGTGTTGATTTATGAAGGCAGAAATACAATTGCTTGTAACCACTGTTGTTACTAAAGGACATCTATCATCATTATTAAGAGTGATGTTATATTGTGTTTATTTTGCATTAAAAAAAAAAGTAAAGTACCCCCCGTCATGCCAAGTGGTGTATAGGAAATATGGTGTTAGCGACCATAAATTTTACAGACCTTCGGCACATGATTTTTGGGGTTATGTGGTCGGTATTACAACCGTGCCGCTTTACTTTTCCAGAAAAAAATCCGGTACCCATTAAAAGCTGGGTGAACTGGAAGCCATCGGTTGAGATCGCACCCTACCTCTTGTCCTTTGTAGTCCAGTTCACAAACCACTGAGCTATTGCGGCTCCCATTTATTTTGCATACATAACATTTTTCCTCAACTCTTGGACCTCAATTATTTGCTTTGCAAATGCAAAGCTACCACAGGTTTTGTTCAGTTACAAAGAAATGGGTATATTAAATATATATAACTCACTAATGACTCTAATAATGGCTCTGAAACGCACTAAGTCGAGCCGAATAATTAGAGATAAGAGGAGAGATAACCTAGTACCCTAAAAAATGCTGCACTGAAGTCGAATGTGATGAACTGAGAGACGCAGTTATCACAACTTGCAGTAAACAATACAATGCAACCACTCAACTTTAAATGCAGTTGATGAAGAGAAGTAATTATGAGGTGAACATAAAAGAAGAAATCCTTTTATACTCTTTTATGGAGAATATTTATATACTATTTTATGGTAAATTCTAATGTGAATTTTAACTCATTTTTTCGATTTAGAAAGCACTGTCTTAAATTGTACATATTTAAATTAATCAGTAGATGTGTTATATATACGGTGTAAATAGTTCTATTTTTATCAACAACAGAGCATGATTTGCACTTTCTTTTCTTTCTTTTTTTTTTTTTTGCGAAAAAAGCCAGTTTCTGCAAATATACCCCCCCCTCCCCCCCCCCCCCCCAAAAAAAAAAATGATGTCATTAAATGTAAATGTCCGGTGTAATTCTGTTTTTAGTATCTCATACATCACCCTATGAATAACCAGGAAAAATTTAAAAAATGAAAAAAATAAAAAAATGGTATGTTAGAAGCTTTACGTGATTAGTGGACGACACAGATTAAACGACGTTTCGTCCCAATAGGCCTTCAGCAGGAACAAACACAAGTTTTTTCCTCACATTCAGCTTTACTGCAGCTTCGCATTTTTATGCATTCATTTGCATTTCTTTGCCTTAACCCCTATGAATAACCGATCTTTTTTATTTTTTGCACAGAGTGAACTTGTTCACAAGATGACTGATTCAGGTCCAGAGGTAAGGCCTACTACTGAGGAAATTTTGAACCATCCACTTCTCCAGGAGTTTACACCAACCAGAATTGAAACAAGGCTCAGAAAAAGAACAATTTCTACTAATAGCATTGGCTAAGTGTGGAAGACTTACATACCTTCTTTGTCTGAAGTGTTCATTGTCTTTCAAATCATTTTATTCATGATCTACGTGTTACTGATATGTGAAGGCATCATCAGATAACATAGTTAAAAACTTGAAATGTAAAATCACAGCAAAATACTTTATTTAGATATCTCATTGTGAATCACCAAAGTAGTTTATTGTGATGTAAAGTAGATCCTGTCATATGGAAATTAATGATTGATTTCAGAAATCAATAAACATTATCAAAGGTCACAGAGAAACAAATAAATAACTTGACATGCTCCAAACCAGGAGAAAACAGGTTCGAATCACAGAGGGGTCAAAAAGTTTTTCTATTGTAGGTGAATTAAAAACTCAGACCAGAATACCTTATGGCAACTGCATTGGACAAGTACCTTTATTCTCCAGTCTAATAAGTCCCATAGGCAGACCCCAGAAATGGAAAAATGCTGTAAAGATATTTTTTTTTTAAAATAGAGATATTGCATTGAGCAGTGAAAGAATGATAGTGATAATTATAATGCTAAGAAAAATGTCAACATGAAATAGAAGTTTATAAAATGTAATATCAGCAAGCAGTCCTCTTAAGGAGGATATAAGATATGGACCTCGTGATTGTTGTGAGAAAATGAACTGTTTAGCAACATGACATAGAAAAACAGCAACAACAAAAAATAAAATAAAATATAAAAAAAAGAACTGATCCATGCTTTCGGAAACTGGGTTGTCTAGAGGTATGGTTTTGATCTCAGGACAGGATGGTACAGAGTTCAAGTCCCACCAGAGGTGGTGGGAATTTTTCACTTTCAATCCATGGTTTCTTCAAGGCTATATCCTCCCCTGGTCATTGGATAGTGAGATCTGATATCTAGCCCACATGGAAAACAACACAAAACTGGAGGTTTTGTGTTCCACACATTAGAATGTTATTGGAATTTCATACACATTAAAGAACCCTTGGTAGTTAAAAGTCATACAGTGGACCAAAAATGGCTGCTGCCCCGGCAAAAATTGGCAAACAAACCTACTCATGTTGAAGATGGATGTGTCAGGCCTAAAGTCACAGATATCATTGCCCTACTGTAAACTAGCAACAAATTACATTGACACCCACTTAACTGATAAAAATGCTAAGAGGAAGAAGAAGCTCTAAGGATCAGAGCTATGGCAAAACAGCATTGCTTACTTTTTCACTAGTAGTGAAGTGGTTTTAAATTGCATTCATTTCATCATGATGAGGTTAGTCACTTCAAAGATTGTTTTTAAAAGTCATCTGATCTAGTTTCTCCACTATAAACTGTAATCAGCAATTCTCTTAATTTCTTCTTCTGCGATCATGGCTCATTCAGACTAGGACTCCGGACTCTCTTATGAAAGTAGCTGTCTATTTAAATGATTCGGTTGCCCCGTATAATTTCTCTTCTAGGGAGGTGGATGTGGACCACATTGTCCTTCTCAGGTCTGTGTAAAAAAAAAAAAGTAAAGTACTCCCGTAACGCCAAGTGGTGGCGTGCGTATAGGGAATATGGTGTTAGTGACCATAAATTTTACAGACCTTTGGCACATGATTTTTGGGGTTATGTGGTCGGTATTACGCCAATGCCGCTTTACTTTCCCAGAAAAAATCTGGTACCCATTTAAGGCTGGGTGAACCCGGAAGCCGTTGGTTGGGATTGGACCCTACCCCTTGTCCTTTGTAGTCCAGTTCACTAACTACTGAGCTATCGCGGCTCCCTAAGGTCTGTGTACTGGGGGGCAATCCTGTAGAACATGTTTTGTTGTCATGTTATCTAGGGTACAGTGGCTGGTAGTATTCTCTTAATTTTGTTTTTTTTTAGCTTGTTTAGACCAAAGCTGCTCCATCAGAACGTGGCAGGAAGCAATTAGCAACTCATAGTTGACTGCTTGTATCAGGGTCAGTGATAGAAAACTAATCAAGATTCTATTCCACCTGGAAACAGACCTGGAACCAAAGAGGATAGGGATCTCAGTACCGAAAAAATGCAATATTTTAATCAATTGTGTTGGGTTGAAAGGCTCAAGTTTGTTGTAAATCATAACACAATGCATCTACGTCCATCTGATGTCTTTTTTAATAATGGACAATGAAAATGAATACATTGAAAAATGTAAGACCTTTAAGAACACTTAAATAGATTTCACTGTTTAGGCACCAATACAACATGAAAATCAACACCTACAAGACAGAAGTCTGAACATCACAAAAGTAAAATAAAATATCAACATTACAATAGATGGCAGACAATTAAACAAGTGGAAGAATTTCAAATGCTTAAGAAGTATAGTGACAAACAACAATTCAAAAGCAGCAGATATAGACTTAACATGCAACAAAACTTGTCAAATCATTGAACAAATGTCACCACTGTTGCTAAACAAGGAGATAACACTAGAGGCAAAATGGGCACTCCTTGTGCCACCAATGCAAGACCTGGATGCTAGACTCAAGAACAAGAAGAAAAGTAACCATTATCGAAATGAAATGTGTAACAGATGCATAACAGGAAACATCCTGAGAGATAAAATAAAAAATGAAGACCTGAAAAAAAGCTAGGAATAATTCCCATCATAGAATACATAAAGAAACAACAGATAAAATGGTTTTGTCACAAGATAAGACAGAATGATCAAAATACTATACAACAAACCTTAATAAATGTTGCAAGAACACCAGACTCAAGGGTTAACCGTGAAAAAGACGGATTGATGAAATATTAAAACACTTGGAAACATAACATTGGCAGGGGCCAACAAAAAAACAAAAGACTGCTAACTATATATCTACCCTCAAAGCTGAAAGGCAAATGAAGAAGAGAAGAAGAAGATGAAAATGAGTAGTCAGTGTGTGCGGATGCAACATAAGTTTATATGTATGTTCAGATATCCTTACATGCCTGCGTATTTATTATATGGGTATCATTATATTTTTTCTCTGCCCTCTGGTACATTTAGCTGTAGACCTCAATGTTGTGTAATGTGACCAAGGACAGTCTGCATTCTATATATTTTTTAACCAATTTTGTTTTGTCAATATGCCTGTAAGTACTTGCTAGATGATATATTTCTGTCAACTCACTCTTTGTATGTTATAATAACACAACACAAGTCACATTTAATAAAAAAATGAAAATTAAAAGCATAAAATAATAATTAATTTTTTTTCCATAGTTTTTTTTTTGCTCATCGTTATCATCTGAGTCAATTTTGATTATGTCAGATTGATTTCCTTGTTTTAAATATTTGAAATTATCAAATTTTCAACATTGTAATAAATAAGTATGGATTTATTATTGGATGGATTCTAGAAAATCTTAATATTATTTATATTTTTATAAATATGTCTACTTATGTTAGGGAATAAACAATAACAAATCTATTGTTGTGTTTAGAAAAAAAAGCTGCTTCTACCAAGCAAGTACACTTGTTTTACATAAAATGGTAAACCAACAATTTGTACATGAGAATAGATTTACTAAATACATAATTTTAAAACCAGATGTGGCCAGATTAACTCTCATAATATTATAAATTATTTTCCATAACTACACTAGTCATAGTATAAATGCTATTGAGAAACCAGAGTGGAAGCATAATCAGTAATTAGTAAGCAAACAGGCATCTGAAATAATTTAAATGAAAATAACTATTTGTAAGAATTAATGTTAAATTCATAGAAATGTGCCGATATAAAGTGCTTTAGTTATGGTCAAGAGACTCACTATGAGTGACAATGAAAGCTTGCACACACACCTGAGCTTCTTATATGTAATTAATCTCTAAGTAGTGTCTCTACCTATGCACACTTTACACAATGTTTTTATTTCTGTAAAAAAATTGTTATTGTTATTTATTATCAAGCAATTATTAAAAATTATCAAGCAATGGTCTTTCGACCTTAATAAAGCCATCCACTTTATCATCCTGTCTTACAATATTGAAAGTGGTTTTTACTTATTTCAATTTAATTTAACTTGACACCCCTCCTCCGCCAGACTCTCAAAGTGGGATAATGTCATAAGTGTTTTTATAATCATTATCATAACTCTGCTTGTGTAATTAATTATATTGATAATTTTGAAATTATTTAACTGTGACCAACAAGATAAAATAGTTAAGAAAACCAGTCGCATAGTAGAGAAGAATTTGTATTCCATTATTTTTTTTAATGTTGTTAAAATTATTAGTTTTGGAAGTTTTAAATTTATATTTTGTCCTGTTTTGATGCAATGTGTCCTCATAATTTTACAAACAGTGTAGTTATAGTTATTCGAAGGCCCTGGTATCACTGCAAATTAGTGGAAATCCATAATTGCTCAACCGCCAGTGCCAGTGGAATGATCTGAATTAACTTCTCATAGAATATCCAAACATTTTACAAACAGTAGCCTTATGCCAGTAATTTCCAGCTAAAGTATAAGAACTCTCATAACAATTATTTTTTTTAAATGTTTTCAATGTTAAACACAATGTAAAAATATAGTATTTTATAAGCCATAATTGTTCATTCTTAAGATAAATTGTAGTAACTTTTATAATTCTCTAGAAGATTCAAGCTTGTTGATTCTGTAACATTTTTTATTGCTTTTTTTTATCAGAATGCTGCTATTCATCATAACTTGACTTGCAGCTTTAAGTTATTTTAAGAGGTGATTTGTCTGAGATGATTACCCGTTTTTATTTTTGTAGAGAATATATTCCCATTTCTCAGCAGGATCATATAATATTAGCCTCAGCCAGTTATTATGTGTATATATAGAATCATAAAAAATTATATATTCATGTTCTTACAACGGTAATTGTTAAATTGCTCCTTAAATCTTAATGTTGATATGACTTATATTTCCATCGGTGGTCTTATATTATAATTTTATAATTTCTATATTTTGTTATTGCATTGTCAATATATTTGTACATATTTGGTAAATAAAATGTTCATATTTTAAATGATTTATTGAGTGTATATATGTTTTTTTTAACAAAGACTTGTAACTTTAAGAATGGGTACAAGTTACCTACACTTAGAGACTGGGTGGTCTAGAGGTAAGACATCGATCTATAGGCAGGAAGGTCCCAGGTTTGATTCCATCCACAGGCAGTGGACATTTTTAAAAAATTGAACCTGTGGTTTCTTTCTCACATTACTCTCCCCTAGTCTTTGGGTAGTGAGATCTGATGTCTAGCCCTCTAGGAAAAGGGTGAGAAACAGGAGGTTCCGTGTGCACACGTTAAATAACCCTTACCAGTTTAAAGTAAAAAAAGAGTAGGCTAAAAAATGGCCACTGTCCGGGCAAAAATTGTTAAGCAAATCTACCCATTCATGCCAAAGACAGATGTGTTGGCTGAAAGGTGCATATATCACGGCTGTGCCGTAAACTAGCAACACAACGCATAAACGCCCACTTAACGGGTGAATGCTAAGAAGAAGAATATTGACATTTGATAGACTAAATACTAACATTTTGACCGGAATAAAACTGACATGACGAAAGGAAAGACAGTCTTTCAATGGCTGGTTACATCAACCACAAAACTACAGTATGCCTGTTGTAAGTATCTATAATATTTTGTCAAAGATTTGTTTAGTCTTCGTTTTGTGGCAAAAGATTTCACATCAAGCCCTCTTGTGAGAAAGTGCCACTAAAAATAAATATGAAAATGCTTTGAATAAAATAAGGTGCTATTAAACACTAATATGTTAATCTAAATGATAGTTCCCTATAGTATTGGCAACCTGATCACAAAATAAATATAATATTGGCATAGTCCTATTTTCAAGCGGCAGTTTTTTTTTCTAATTGACAAGGCTTTGGAGTTCACACAGCCTCTGAAAACTGAGATTTTTCCAGAGAAGATTTACCAGAGATTGTTCTGGAATGTAATACAGTCGAACCTGGTCTTAGGACCACCTGTTTAAAGCGTTTCCCTGGTTATAGGACCGGGTCTACAATTTCCCCGAGTTTTTTACTATATGCTAACACTGATTACGGCGCTCACCGTATGACGCGACCAGAGACCAGGCTAATTAACCGCCGCCAATGTTATTTATCCCGTTTACGACACGCGGGTAATCCGATGGGAGCCATAAACGATCGACACAGGTGTCTACAGGTGTCGAGGTTTTCCCGTATTTAGTGAGTCCCAGATTACAGTGGGACGTGTTACGTTTATCAGTCAATACTGGTGTGAGAAAAACGGCAGACACAGATCTATGATTCGTGAAGTGACATCACTTCGCGGTTCCGTCTAGACCAGAGTAGACCATTGCGTGGCCCGTATAAATTACAGGAATTAACTAAAGAATTAGTTATTGCCCGCTTAGAGTGTATTCACGTACATGTACAGTATCTCAGTGAATTATTTTTGTGGATTTTAAAAGTGTTACACACAATATAGGAAATGGCCAGTGTCAAAAGTGTAAAACCAAAAGCATTAACGCTGGAAGAACGAATATCAGTGATTCGACAAAATATTTTTGTGTGTTTAACTATCGTGTTTTATGAAAAGTGTCCAACCAGTGGCTATTGTAGACCGACATGTGCACTATGTTCTACTCATGGATTACGCTGATTTGCAGGTTAGTTTTCATAGTGCTTAGGATAAAATTTTTTTTATCGCTCTATTTATTATGTGAAACCTGTGAGGCAGGACCACCTGTCCTATGGGACCAGTTTTTGAAAGTCCCGTGAATGGTCGCCTTAGACAGGTTCGACTGTAGTGGCTTGGCGTGATACTGATCACATCATCCCAAAAAAATGTACTGTGGTCGTAGAAAAATATGATCACTAACACCATATTCCCCATACACCTAGCAAGACGTGGAGGGAACCTTTACTTTTTACTATCACATCAAGAAACTAAATGACTTACATATGAGAAATGTGGTAATTGCCTTTAAAATCAGCATTTCGAATGGTGCACCACGTGTCCCAGAATTGACTACACTGATACCAAACCTGGCAAAGACAGGGCGCTGTTTAGTAGTTTATTATCTTCTAGAATCATATGTGCATGGCAAATTTTGATTATTATTCAACATCAATTGCTTATATATGATTAAATCAATTTCTTCTGTTGCGTTCGCCAGCCGACTACTCATCACCCATTCTTAAATGAATGTTAAGTGGGTGTAGATGCATTGTTTTGTGGTTTACAGCAAGTTGCAGTATTTTCTCTTTTCGAATGAACCTCCATTTTAAACACATTTTTGTGTGGTGTATTGTTTTCCTGCTTTGATCCTGAATCATTTGACCAGGATTAGTCAGTCTGTTTTCTCCAAAAACCACTGGGAGGTGTTGCTTTATCTTGATCAGCTGTTGTAACTGATTCTGATGAAAGCAGTCAGCTATGGGTTTGTCTGAAAATGCAAGTATCATTCAATAATTTTGTTCTGTCCTTTTTATCCAGTAACTTTTATTGAGAGCTCATACAATTGAGGTATGTTCTTTCTCTGATATCAAATTGATTAACTCCCTTAAGGGAAAGAACTCAGCAATTCTTGCTAGTGCTACAGAATTCTTGCATTGAGCTATATCTTTAGTGATCAGAGAAAAGACTGGTGCTAACAGACAGATACCATCAGAGTATAATAATGATGGCCCTATATACAAATGATGGTTAGTGTGCTTGCTCCTGATCAGAAGAGTCTAGGTTCTATTTCCAGAAGTGGCAAATTTTTTTTTTTTGGAGCAATAAAACTTCCAGGTTCACAGCCTCTAAAAATTTGCTACCAAATATTTTATCGGAAGTAAGGGCAGCATGGGAGCCATGATAGCTCAGTGGTTAGTGAACTGGACTACAAAGAACAAGAGGTAGGGTTCGATCCCAACCGACGGCTTCCGGTTCACCCAGCCTTTAATGGGTACCGGATTTTTTTTCTGGGAAAGTAAAGCAGCACGGGCGTAATACTGACCACATTACCCCAAAAATCATGTGCCGAAGGTCAGTAAAATTTAGGGTCACTAACACCATATTCCCTATATGCCACTTGGCGTGACTGGGGGTACTTAACTTTAACTAACTTTAAGGGCAGCATGGAAGCCGCAATAGCTTAGTGTTTAGTGAACTGGACTACAAAGGACAAGATATCAGGTTTGATCCTGATCGACGGCTTCTGGGTCACCCAGCCTTAAATGGGTACCGGATTTTTTCTGGGAAAGGAAAGTGGCATGGGCATAATACTGACCACATTACCCAAAAATTCATTTGGTGAAAGACTATACAAATTATGGTCACTAACACCATACTCTATGCGCCACTTGTGTGACGGGGCTCTTTACTTTACTTAAGGGCAGCATGGTGTGATACAGCCCAAAAATGTGCTGTCAGTCATGAATAGAAACTGTCACTGGCACCATATCCCCAATATATTTTTCTTTTCTATATACAAAGTTGAATGCATTTGAAATAAATGTATAAGGAAAATACTTGGTATAGCGTGGAACGAATTAAAAACAAACAAGGAAATTAGAGAAATCGCCAATCAACCACTAATATCTTCAGTAATAAAGAAAAAAAACGATGGTCATATGTTGGACATGTGATGAGAAGAGATAATAACCGAATAGCAAAGCAAGCCCTCATGTGGGAACAACAGATAAGAGGAAAAGAGGAAGACCCAGAGAGTCACTGAGATGAACATTGCTGAGAGAGGCAAAAGCAGCAGGAATCGGCTCCCTCAATGTGATAGAGCTGCTTGCACAGAACAGAGACAAATGGCGAGATTTGATAAAATATCTTTAAAAGAATTGAAAACTGCTAGAACAAAAATTCAGATAAGAGAAGGAGTATCTTGGTCTATGCCCTATGGGCTGGCTACGGCTCGAAAGGTCAATAGATAGATATACAAATGTCAATTATTTGTTACATTTATAGCCTGCTGCTATGAAGTTCTTGGTGATTTGTGTTCAGAAATAAAAATAAAAAAAACTATATTTCCAGTAGGAAACTGATAAGCAAAACAAAGTTTTTTCCTTCCACATTCAAGTTTTTATTGTGTTTACTACAAAATGTAAACAATCAAGTTTTATTAGCAAACAAAAATTGTTCTCAACTGCAGTTTTAAATATTCACTGTTTACATTTGGCCACAACCAAGGTTTAAACTTTGCCATGGTCATTGTCTTTCAGTCCTGTCTCTGACATTTTCTCTACATTTTCACTATAATGTACCAGCTCTTCAACCGCATTGCAGCAAGCTTTACAACTCTCATTCAGTTCCCCTACAGCAAGTACCAAATCAGGACTGAATTGGGTAGCAAGATCCACTTCCAATAAGTGACTTCGAACTGAAAAAAAATAAAATAAAATTATGAACAATCATCAGTGTATGCTTAATTATCAATATTGTACAAAGCTTTAATAAGTTATGAATTTTTTTTAAACTGGAAACTGTTATAGACCTTATTTATTATGAAGCAATAACAGTACTTGAAGTAATGACAATAAATTAGAGTATTACACAACAGGCCCTTTTTGGAATTTCCAAGGAAAAAGACAAGAGGAAGACCAAAATATTCTTGGAGAAGACAGACTGAAACAGAGATGAAGATGATGGGGAAGACATTGAATGATCTTAAAATAATGACAAGAAACCGAATGACTTGGAAAGTGTTTGTTGAAGACCTACACTCCACAGGGAGTTGTAAGGTAGAAGAAGAATGACAGTATTTGCCCTCTCAACATCAAATGTTGTGGCTTTGTACAGTTAAATATTATTTCAGTCCCCTACCACATGAATATTTCATAGGACACACTTTTTTTTTTACAAATTTAATGTGATATTACAACAATGTATGTAGGTTATGTCATTAATTAGTCATACTGGCAATAAGCTCGTCATCATCATCATCATGTGCCTTCTCTGCAACGAAGGTTGGCTACCATGCATCGCCATTCTACTCTGTTTCTTGCTTTGATGGTGCAGGCTGACATAGATTGACTTGTCCATCTTTGATGTTACTCGTCCATGTTAGTCTTGGTCTGCCTTTGCCTCTTTTACCTTGTATTTTTCCTTCCAATATTACTTTTAGTAGGCTGTTGTGTCTTTTAACATGCCCCCAAAATTTCATTTGTCTTGTCTTAATTGTGTTTAGTAGTTCTCTTTTTATTTTCAGTTGTTTTAAAACTCCATCGTTTGTTAGCTTTTGTTTCCATCCAATTCTACCTATTCTTCTATAAATCCACATTTCAAAGACTTCAATTTGGCAATAAGCTAGCTAGACGAATCAGAGAACTGCAACTGAATAAGGCTCAGTCTGTATCAAGATGAAAAAAAAGTTGTACAGGTTCACCTTAATATTGTGACTAGAAAAAGGTTGGGGAAACACTTTCTTAGAGCATTGCCTAACAGTAAATAAGTCAACTGATAAAATAGGAATAAGCATCTGAGAAACCAAATCATGATTATATGAAACCATTGATTTACAGGAGCCATCGACATAAAAAAATCTTGCCTTCTACTGAAATAATGAGAGAGCAGGCTGGCTCAGATCAGGGTGAAAATACCCATGTTTAACTGAAATGTGTCAGTCCAAAACTCTAAAAGCATTAATTAATGTAGAGCAGGTATTTTTCACCATTGACATGAGCAGAAGACAAAATAATCTTCATGAAAATTATCAGTTTAATTGTGTGTGCATGCTCTCACATACCACCAAGTTCCAGGTATTTCTCATATAGGCTCTGAAGTTCTCTGTTCATGGAGTTTACAGCTTCAATTGCTGCACTGTGGCTATAGTATTTTGCATTCTGTGGCAGCTTGGAAGAATAATCTGATTCAGAAACATGTTCATGATGACTGCAAAGAATAATGAGGTCTAAAAGTTTATTTCACTCATATAACCATACATTCAACAATAACATACAATATCCAAATCATAAAGTGAATGTTAAGAAAAATGTGTACAAAATTCAAGCATCTCAAACTGGAGCTGCCATCTCCTTTTTCTTGTTTTCCTCATTTGTCTTTCAGCGTTGAGGGGTCATCACCATCATGCAGCATAAAAATAAACAGGACAAATTTGAAACAAGTGCAACATCTGAAATACATGGGCACAATAATATCAGATGGATGATGCACCACAGAAATAAAATGTTGAATAGCTCAGGCCAAAATAGCATTTCAGAAAATAAAAAATATCTTATGCAACAAATCCGTCAATAGAAATGAGAAAGAGAGTTCATCGGTGTTATATAGAACCAATTCTGACCTATGGAAGCGAATCATGAACAGTAGACAAACAAATGAAAAGACGATTAGAAGCCACAGAGATGGGATTTCTCAGAAGAATGTTGAAAGTTCCCTGGACAGCTAGATAGACCATTGAGGAAGTTCTCAAAGAGGCCAACACAAAAAGGGAGCTCCTAAAAAACATCAGAAAGAAACAATCAACATTTTTCGGGCACATCATGAGAAGAGGAAAGTTGGAATACTTGGTTACAACTGGAAAAATAAAAGGAAAGAGAGAAAATACTGGATGGCTTGGTGGCATGGCATGGAAAGCAGTCAACAACAGAACTGATACGAGGCACTGTAGATAGATGATTGTGGAAGGACATGATAACCTACATCAACCGGTATGGCACATGATGATGATGATGGAGTTTGGCTAAAAATGATAAATTACCTATTTGGAAAATAGATGCAGTAATTAGTTTCTTATGAGAAGCAGCTATTTAATGCTTATCTTGTTTTAACATGTTTAATCATCATATCAGTACATCATCATACGTCAATATTCTCACTCACAGTGTAACAGTCTCCAAGAGGTTTATACCATTAATAGCTTTTGTATATTTTATGTGCACTCAATACGTGCTTAGAAGTGTCTAGGGTCGATTTCCAGAAGTGGTGAATTTTTGTCTGAAACAAGGCTCTGGGGTCCACCCAACCTTTGAAATTTGGTACTAGTTATTTTTTCTAGGGAGTAGAGACAACCTAGAAAATCAAATCATGGTCATTTACTCCGTAGTGTGTCAATTGAGTTATTTGGGGTCATCACCATTGCACTGTATGCACCACTGTCTTCTTTGACTGTTCTGCCTGCAGAGCGTGCTGTAAATGCCCATGTACTTCTTTGGTGTCGCATTACGGATCCGTCTGTATAGATGACTGCATCTTCACCATCGGTGCTATCCCAGATGAGATCGTTGACCTCCGTATTAACCACGACTGAGTTCTGTTCCCTACATTTCCTATCGAGTATGACAATACACCAAGCATAATAAAGAACATGTACTGGCAACAAACAGCGGCCATAAGAACTGAAAACCAATTGGGAATGTTTCAACAAATAAAACAGGGTGTTAGACAAGGTTGTGTGCTGTCACCAGATTTGTTTAATATTTATAGTGAGATTATTTTAAGATCCATAAGGGACATGCCTGGAATAACAATTGGAGGTCATAATATAAATAATCTAAGGTATGCTAATGATACAGTCTTAATCGCTAAGAGTGAAAATGAGTTACAAGAAATGTTGGACATTATAGTGAAAGAAAGCAAAAATAAAGGACGCGGCCTTAATAACAAAAAGACAGAGGTAATGGTAACAACAAAGAAAAAGACATCACTTCAGTGCAAAATAAAGACAAGTGGAACAATATTAAAATAGGTAAATGAATTTAAATACTTGGCAACTTTGTTAACTTCAGACGGAAGATGTACAAAAGAGGTGAGATGCAGAATGGCTCAGGCAAAAGCAGCTTTCCAAAAAATGAGGAAGATATTATGCAATCCATTTTTGACAACAGAAACAAGAAAAAGAGTTCTTAAATGTTATGTAGAGTCAGTCTTAACATATGGATGCGAATCATGGACAATAGAACAACAGACAAGAAAAACACTGGAGTCTGTAGAAATGTGGTTTTACAGAAGAATGCTGAGAGTACCATGGACAGCTAAGAAGAGTAATGAAGATGTTCTGAGAGAGGTCAAAGCAGAAAGAGAGCTAATTTTCAATATTAGGAAGAAACAATCATCATTTTTGGCCATGTAATGAGAAGAGAACAACTGGAGTATATTGTAAAAACTGGAAAAATTGAGGGACGAAGATATAGAGGGGAAGCAAAGAGAAAAAATAACAGACAGTTTAAGAGAATGGCTTGGCAGAAGGTCAACAACAGAAATGATAAATAGCTGCCGAGATCGAAGGTTGTGGAGAGACATGATCACCTACGCCAGTAGGCCCGGTACTTGATGATGATGATGACAATACACCAGTGAGCCAATGTTTGCCATAATATATTTCTATTTTTTTTTTTTACATTAAAAAATATTTCCTCCCAATCCTTGAAAATCATCATGATTACTACTTTCCGAGAATTCATGGGGCTTTCATGTTTGCTCTTTTTGTAGCTTCCATGACGATGTCTGTCTTGCATCACGTTTTCTTAGTGTTTTTCCAAACCATCTGCATTTGTTATTAATAATCTGCTGTTCAATAGGCCTTTGCTCTGTTCTTCCCAGGTGTCTGTGTTACCCTCATTTCTTATCTTGTCATACCATATGTGATTTCAGAATTTTCCTAGTTATTTATAAATGTGGAATCTATCCTTTGACTGCGTTATGCAACATCCATGTCTCTGAGCTATTATATACATTTATGACTTTTGGTGTCTTAACAGACAGTTAGTAGCAAGCAGTCACTAGTTTGGTAACAATGTGTGTCTTATTCTGGATGCTGCTTTGCTGAAAAGCTTCTCTTGTGACTGAATCTGTCAATATTAGATAGAGAGATCCGGCCACAGAAGGAACAAGATGTATACAAAATGTATTCGGTACGTCTGGCCTCGTCTCTTTATACCTGCGACTTTTGTCTTCTGAATTTGATATCTACACTGCCTTGAAAGTTGCTCTGCAATTTTTTTTATTTTTGTTCTCCATGTGCTACGATCTGTAGCCACATTTTACGTTTCTTTCGCTGATAAAGAGTTCCCTCCAGGAAACCCTGCAAACATCCTTATATCTCAACACGTCTCTGTCCTTAGGTCTCTTTCCGTCCATAAGTTCGCCATGCAATATTTGTTTCTCTCTCTCTCTGCGACCAAGACTCAATCAGAGTAGGATTCCAGACTCTATCATGAAGTCAGCTGTCTGTTTGAGTGATTCGATTGCCCCATATAGTTTTTCTTCCAGGGGGGTGGGTGTGGACCACATTGATCTTCAGGTCTGTGTGCTGGGGGCAATCCTGTAGAACATGTTTTGTAGTCATATTGTCCAGTGTACTGTGGCATAGGCTGGTTGTACCTATTTTGAATTTGGTGAACATGTGATTTCTCATTCTATTGTGGCCAGTGCGTAGGCGAAGTATGATGACTTGATCCCCCCTTGATAGTTGGAGGTATCCGTCCCTCTCGTTATGCTTTGGGTGTTCTCGTTTCCATTTTTCATGGTACTGGCCTTTGAGGATGAATTTGGCTTCATCATAACTGAGCGGATGGTTCTCTTGTGATAATCTGCCTCCCTCTTTAGCTAATTTGTCTGCGCGTTCGTTCCCGTGTATATTACAGTGTGATGGTATCCATTGGATGACTACTCTTTGGAAGTTATTGCATAGTTGATCCAGGGTTGTTCTCAAGTCATCTAGTTCATTGTTCTTGGAGCTTTTTAGAGCTGATAGTACTGACAGTGCATCAGTCAGAATCACCAATGTACTGCGCATGTTATTTTTGAGTTGAGTAGCCAGTGTTGCAGCATCCCCGAGGGCCTCAGTTTCTGCTTTAAAGTTGTTTGAGAATTTCCCAGTAGCTATTTGTTTGAGAATACGATTGTTTGCTATTCTTTTTACATGGTCCAACCACCTTAGTCTATGACTCCTAAGTATTGTCATGACGGATGAGAGTGTGGCTCGTTGTAAAACATTAGAGTTAGCTACTTTGTCCTGCCGTTTGATGTTCATAATCTTTCGAAGGCAGCGCACATGAAAGCTGTTTAAGCTTTTCTCCTGCCCTGCACAGGTAGTCCAATTTTTATTTTATCCGTAAAGAAGTGTACCAAACACGCAACTTTGGTAAATCTGAATCTTAGTCCTGAGTGTTAATTTGGTGTTGGCCCATGCTCTATCTTTAAGTTTACCAAATGTGGAAGCCTTTCCGATTCGGGAATTTATTTCTTCTCCAAGGGAGACTGGTTGTGACCATAGAACCAAAAAAATAGGTGACCTTTCTCACATATTCAAGGGATGTTTTATTTAACGATATACTCATACTGCGGGACTGGCTAAACCTAAGTTGTTGAAGCACCACAACTTTTTGGATACTTATTGAGAAGGAGAATAAATCATATGATCTAGCTAGATTGTCAATCATTGACTGCAGGAGCGGAGGGACTCATCGTGAGCAACCAGTGGAGCATTATCAGCGAATAGAAGCTCCTTGATTAGTCTCGTTTTAAATGTTGAATTCTTAGTCATTCTAATTCTTACCTATGACTATGATTATGACTACCAGAATCAGTAGATATGGTCTGCTGTAGTAGTGGCAGCGCATGATCAACATCCTTGTCCACAGACATCCTTGTACTCTACGTCTATATTTGTATTAATCTTGATTTAAATTCAGATCCTTTTGCAATAATCCGAAATATTGATAATCTAAATGTATGCAAACAGTTGCAGTTTTTAAAATACAGGCGGTCCAAGTACTTTGTGCAAGCAAAAGTGAACATGTCACGTGATACACAAATAATTGCCTCCTGTTGAAGAGAGGAATCAACTCTGTGGACAACCGTAGAGACTAACACAACTCACTAAAGGGTAGTAAGTGTTCATTTTCTAATCTCTGTACTGTATTGTGTTAGTGTTACTGTTAGACTTATCGCGAAAATGAATATTTGTTTGAGAGATGATGCAGTGTTGAAGTTCATAAGTATGATATTTTTACGAGGTAATAGTTAAAATTAAGTTAATTAATAAATAATGTTTGTTGACTTGAACACTTGATGAACGCTCAGTCAGTCAAAGTTAGTTACTAATATTACTATCTATTACCACTAATTAGTAAAACATATTTAACTGAACTACTGAAACGGCAGTAACACTCACACTGGATTGGAATGGCCGTACAACGTTTGTTTGAATTTTCTTGGAACTGTTACAATGAACTTACAACTCAAAGTCACACAGTACGATGACCACCAGTTACTGAGTTAGTAAGACAGAAGGGTCAGCAACAAGTTACTAAATAATAAGGAACTGTTAAGTCAAAGGATAAATGATAAAACGTTCTTGTTCTTCTATTATTATTACTAAGAAATTTTGACAGTAAATGAAATGAGCATTAAGTAATCAGTAATGACCCTTAGAGTTAGAGTTTTCATATTTTGACAGTCCATAATTAGTGATTATTTCTTTCCTTATTATCTATCTTGATTCTTCAGTTCTTGAAATAATCATTTCATTCATATTCTCTCTCTCTCTCTCTCTCTCTCTCTCTTGTCCATATTAAAAATGACCAATGATGTATTGTTTCTCACACTCACATTCAAAACTAGTGAGATGGTTGAAAACAGAATAGGAGGGAGTGGAGAAAGTATATTATTAGAGAAATCCTCAAGTACCACGCCTGGTGGTGTAGGTGATCATGTCTCTCCACATATTTTGATCTGGACAGCTATTTACCATTTCTGTTGTTGACCTTATGCCAGGCCATTCTTTTCAGCTGTCTCTATTAGAGAAATAAAGTAAATAGTCATACCCCATTTCTGTGTTGGTATACCAGTCTTCTTTGCCAACCTGCATTGCACTCTTGTCTGAAAAAATACCTCTTTTGGCCTGATATTCTAGCAAGGTTTTATATTCACATTCATTGACTGAATCATTTACTCATCTTGCCTTCTTGAGAGCTTCTAGAATGTCTGTTCAGTCCATCATAATCATTGCATACAATCTTCACAACAGCATACCCAACAAGTCTGCTTGTTCATTTTTTTCTGCACCCAAATGCCATGCCATACAATTGAAGAATTGTCAGCCGTAACCTCTTGAGAGACTCTAACCACTGCCGTGAGTCCAGCAAATTTTTATCTTTGAGTACATGCTTTGAGTCACTGTGAAAGTATATGTTGGTTAAAGTAGAAACAGTGGAAAGGAAGCAATGTTTATATAAAATGTGAATACAGCGTAGTGTATTAGACCATAAACAAAGGAGTAAAAAATAATATAATTGAAAAAGTAGAGGTTATCATCTAAATAAAAAATGTAATTAAAAACTATGAAAACCTGTTAAATCAATTAGCATAGAAGACAGGATACAGATAACTGGAAAAGAGACAGCAATTTCTTTCTTCTCTTTTTCTTCTGCATTCACCCAAAACACTTTTTGTCCACCTAAAAAGGACACTAGAAGGGTTTAGATGCATTGTGTTGTGGTTCACAACAGCATGCTGTGATATCTGCACTTTTTGGTCCTACACTACAACTTCAGCCCAGCATTTTTGGGTACTGGGTTTCCTCTTCAATTCTTACTCATTGGGTAAAATTGGTTAGTACATTTCCAGAATCACGGTGCAAAGGTGAACTATGTTTTAGATGGCAGTTATAGCTGCTTATCCTGTCACAAATAGCCAGCTGCTACTTAGTCACTGACCACAGACTGCCCAGGGGGTGTAGAGGCAGCTTGATCTGCATGGCGAGCAAATGTGTTTATAAAAAAATATAGGAAAGTCAACAGACTAAATCATGATCAAGTACCGGGCTTGTTGGCGTAGGTGATCATGTCTCTCCACAACTTTCGATCTCGACAGTTATTTATCATTTCTGTTGCTGACTTTCTGCCAAACTATTCTCTTAAGCTGTCTGGTATCTTTTCTCTTTGCTTCTCTCTATCTCTTCGTCCCTCAATTTTCCCAGTTGTTATAATACATTCCAGCTGTTCTCTTCTCATTACATGGCCAAAAAATGATGATTGTTTCTTCCTAATATTGGAAATTAACAAACTAAATGTAATATTAAATAAGAAAAAAAGAACATACAAATGCATAATAGAATAAATTAATTTCTAATCTGGCAACAGTTACAATGTAATAGGTGGAAGAAACTATTGAGGAAGTTATTTATAATTTTTTTTTACTCTCAGAAAACTAATGAATTACTCTTCAAAACAATAAAACCTTAAAACAAGACCTAAGAATACATTTAATGTAAGCTGGAAAGAAAGTTAATTCCTGCAAATATTGGTAGAAGAAATTATAATTGTATTTTTTTTAAGACTTAGAAAGACACATAAAAGACCCATCAGTTTACATATGCAGGTAAATTTAATGGAAATATGAATGCCTATGGTACCAATTTTATATAAGAGCAGAACATGATAATGTGTCACTTATTTTCAATACTTTATGTAATGATATAAGGTGTAATTGTGAACAAAAACAGGTAACAATCATTAGTTAAAATAACTTTTTAAATATATAGATAATAAATAACTTTATACCTTGTTTAATGTACTGATTTTTGGTACTTCACTGATGATCTGTTTTTCTTGAGCAAGGAATGTTGTGTGTGACACAGTAAGTACTTTTAGAAATTCACACAAGATAAATGACATTATATTGGTTTCAGACATAGTTTCTCCTCAGGTTGAGTTTGTGAAAATTCAAATTTGTCACTATTGCATTGCACCTTGGAATGGTAAAGTAAAATTGGTAAATCTGAACTCAGAGTTGAACTATGATTTTGGATGTGCCTTCTAACTCTCAATTTGTGTAAGGAAGATTTATAACACTTTGAGGCTGATGGGGCTGTGTGGTCTTGAGGTAAGACTTTACCCTCAAGCCAAGAAGGTCCTGTTTTCAAATCCCACCACAATTGGTAGGAATTTTTCTCATCAAATATGTGGTTTCTTTATGGCTTTATGCTTCCTTGGTCTCTGGTTAATGAGACCCTTTGTCTAATTCTCTTGGATAATGGGAAACAAAATCAGGAGACTCAGTGTGCACTTTGTACATGTTAGATAATCCTTTGCAGTTAAAAGTAAATAACAAATAGTTGGCCCAAATGACCACTGCCCTGGCAAAGTTGTTAAACTTAAAAACATATACCCCCGACAGAAGATGGATGTGTCAGGCTGATAGGTGTAGTTATTGTGGCTTGCCTTAAATTAGCAACACAATTTTACTTAGGCTTTGTTAAATATGGGAGCCATGAAAGCTCAGTGGTTAGTGAACTAGACTACAAAGGACAAAGGGTAGGGTTCGATCCCAACCGACGGCTTCCGGTTCACCCAGCCTTTAATGGATAGCGGATTTTTTTTCTGGGAAAGTAAAGCGGAACGGGCCTAATACCGACCACATTACCCCAAAAATCATGTGCTGAAGGTCTGTAAAATTTATGGTCACTAACATGAAAAAACAACAACAGAAATGGGATCCAGTGGTCACTGACCAAACAACTTGATGGTTTAGACTTTGCTGATGACATAGCTCTCCTATCACACAGCCATCAACAGATGCAGGATAAAATGAGTATATTAGATGAGAGATCACAACAGCTAGGACTAAAGATTAATAGAGATAAAACCAACATTATGAGAATTAATGCAGTTGGCAATAACCAAATAAAACTAGGAGAAATACCTCTACTAGACGTACAATCTTACATATATCTGGGCAGTAATATAGATAAAAAGGGAGGAACAGAAAATGATACCAAAATAAGGATATCAAAAGCAAGAGGAGCTTTCATTGCACTGGGAAACATATGGAAATCCAAAGAAATTAGGCTAAATACAAAAATAAAAATTTTCAACTCAATGTTTAGTCGGTCCTATTATATGGCCGTGAAACATGGAGAATAACAAAATTGACAATCACGAAGGTACAGATTTTCATTAATGGATGCTTGCGCAGAATAAAGGGACGGAAATGGCAGGACAAAGTCACTAACGTGGAATTATGGAAATGTACCGGTCAAATACTAGTGGATAAAGAGATACAGCGAAGACGATGGCGATGGATAGGACACATACTACGGAAGCCAACTGAGAGTATTACACAACAGGCCCTTTTCTGGACTCCCCAGGGAAAAAGACAAAGAGGAGGACCAAGGAATTCTTGGAGAAGACAGATTGAAGCAGAGATGAAGATGATGGGGAAGACATGGAATGATCTTAAAAGAATTGCAAAAAACAGAACGACTTGGAAAGTGTTTGTTGAAGACCTATGCTCCACTGGGAGCTAAAAGGTAGAAAAAAAAAAACACCATATTCCCTATATGCCACTTTGCGTGACGGGGGGGTACTTTACTTTTTGTTAAATATGCAAATGATAATGTAATGTGCTCATTGATAAATTCACCAAAAAGTATAGGATCCTCTATTCTATCACATGTTAAAACACACATTTTAAAAATATTTAAATCAAACCAACCCTTAATTTTTCTTGTACTTAGTAGTTTTTAAAGTTTGGTTGTGTTGAAGAGTCTTGTATATTACATATTTATTTTTCTCGTTTTAGGTTAAAAATGGACTTGAAAGAAGATTTAAAGGGTTTACTGAAAAAGGGTTATTCTGCCATAAATGACCTGAATAAGTTTGATATAACTCCAAAACAAACTGTGCTGAAACAAAATGCCATGAACTCTCAGAATAAAGCACAAGAACTGATAAGAAATCTTCACCAAGTTGTAAATGACTTTGATAATCTATTACAGTCATTTCTCTTGAAGGCTATTGATGAAAAAATGACAATTTTGGATGGTCATTATAAAGAAGTCACCAATTATGTGGACTATGTATCAAATCTTTGCTTCATGGCAGAGAATATGATTAAAGAGGATAACTTACAAGTGGTACGTTCATATGGTCCTGAAGTGAAAGTTGAGTTTTTGAAAAGCCTGAAAGAGTGCAGAGAGTTAAAACTGGTTGATTATGAAACATTTACTTCTTTGGATTTAGAAATTGACTTAAGTGGGCTCTTTCAAAATTCTTTGGTGAAAATTGTAAGCTGGAACCCTGAATGCTTGGAAAAACAAGTAGTGCATTCAATAGGTTTTGGAAATTTGAAAAAAGATGTTATTCCAGTGAATAAAACAAAAGTTACCGAAAAGTTTCCAGTTATTGATGACTTAGAATATAATGATTCAGCAAGTGCTGAGGTCAGAAATGAGAAAAGTAATATTGGAGCAAGTAAAAACCTGCCACGTCCAGAAAGAAGACAATGGCACCAATTTCATGGAATTAAAACTTTATATGACAGCAAGAATAGTTTACTGAATAATGACAGAGAAAAAGTTTCAATGCCTGGCACTCAAAGGATGGAACAGTTTGATACAGCAGAATCACATTATAATGTGCTTAGCTCTTTCCCTCCATCATGTAAAACAGATTCCCCTATAGCTCAGCAAATTAGCAAACCAAACATATATTTATCTAATAATGATCAGTCACAGATAACTATAAAACCTACCAAAAATGTACCTATTGTTAAGAAAAATATGGAACTGTCAGAAACCATTACACAGGTTCTTAAGAACCTGAAGATGGAAGTTACTGAAGATGAGGGGATACAGAATGAATCTACATTTAACCAATTCATGCCATTATTTGGAAGCTCTGTAAACACTACAAATAATCCAGAAAACACCCTGCCAAAAAATCTAAAGTGCATCAAGAAAGAAGTAGAAGCTTCAAATACTGACAATTTCACCACAGTTGAGAATAATGGCTGTGCTGCTAATAATTCATGTGACATGTTAACAATTGGAATTAAAGAAATGTCACTTCTCAAAAGCAACTCTTGGAAATTAGAAAATGTAAAGCCACTAGAGATGACATTTGACCTAAGGACAGTGCTGTCTGGAAACAAATCAAGAATCCCAGGTATGTGCCTTTAATAACACTATGATGATAATTTATTGAACTGTTTAATATAGTGCATCATCATAACATTAGTAGTATGATTGTTTCCTGTTGTAATCATATTGGTGAATTAAAGAAACAAATTAAAAATAATACTTTTGGAGAGGGTGTAACAGAATCTCAACACTTAGGTTGACACAGATTTTAAGTTGAACATTTTAGTGATGTTTTAAGCTGTTCACTACTTCCAAATTAACTGTTAAAAGTTTACAATTTTTGGGATTTTAACACCATTTTAAAAAACATCAATATCTTATTGAATAAACGAACAATTACCTGGGTTCTACCAAAAAGAACAGATTTGAGCAGGTTGGGATGAGACAAATAAAGGACACTAATCCTCCTGGTTGGAGGTTGTAACATTCTTCAGTGTTCCAGGACCTTCTTGTTCAGATCCAGATGCCTCTAGACCAGCCAATCCCTCTAATATACGACTGTCAAGCTCATTAGCATAAGGAATGCTTGTTTCTTAGTGCACAACACAGCATGATTAATTCATTAACACAGAAAATGCGACCAAATATTCTGAACATTTGTTTTTGACATTTCATGTGATGACTCAAGATGCTGTTTAGATCTCATACAAAAGTTTATTCACACAGTTCTTTAGTTACACTTCATACCTCATGTGGAAAATTATCTTGGTTGAATATGAAAGTCACTCATTACACTTGCTGTTGACTATCTGTCTATCTATCTATTGACCTTTCGAGCCGTTGCCAGCCCATAGGACGTAGACCAAGATACTCCTTCTCTTATCTAAATTTTTGTTCTAGCAGTTTTCAATTCTTTTAAAGATTATTTATCAAATCTCGCCATTTGTCTCTGTTCTGTGCAAGCAGCTGTATCTCATTGAGGGAGCCGATTCCTGCTGCTCTTGCCTCTCTGATCAATGTTCTTCTCAGTGTCTCTCTGGGTATTCCTCTTACCTGTTGTTTCCCACATGAGGGCTTGCTTTGCTATTCGGTTATTATCTCTTCTCATCACGTGTCCAACATATGACCATCGTCTTTTCTTTATTACTGAAAATATTAGTGGTTGATTGGCGGTTTCTCTAATTTCCTCGTTTGTTTTGAATTTGTTCCATGCTATACCAAGTATTTTCCTTAGACATTTATTTTCGAATGCGTTCAACTTTGTTTCTATGTCTCTAGTTGTTTTCCAGCTGTCACACGCATATGTAAGGGTTGATAGTACATTTGATTTGAATAGTCTAAGTTTTGTGTTTGTGCTGATGAGTTTTGATTTCCACAACTTTTCAAGGCTTCTGAAAGACATTGCTGTGTTAGCTATTCTGATTCTAATTTCTTTACTTGTATCCTCTTCTCGATCAATGTGACTTCCAAGATAGATAAAGTGATTGATCTCTTCCACTGGTTTTGTTTTCCATGTATATTCTGTCATCTGTCGGAATTAAGCTTTTCATGACCTTAGTCTTTTCATGATTGAGCTCAAGCCCACTTTTGCTGGCTATTGATAATAGTTCATTTGTGTTTTCCTGCATCATTTTTATCTGACTGCTGATGAGAACTGTGTCATCAGCAAAGTCGAGGTCCTCCAATTGGTCTCCTTGTATCCATTCGATGCCTTTATTACCAGTGCAGAATTTCTTCATTATGAAGTCCATAACAACTCCATATAACAAGGACAATAAAATACATCCTTGTTTAACCCCGGTTTCTATTGGAAAACATTTGCTCAGTCCTTCCTCTGTACGAACTGCACAGGTGTATCCATCATACATGTCTTTGATAATGTTTATCATTTTTTATGGTAAGCCATATTGCTTCAGAATTTTCCCCAAAGAACCTCTATGAACGCTGTTGAATGCTTTTTTGAAGTCAATGAAGTTAAGTACAAAAGGTTTTTGCTTTTCAATGTGTTCCTCCTCATGCTGAAGTCGGATGTGTTGGGCCAAAAGGCGCAAATGTCACAGTTATACTGTAAACCACAACACAACGCAGACACACCCACTTAACGTCCTTTTAAGGGCAGATGATGAAGAGTAATTCTGTAGTCTACTAGAATACTCTAGAATACTTTAGTCATTTGGCGAACGCAAGCAAGCAATGTGTTTCTCCAATATAAGTCGTAGAGTAAAAATGTGGTCAAGGCAGCTTTTCCCTTTTCTAAAACAAGCTTGTTCTTCATGCATTACTGTATCTCTTGAATCCTTTATTCTATTCAGGATGATTTTGCAGAATAACTTTGAGGCAACTGACAAAAGTGTCACGCCTCTCCAAATGTTACAATCTCAGAGATTGCCCTTTTTTGGAAACAATGATTCCTTTTTTCCACTTATGAGGCACCTTCTCTGCTTTCCAAATGATGTTAAACATTTTCTGGAGGTGTATCAAATTATGGCTATCAATTTCCTTGAGGATCTCAGCTGTTAACTTATCCTCTCCAGCTGCCTTGTTGTTGTCCATATGCTTTAAGGTAGTCTCTATTTCGCACAAGGTGAAGTCATCTAAATTTATATCAAATTCTGCTGATGGTATTTCAGCTTCAAAATCTTTTAAATTGTGGGGTAGTGCCATACCCCACAATTAAGAATTTCTTTGAAGTGTTCCGCCCAACGTGCTTTTATGTCTGTGCTTGTTGTTATGTGTGTTATGTGTATAAATTCTTTATATATGTCTAGGCTACTGCTGGTGTTAAATGACCTCAAGTTCTATAATTTAACTTAAATCGGACAATAATATGACTACTGTATCAATCTGTACATTCCTTGACTTGATCTGCTTAAATAAGCACGTATCGTTTTAGAGACTCAAAATATCTACCTTTAGCTAAACATATTCCCTTGAAATAAATCTTTCTGAATGATCCTTTACAAAAACATCAATGAATGTTTCTCTAAGTCTGAAATCCCATGTAAACTCTGTCTTCTCTGTTCTTCCTCGACTATTATCTAGTCTCTTTCGACTGTCTTTCTGAATGAAGTCCTAAAAGCTGTCTAATACTTCTTTAAATACTGTAAATTAGCCCAGCCAAGCCCATGCTGGGTCCCATCAAATGTTTGTTTCCACCATGTATCTTCCAAAATACATCTTTTTTGGCCTAATTAAAAAGAAAAAATGATCTATTTGCAAAAAAAAAAAAAAAAAAAAAAAAAAAAAGCAATTACATAGTTATCTTTTTATGTCCCTATATTTAGGACAGGGGCACCACAGGAAGATAACAAGGTTGGAATGGGGGCCATGGAAGAAAAAATGGTAGAGAAGTGCTGGTCTAGAGAGAGACAAGAAAGACATTGATCTCTGGATAAGAAGGTGGTGGACATTTTTCTTGTTTAAATCCGTGATGTTTTTTTTCCATGGCTTTACTCCTGTCTCTGGGTTGTGAGATCTGATATCTAGCCTTTCAGATAATAGCAATAGAAGCTCCATGTACATATTAAAGAACTCTAGTTGTTAAAAATGGAAAATATTTATAAAAATAGCTGCTGTATGGGCAAAGTTAAGCAATTAAAAAAAAAATTGAATCAGACCAAAAGGCATGGCACCAGATATTGAGTATCATCATAAATTAGCAACATGGCACATCCAGCCCTACTTAATCGGTGAACACTGGAGAAGAAGAAGAGTTGGATAACATGTGTGCTTTTTGGCTTGGTAAGTTAGCTTTGGAAAACATATTTATAAATTTTGCTTCATCTATCTTTTCTGTCAGAGTAGCAGATTTTGGCAAAATGGCAATTATGTGGGCAGCACACAAGCCGTACAAAATTTGGCTTCTGTACCAAATAGGCTCAGTATTTTCTTCTCAAATTTTGCTTACTACATCAAACTACACCGTTGGTCATTTCCACTATTGTTATGAGGATTTATAATTGGATTGATCTGCGACAAGGTATTTACATGTTGAGCTAACTATTATTTACTATTTTCCTGTAAACTATTACAATCAATTGTACAACTTAACTCTGAAGAAACTGTTGGATTATTTCCATATATTACCAGTTAATCATTTTTGACAGCACCATCGCGTGTATCACAAAACAAAACTTTTTTACTCAACAACAAAAGTTCCCACTCTTCCTGCCAACTGTGGCATGGGTGTTCTGTGCGATGTTTTCTCTGGTGAAATATTAGCATTATGTCACAGTATCTAGCAGTTTCTGAATCTCTACTTCAGGTGACAAGAGATGATTTTGGCAAATTGGACATTAATGATATTAACATGAATTGTCTCTGTGGGACCGTTATTTTTAACTCTATAGTTTTTCTTTTTTATATGAGAAAGGACATTTTGATCTTTGTAGTTAGGTGACATTGCTTGCCTGTGACAACCCAGGAGTGTGCTTCTTGATATGTGAACCCAGTTTTCATCTTGAATATAATTGAAAGTTCAAACTTGTATTCATTTATATTGACACACTGATCTTTGAAGGCTTGGACTACAAATTTTGTGCACATGGGTCAGTGTTTTCCCTGGCAGAATTCTCTGTATATCGAAGAAGGGTTTGGAGCATCTATGTGTCCGGTGTGCAGTGATCATCCTGATATGACATCCATGCCCACATTGTAGCTTACTCTTACTGCATGTTCCATGTTCATATTGCCTACATTCTAACCCACTCTAATAGAGGACAGTGACAGTATGGTCTTCATCGACTCATCTGCATGAACACTAGTAACAGTTTACCATAAATCAGTTTCTTTGGTATATATGTGTCTACATCATCATCAAGTTACGTGTTCTTTGCAGAACATTGCCAGAGCATATCACCAGTGTGACTACCGGGGCTTTGATCAGGGGAGAAAAGAATATTCATATAGCCACTGTCACTTGTCAAGCATGTTGTAAGAGGCGACTAAGGAGGTTTTGGGGACATTGTCTTCGCAAGTGCTATGAAGTTTGTGCATCTGAAATAAAGCAATCTTCAATGCATTTGCTAATGTGTGGTGGGTATGCATCAGAGTAGGGAATGTGCTGATGAGGGGATCTGAGCACTATGGAGTTATCCATTGTGCAGTAAAGATGATCTTTCAACTATACTAAACTAAGTTTGAGTCTCATTCTGCTTCTTATTCTTGGGCGCCTTGATATGTTGTGTTAGTGTCCATTTTTTTTCCTGTTACTATCATCTCATTAATGGGTCATGAGGTCACCACCAAAACACACCATTTTAATTTCCCAGATAACATCTCTGATTCCAATTTTAGAAGATTAGGTAAATCTCAAAGCCATGTTGATCTGAAAAAAATCTGTCTCAAGTGGAAGTCAAATCTCTGAGACCAGAAAGAAATACAACCACCATGTGTCACCACACCTAAAGCGATGCTTAGTTTAGTTTAGTCCACAGGTCTTCCTCATTACACATCGGGCAAGCCCATAAGTGCTCAGATTTCTTCCAAAGAATATCCATCAACATGTAGTGACTAATGACACCAGTATTGTGTTGGTTGAAGTAGTTCTCTTATCTGACATCTTCTACCTCAACATGTTATTCATGAAGTCTGTTCTTGGCTGCAGATTCAGGGTTATTTTTTGAGTAATTTTTTTTGTCCAGCATTGCTGAAGGCATTCAGAATATCAGAGTGATTAATTGCCCTTGTGCGTTCAATATCAGCCAAACTGGCAAATCTGTCAACATGCTCATTACCTCTTACACCCACGTGCCCTGGCATGAAATTGAAGCAGATGCTTGTTTGTATAGAGACTCTAAACACTACTGTCACACAGGGCCAGTTGTGATCTTTCTGAACATACTCATTGAGCCACTGAGGAATCACACATGTGTATAAGGCTGTGTATAAGGCTGTGTTTCAAGCCATGCTAATGCTTTTGTAACACCCATAGTTTCCTTGGTCAAACTACTTGTTGGTAATGCAAAAGCCCCACTGCCTTCCTTTACAGTTTTGCCACCAACATGAGCCGTGAAAGCCCATGAGCTCTGTATGCAGAATAACAGACCCATCTGTGTAAATCACTGTGTCACTATGAGAAGAGTTTTTGATAATCAAGACTTGCATTTCTGCCTCAATAATCAATGGGTTTTGTTGTTTACATTCTCTGTCCAGTGTGATGACTATGCAGAAAGGAGATCTATTGCACTCTGATGGCACTGGTACCTATTCTTCCCCAGATTCTATGCCCTCAATTTCTGAATGTCCTGAAGTTTGGTGCTTGATGATTGTGTAAAACTGTGTCATAATTTAAATTGTGCTTTCTTTTATATTTTAGAAATTGTCGGGCATCTTGTCAAGACCATAACAGGAGATGGAAACACTTCATTTAATTTTCCAATAGGAATTACTGTCACCTCAGATAATCGTGTGGTGATTGCTGACACATGCAATCATTTAGTAAAGGTGATAATGAATAATAAATTAGTTATGACCATAGGAGACAATGTAAGTAACATTGAAAAGCATTAATTTAAAAAAAATATTTTAGTAGTGAATTATTCTTTAACATCATGCATCATAATTAATGCTCAGAAATATATGTAATTGTTATGTTTGTTGTTGTCTTTTCAATTTTATCTACATCATAGTTGCATTCAAATTATCATCACTAGTCTGACCATGAGCACCACAAGTACAATGATAGGTAAATCATGAGAAGATCCAGACTTGGAAAGTATGTTTTTGATGTCATCAGTGAGAATGTTTAAAAACAAAGTGTATAAATATAAGATACAGTTGATTTATCCAATTTGGTAACTGTTTTAATTAAAGGTAGTAGATATTTATCTAACCAGTTAGCTATTGTATCATCACTTCAAACCCTGACCCTTTTTTTTTTCGTGCAAAACACATTTATTTAACATTTCAGCTTCAAAAATATGGTGAACTTTTAAGCCAGTGAACATGATTTAATAATATGCTTAAAGTTTATGATAACCAATTTGTGAAACCCGCACTAATGAAGACAAATGTTAGTTGCATATTTATGTTCATCTTTCACTCATCTCTTCTCTGACATCTTGTGCCTCACAGCATCAGGGGAAATGAAATGTTCTTGACAGAGCTCAGATGTTTGCATTTAAACATACTTGTAGTAATGTGAAACTTTAACATTTATATTTTTAAAAATCCATTTAATAAGAAGTAAAAATGCCATAGAGTGAAATATTAGAATTAGCTGTGCAAGGCCACAACTACATCATTTGGAAGTGAGGAATCAGTGCTCTTATTTATTTTATAACTTTGACCAACCCAGTGAGCCAAGTTTCCATTTGACTGGAAAACAGGCTAAATTGTGTTTACTTTGTTTGAAAGCTGGTGCAATAAGTACTAAACTATTAATGTTCCCAAGAGGAGTAAAAACTTTTAAAAACATAAGTAACATTTTGTCATGAATTGGATTTATAATTAAATTTGTCAATAATATTGATTTTACCAATATTATTGATATTTATCTATTTACCTATCTGCAGCTTATCTGTTTATCCATCCATCTTTGGAGTCAGTATCATTGTAGTTTGACCATCCCCATATCTGGTTCACTGCCAATTCCAGCCTTTCTCAAAGCAAGTGCAGACTGATTGTCCCTGCCAGAAGGTGATTATAGACACATCATCTTTTTCTGCTAAATATGCTGGATCAAACACATCCCCTTTTCATCCCCAAATTCATCAGTCTCCCAATGAATACATCTTTGTTCTGTCCATCCTCCTCTTCCTCCCTTAACTCTTTCCGTATGTTTCGCCGCAATGTGCGCCATGCCGATTTCGGCAGCGTATGTTTTGCCACATAGTGTGCCACGCTCAATTTGATTAGTGTGAATGCCATCAGACCATATTCTTTTTACATCTCTTGTATCATCTGGATATTGGTGAACTCTAATTCCTTCTTCAATTATCTAAAAATTCATATTTTGATTCTTAAAACCATGAAAAATGTCTCTGAAATCTTTTCCGTTGCGTCGATAAAAAGAATAAACACTTCAAGGTAACAGCAGATGAACAAAGGAAGCTATTTCTCAGAGGAAGACACTGAAAGTACTTTTGTCACATGCTCACAATGAGCGAAAGGAGACTTCTATACCAAGCCTCCTTTGGACACCAGTTGGTAAAAGAAATCAAGGAAGGCCAGAAGAAAATCTCAGTAGGACAAATAAAGGAGGAGCTCAAGTAAGGGCTTAAGAACAAAATAAGACCTAGCAGTGAATCGACAGTCATGAAGAGTTATGATTTCTGCCCTTTAATAGCAACTAAAACTATCATGAGTGTTATGAGTAAATGGACAATTCTTTTCAACCAGTTTGTATTTAAAAGTAATATAAGCGAAATAAATTTATTCAAGGATGAAAGTGTTGCTCTCATGTCTTTTTTTCTTATTTTCAATCAAGGATGGTATTGCATTCTGTAGACCTTCTGCAGTAGTAACGGATAATGAAGGCAACATTTATGTCAAAGATGACATCTGCATCCAGATTTTCAACCCCAGAGGGGAGCTGCTCCAGACTGTAGGGAAATCATGTTTCTACCATCCTTATGGTGAAGTTCAGAGTGTCTTTTTTACTATATAAACATTTTAGTTTTAATAATTTATAATACTTGCTACATTCTGATATCAATGCCAAACATGGTCATGTATGGTAAAGCATAAAAGAAAGCTTGTCACTACAGAGATGAGATGTCTGTCAAAAGTGCTTTGTGTGACTAGAAAAGACAATCAGAAATTATATTAAAAGAGAAAAGTAGTCATGAAACCAATTTTAAGCTACATACAGAACAACAAATAACTGATTTGCCCATCTAGAGAGAATACTGTGTGATTTCATACCCAACAGAGCATATTTTAAAAAGGAGATGGGAGAAGAGCAAGTGGCAGACCAGAGTAAAATGGCCAGACAACATCTTGACATCTGATGAATAAGTCTAGCATTTTGGCCTTGTCAATGAAACTGGAAACTAAGGGGACTTTATTGCATGAGCATGCAGAGATCATCTAAAATTGTCAGAGGAAATGATTCAGAATGTGAATGATCAGCTACTGGTGTCCCCCAAGAAGTCACTGCACCAACTTTCACAGGAATTATGGTTGTCCAGAAACACTTATCAGTGAGCTATTAAGTAAGCAAAGTTTTATGCGTGGTCCACAAAGTAAAAAAACTTAACCAAATATAAAGAGTGGCATACTGTCAAGAGTTCCAGAGACCTCTATCTGAACATTATAGACTACTTTTGGTTCAAGAATGAGGTGTGGTTTCACCTGTCGGGATACACTAATTCTCAAAATTCATGTATCTAAGCAAGTGAAAGTTTTAACTCAATATATGAAGAACCTAGGAGCCACGATAGCTCAGTGGTCAGTGAACTGGACTACAAAGGACAAGGGGTAGGGTTCGATCCCAACTGATGGCTTCCGGGTTCACCCAGCCTTAAATGGGTATCGGATTTTTTCTGGGAAAGTAAAGTGGCACGGGCGTAATACCGACCACATTACCCCAAAAATCATGTGTTGAAGGTCTGTAAAAATTATGGTCACTAACACCATATTCCCTATACGCCACTTGGCGTGACGGGGGTACTTTACTTTTTTTTATATGAAGAACCCCCTCTGAAAAAGGGTATAGAAGGGGTATGGTGGAAACAGGCTATAGCAATAGTAAGTTTGAAACAGGAGATAGCAGCGATAGGAAATTAGTGAGTGAAGGGCAGAATGTAAACAAAGGGGGGATAATTAGGAAGCAGAGCTGATAGGTGTTCAAGGGCTCGAGAAGGGTGTGAGTAAGCAAGAATCACGGGGGGCAGGGAAAAAGCCAGAGGTTAGTGAACAAAGGAGAAAATTGAGAGGTGACTGTTAAGAGATCAGTGTGCGCAAGTCAGGTTGGTGAGAGGAGGGTTGAATTCATTCGATTCAGAAGTGTGTTCAGATGCGGACGTCTGTAGAAATACAGTCGGTACCGTGAACTAGTTAGGTTGGTGAGAAAGTTAGTAGCTATGTTAGTTGGAGGGCGACAGCCCCTCAAGTTAGTTGTGTGAGTTTCCTGGACACTGGACAGTTAGATGTGATTAGTTGTGATGCCAGATTAAGCTAGGCACAGTAGGGCTGTACTATGAATAACAGATAAATGTTCGTGTTACAATTATCGCAAGGACTTGATTGTGAATCAGGTGGGTACAGTATCATGAGATTTAGGAGATATGTGTAATCACCTACATCGGAAGATTGAATATCAATCATTCCATCGAGACATTAGCAGAGCGTGGAGAGCTCACCACATGTGTAGAGACGTATATATTAATCGTGAGTGTTCTCACCGAAACTTCAGTGAATTAGACTAGATATAGTCATGGAGAGAATTGACTATGAAGCTGGTAGCTTCTGATAACTCAGAGACTTTGAATCATTGTGAGTATTCAAGTTTACCTAGAATAGGTTGTGAATTATTGTGAGTGTTCAAGTAGCATAGACTAGGGACGTATATATAAATTGTGAGTGTTCTCACCGAAACTTCAGTGACTTAGAGTAGATGTAGTCATGGAGAGAATTGACTATGAAGCTGGTAGCTTCTGATAACTCAGAGACTTTGTATCATTGTGAGTATTCAATTTCACCTAGAACATATGTGAATTATTATGAGTGTTCCACTTAGCGTAGAACAGAGACTTTGAATCATTATGAGTGTATACTTAGCATAGAACAGAGACGGTGGAATTAATTTAACTGTGAGTGTCACTGGCACTAAACAAGTGCAGAGACTGTTGTATTATTGCAGGTCTCACTCATGTTGAGGAGACAAATATTATGGAGCATTGAACGTGTTGTCAGTGCGAGAGTCAGGTCGGAATGAGAGGTCACTATAAGAGTGACAGTGGACATTTTGTAAATTTCTGGGAATGGATTTGTTAGTGTTTAATAAACGTTTAACTGTTTACTCCAATGGTGTTGAAATATGTTGGAAATGCTAGCTGTGTTCTTGTTGTCTTGTCCTGACGACGAACGGATTAGGTTGTCCTGAACCATAGATTGAATAGCGCGAAGTACTGCTAACGGTCAACAGGTGGTCAAGTCGTAACAGGTGGTCAAGTCGTAACAGGTGGTCAAGTCGTAACAGGTGGTCAAGTCGTTGGCCAGTGCAACCGGCTGGTGTTTAGCAGCGGGTAGGATTCACGAGGGCTCAGATCTCAACGAGCTTCCGTCCAGATATCCACAGAGGAAGGTCGAAGGAGAGTCAGACCGCCTTTAGCGGTAAGACGGGTTCTTCAAGTCAAGCAGGGGATGGCTCAAAATGGAGTGAGCTGTTTGTCTGCATCTTCTGTGTAAGGCGTACCGGAGGCAAGGCGTGGCAAGTCCTTCCTCCAGTAAAGCAGAGCAGCGGTCAAGTCAATGCGGGCAAGAGGGACTTGCCTACGACACTTCCGACAGTCCATATCGGCAGTGAAGGAGCGTCACAGGCGAGGCAAGGCCTGCGTCCACCACGTGTAGGGTTGCATAGGGGGCGTTGATGTGGTGTTCACCATGTCGTCCTAGTGCATACAGTACAGGGCAGGCTTCTGGGAGAAGTCGGTTCAACTAGTGTGATCACGCCTTCCTGTGTTCATAAACCTGTTACATTATAGGTTAAAAGCCTGCTACATTTTTTGGTCTGCTACATTTTTGGGCAATGGCCAACGTTAGGTCAAAGACAGGCAAGTGAGACACAGTGGTAGCAAAGCGGGGAGAAAATTCAAAGGATCTTCAAAAGTGTGTTACTAGTTAATTAAGTAGTATATTAATTAGCGAGTGGAAGGAGTATTGAGTGAGAGATATTAAAGAGAAGTGTAAAGAGTGTAAAGTGTGTGGCCACACGTTTAAAGAAAAAAAAAAAAAGGGAGAGAAATTTATAAAGAGTGCTATCACAGTCGTGTGTGTCAACCATATTTTTTAGATAGAATAGGGACATAGTAATTAAGGGAAGAGGGAGTAAAATAAGGAACAAATAGTATTACAACAAATGACACACATGGCTGGGATACAAGGTTAGAGAGAGATTTGTATTTTGGGTGAAGGTGATGAACAAATTGTTGTAAAGAGTGATATTGTGACACATTGTGTGATTTTTGTATGGGCAATGATGATATTGTTGTAAACAGAGTTGTGTGTCATATATTTTGGTTCCAGAAAATTGTATTATGAACAAACATGAATGGAAATATAAACAGGTGATGAACAAAGAGATCAGATAGAGTCCCAAGAGATAAATAATTGAATATTGGTGTAGGATATCATCACAAGTGGGGGGGACGTTGAGACAAGAGAAATAGCAGGTTGAGTATTACAGTAGAAAATAGACATCAATACAGGGAAAGGAACAAGGTAGTAAGAGAAGGGTAGTGAGAAATAGAAACAAAAATGGAGGGGATGACACAAGAGGGATATATGTGGCAAGCCATGCAAAAGATGGGGGAAGTAGTGGAAAGATTAGGGAATAATTTACAAACTCAGGAAATAACAAGAAGGATTCCTGTTTTTACAGGAGAACCAGACAAATTTGAAGAATGGATACATGCCATTGAGTTCTGGTCAAAGAGCAAACAATTAAGTCAAATAGAGTGGAAGGAATTAGCGGTAGCTACGAGTCAGAGTGCAGTAGCGAAGTGCGTGAGAAGAAGAATAGAAGAAATAAAAGAAGAGCCATGGCAAGAGTTTAAACTGTACTTAGCAAAGAGGTATGGAAAATTCAAAGATGAGCAGCATGCCATCATGAAATTGACAGGGGCGCAGCAAGGGAGAAGTGAGACAATAGAAGAATATGGAGAAAGGATAAGGGAAATGGCAGAACAAGGGTTTGGAGCAGGAATAGAAACAGAACAGGTAAATAAGTTGTTAATAGCAACATTCATAACAGGGATAAGAGATAAGGGGCTGAAAGTAATGCTAACAAGAAGAAGAATGGCAACAATCTCACAAGTAATCAATGCAGCGATTGAAGAGGAGGGTATAACAAAAAGATTTGAAGAAGAACAAGGACAAGATAGAGAAGCTGGTAGAGTGGGTAGGCAAGAAAGCCCCATGGAGATAGACCATATGAGACAGAGAAGGATACAACAAAGAGAAACACAGATAGTCAATGTCATTCAGGAGACAAGAAGGTGTTACAGGTGTGGGAGAATAGGTCATATTATTAGACAATGTAGAGAAACAACTAGTAGACAGAAAAGAGGAGGAATGTACCGGGCAGCGGGAAACGGAAACAGTACTCAAACAGGCAGGCGATTTTGAGTACAGAAGAGAAGCCTGACCAATTTGGTAGATACGGCAGAAGAGAGGATCCATGTTCTTGCATAGTACAAATAGACAGGCACAAATATAGGGCTATTATAGACACCGGTGCCAGCGTGAGTGTGATAAAAGAGACTGCGTATAGAGCAATAAAAGGGTACAAAGGAAGAATGAAGATGACAAGGAATAAACTGGAGTCAATAAGTGGGCAATTGTTGGAAGTAATAGGAGAAACATGGATACACATAAAGGTAGGAAAATGTCATATGCAACAAAGGTTTATGGTAGTTAGAGGAATGAATAGGGTTATGGTATTAGGTAGGGACTGGATGAGGAAAAATGAAGTTATAGTGAATTACAAGACACAAACGTTAAGGATAGGAGGAGTGGAAATACAAATGGAGGATGACATACATATTGCAACATTGGCGAGAGCAAAAGAGGATGTAATATTAAAACCGCACCGCGTACACATCACTTTAGCGAAACTAAAGCAAAATGATTATATTGGACCGGGAATGACGATAGAAACGACAAGAACGAAACAAGAATTAATGGAAGAACCGAATATAAGAGTGATCGATGGCATAGCGACATTAAGTAAGGGGAACAATTTGCCAGTAATGTTAATCAATTATTCGGGAAAAACAATTAAAATAAAGAAGGGAAAGGTCATAGCTCAGATTAAACGGAAAGATATCAATAAGTTGGATGTAGGGAAGAAAGAGCGAAGAGGAGAGGCACAACATGAAAGAAAGGAGAAGGAGAGGAGAGAAGGGGAAAGGCAAGAGGAGACAAGAGAAAAACAAGTGGGAGGAAGGATGGAGAAGGAGACGCAGCAGAATAGGAGCGTCGTTAGGAAGAGACAGGGGAGGTGGTCGTCAGGAGAATCACCAGAAGAAAAAAAAAATAGAGAACAGGAGAGTGAACAGTGGGAGAGTGAAGAGAGTTACCAAACAGAAGAGAGAAGCCAAGAAATGATAGGGGAGGTAGAGTAGAGGACATAGAAAAGGAGGATATAGTAGAGAGGAGCAACCTCCAGAAGTTCTGTAGGGGCCCTATCAGAAATTGTGGAGGAGGCTCCGATGAGGGTAAACGAAATCCAGCATAGCAGTTGAAGAGGAGGGGGTGTAAATAAGAAGGGAATGAGAGTTAAAGAGTTATTAGAGGTGGTTAAATAACTTGGAGAAGATATAAGGTAGTGAAAAAGGGTATAGAAGGGGTATGGTGGAAACAGGCTATAGCAATAGTAAGTTTGAAACAGGAGATAGCAGCGATAGGAAATTAGTGAGTGAAGGGCAGAATGTAAACAAAGGGGGGATAATTAGGAAGCAGAGCTGATAGGTGTTCAAGGGCTCGAGAAGGGTGTGAGTAAGCAAGAATCACGGGGGGCAGGGAAAAAGCCAGAGGTTAGTGAACAAAGGAGAAAATTGAGAGGTGACTGTTAAGAGATCAGTGTGCGCAAGTCAGGTTGGTGAGAGGAGGGTTGAATTCATTCGATTCAGAAGTGTGTTCAGATGCGGACGTCTGTAGAAATACAGTCGGTACCGTGAACTAGTTAGGTTGGTGAGAAAGTTAGTAGCTATGTTAGTTGGAGGGCGACAGCCCCTCAAGTTAGTTGTGTGAGTTTCCTGGACACTGGACAGTTAGATGTGATTAGTTGTGATGCCAGATTAAGCTAGGCACAGTAGGGCTGTACTATGAATAACAGATAAATGTTCGTGTTACAATTATCGCAAGGACTTGATTGTGAATCAGGTGGGTACAGTATCATGAGATTTAGGAGATATGTGTAATCACCTACATCGGAAGATTGAATATCAATCATTCCATCGAGACATTAGCAGAGCGTGGAGAGCTCACCACATGTGTAGAGACGTATATATTAATCGTGAGTGTTCTCACCGAAACTTCAGTGAATTAGACTAGATATAGTCATGGAGAGAATTGACTATGAAGCTGGTAGCTTCTGATAACTCAGAGACTTTGAATCATTGTGAGTATTCAAGTTTACCTAGAATAGGTTGTGAATTATTGTGAGTGTTCAAGTAGCATAGACTAGGGACGTATATATAAATTGTGAGTGTTCTCACCGAAACTTCAGTGACTTAGAGTAGATGTAGTCATGGAGAGAATTGACTATGAAGCTGGTAGCTTCTGATAACTCAGAGACTTTGTATCATTGTGAGTATTCAATTTCACCTAGAACATATGTGAATTATTATGAGTGTTCCACTTAGCGTAGAACAGAGACTTTGAATCATTATGAGTGTATACTTAGCATAGAACAGAGACGGTGGAATTAATTTAACTGTGAGTGTCACTGGCACTAAACAAGTGCAGAGACTGTTGTATTATTGCAGGTCTCACTCATGTTGAGGAGACAAATATTATGGAGCATTGAACGTGTTGTCAGTGCGAGAGTCAGGTCGGAATGAGAGGTCACTATAAGAATGACAGTGGACATTTTGTAAATTTCTGGGAATGGATTTGTTAGTGTTTAATACACGTTTAACTGTTTACTCCAATGGTGTTGAAACATGTTGGAAATGCTAGCTGTGTTCTTGTTGTCTTGTCCTGACGACGAACGGATTAGGTTGTCCTGAACCATAGATTGAATAGCGCGAAGTACTGCTAACGGTCAACAGGTGGTCAAGTCGTAACAGGTGGTCAAGTCGTAACAGGTGGTCAAGTCCTTGGCCAGTGCAACCGGCTGGTGTTCTAGCAGCGGGTAGGATTCACGAGGGCTCAGATCTCAACGAGCTTCCGTCCAGATATCCACAGAGGAAGGTCGAAGGAGAGTCAGACCGCCTTTAGCGGTAAGACGAGTTCTTCAAGTCAAGCAGGGGATGGCTCAAAATGGAGTGAGCTGTTTGTCTGCATCTTCTGTGTAAGGCGTACCGGAGGCAAGGCGTGGCAAGTCCTTCCTCCAGTAAAGCAGAGCAGCGGTCAAGTCAATGCGGGCAAGAGGGACTTGCCTACGACACTTCCGACAGTCCATATCGGCAGTGAAGGAGCGTCACAGGCGAGGCAAGGCCTGCGTCCACCACGTGTAGGGTTGCATAGGGGGCGTTGATGTGGTGTTCACCATGTCGTCCTAGTGCATACAGTACAGGGCAGGCTTCTGGGAGAAGTCGGTTCAACTAGTGTGATCACGCCTTCCTGTGTTCATAAACCTGTTACATTATAGGTTAAAAGCCTGCTACACCTCATTCAAAGAAGATTTGTGTTTGGTGTGGAATGTCCTGGCAGTGTGTAATTCTTTGAATCAGCTACATCAACAGTTGCATATATAGAAATCTTCAACATCTTTGTAAATCAATTGGACGATGAGGAACTATCCATTAGATATTTCCAGTAGAATGGAGTGACATCCCAAACTTAGATGCATGTCCAAAATTCAATCCTTTTTTTGGAGACCATATCATTTTCAATGGACTTGGACCACCCTTCTCATCTGAACAGGTGTTGTCAGGTAATTTTTTATGAGGATATTTGAAAGGGATAGTTTACCAAAACAAACCATGAACCATAGATGTCTTGAAAGCAAACATTACTGAAGAAATTCAAGCATTGACAGCGGACTCATTAGCAAGGATTTTCTAAAATATGGTATCTGGATTCAATTCTATTTGAACGTATGGCATCTGGATTCCATTCTGTATGAATGAAAAGAATGGTCACTTCCAGCACATGTTATGATGTCATCACATTTCTTACAAAATGAGGCAAGTCCACTTAAAGTTTCATTACAATAGCCCTCATTGGTGGTAAAACCATTAAAGAAATGTGGGGTGGGCTGGGCTCAGTAGTGAGACACACAGTATAAGCTTAGAGCAGAAATCTTAGAATCTTAGTGAATAAATAAATTATAATATATAAATTCACCTTTCCTAATTCATTAATGTATTTTGTTAGCTCTCAGGTGTACGGTCTGTGTTAAACATTTTGTACACATGCAGTTTAAGTATACTGAGCCATTAAATTTTGTTGCAGGTCTGGCACTAGCACAAATTAGAAGTGAGCCGGTGTTGATTGTGATTGATTTATGCAGGAGGCAATATATTGTATATCACTACTATATAAGAAGGAACCAGCTGCAATCGTACTGCTTTGGACCTTTCCCGGATTTTGGTGTCCCATTAAAAAAAGTACGCTTCTTGGCAGTGCATGATAATTACATGCTGGCCAGTGATTTAGGTATGGTTTGTTCAAGTGTTATTTCTTAATAGAATTCTTTGGAAATCACTTAAAATTATTTGTTTCATTTATTTAATTTAAAACATTGCTGCTGTAAGATATAATTTTTGCAAGCGACGATCTCATCTACAATTAGGAAGAAAGATGGTCATATGTCAGGAATGTGTTGTGAAGAGACAACAAAAGAATTTCAAAATGGACTCTTCTATGGGATACATCAGGATGCATAAAAAGAGGAAGACCTGAAGAGACACTAGAAAGAACATTTACAAGAGAAGCAAAGTTGGCAGGCATAGACTCATTGGATAAAATCAAACACCTCACTCAGAATAGAGATGGGTGGCAAAAAACACTACAAGTCCTATGCAACGTCTAACAGTGCTGGATAGATCAAGATAATTTTTGTCTAAAATCTAGTGGGGATTTTTAGCATGTTAATTTAGCTAAATGTAATGTTATGCAAAATCAGAGACTTCCAAATATTAAGTGTACAGCCTGCACAAAATTCATTTTATAGAACAAAACTGTCCCTCATCACTGCCTTCTCAGAAATCTCAGACATGTTACATTTTTTTAAAATGTAATTGCTATGCCCATATTGTAAACATTAACATTTTAACAGTGACATTAAATTGAAATCACATATTCATAAACTAACCACTAAATTAAGTATTACAAATCAACAAAATGTTTAAAATGTTATATATCATTTTTGTTGTCATCTATGTAGGTTGAGCACAACTCAACTGCACAAGCTCTTCATTTAGAAGTATGTATTATCACATATATGAGATATGTATTATCACATAAGATCACTCTGTTACCACTTTCAGGAGCCAGCACCATGTATCTGACTAATCTTGATGGGAAGCATATTAGAACATTTGGTGGTTATGGAGACTGCATAGGGGAATTTAAAGAACCCTCTGGAATAACAGTTGATGCAGTTGGGAACTGGATTGTTGGGGATAGCAAGAACAACAGATTACAGGTGAATGTTGATGCAAATTTTTGTGATAATCGGGTTTTGTTTAACAGTTTTCTTATGGCTACATAGATGATCATCATCATGGGCCATACTGGTTGGCGTAGGTGATCATGTCCCTCCACAATGTTCTATCTACAGTGCATCGTATCAGTTCTGTTGTTGACTGTTTTCCATGCCATGACACCAAGCTATCCAGTATTTTCTCTTTTTGTCATCCGCGATCTCTCTTTCCTTTTATTTTTCCAGTTGTAACCAAGTATTCCAACTTTCCTCTTCTCATGGCGTGCCCAAAAAATGTTGATTGTTTCTTTCTGTTTTTTAGGAGCTCCCTTTTTATGTTGGCCTCTTTGAGAACTTCCTCCTTGGTCCTTTTAGCTATCCAGAGAACTTTCAACATTCTTCTGAGAAATCCCATCTCTGTAACCTCTAATCGTCTTTTCATTTGTTTGTCAACTGTCCATGATTCGCTTCCATAGGTCAGAATTGGTTCTATATAGCACCGATGAACTCTCTTTCTCATTTCTATTGACATAGATTTGTTGCATAAGATATTTTTCATTTTCTGAAATGCTATTTTTGCCTGAGCTATTCTGCTTTTTATTTTTGTGGTGCATCTTCCATCTTGGTTGGTTGGTTGCGTTCGCCCGATGACTAAAGTATTCTAGAGTATCATGGTAGACTAGAATATTCCTCTTCATCATCCGCCCTTACAAGGATGTAGTGGACGTGTCTGTGTTGTTTTGTGGTTTGCAGTATAACTGTTATATTTGCGCCTTTTGGCCCAACACATCCGACATCAGCACAACATTTTTGAGTACCGGGTTGTCTTCCCTCTTCGATCCCTGCATGCTTGGCCAGACTAGACAGGTTAGTCTGTTACTGGAGGCACCGTGGGGAGGTGGAGCAGGATTTGGATGGTTTTGGTTCACTGATCCTGGCGCAAGCCATCAGCTGTGGATCGCTGACAACTTCCAGCTCTGGTGCTGCTAGGCGCACCTTCGATCTTCCATCTAATGTTATTATTGTGCCCAAGTATCTCAGATGTTGCACTTGTTGTTTCAAATTTGTCCTGTTTATTTTTATGCTGCATGCTGGTGATGATTGTTTTTTCGATATGACCATTACTTCTGTTTTCTTACTATTCAGACTGAGACCTTTCTTGTTGCTTTCATAATACAATTATGTCTATCATTTCTTGAAGTTTACTCTCTGTCTCTGCTATTAAGACTGTGTCATCTGCATATCGCAAATTATTTATGTTGTGACCGTTGATTTCAATTCCTTTTTTGTCTACTATTGATCTCATAATATGTTTGTTGTAAAGTGAAAACAAATCCGGTGACAGAACACAGCCTTGTCTGACTCCTTGTTTTATAAGTTGAAATTGTCCTATTTGGTTGTTAATTCTTATAGCTGCTGTTTGTTGCCAGTAAATGTTTTATTTTGATTCGCAGATCCCTGACATCAATGTTTAATTTCTCCAGCATATTGATTATTTCCACATGCTTTACTTTGTCAAATGCTTTTGTGTAGTCTATAAAGCACATATATAGATCTTTCTTTACCTCTATAGATCTTTCTATCAATGTTCTTAAGATGTATATTGCATTATTGGTGCCCTTTCCTTCCATAAATCCACATTGTTCCTCACTTATTTCTGGTTTTATTTTGTTTCTTACACATCTCATGATGATTCTTAGTAATATTTTCATCATATGGCTCATGAGACTAATAGTGCGATGGTCTTCACAATCAGTGGCGCCTGACTTCTTCATTATGGGCTACAAAGATAGATTTTAGTAGATCTTCGGGTGTGTGTCCAGTGTTATATATGTCATTGAGACATAGATGATAACTTTGATAAATGTTGTACTTTATAGAATTATGGTTTATATTTAGTTGTGAATTTTTTAAAATGTTGACCAGGGAGAGCTAGATGGTTAATGGTAGGGGGTTTCTTAGTGGGAATTGATAATAACAATTAATGTTCATGAGTGCCAGTGACTTAAACTGTAAATATATTTAGAACTTGTGCATTTAATGATCTACAGTTAAATGTGATTTTAAATGACCTATAACTTGCATTGAAAACATAAATGTCACCATTGTCACATGAAAGGAGTGGTTTCATTATTTTTCTGCCTTTTAATGTTCAACATTCATTGCTCCATTAGGTATTTACCAATGATGGTCAAGTATTTGGTACAGTTAAACTATTCTCCCCGATTCGACGTCCATCAGGTATTCACCTAACTTCAGATGGTCACCTATATGTAATTAACTTTATGAATGGTGTTATCAATGTTTATGACCTGTGTCAGTGAGTTGAATTGGTAAACAGAATACAACATCAATGATTTTCTGCTCCTTGATAATTGTCTGAGTAATTGTCATTTATCAAATAATATAATTATTTCAGTTTATTGTATAATTTTAGTTTGCTAGATCACTCATTTCTCAATATTCCTGAAGTAAGGAATACAAAGTTTACTTTTTATTTCTGTTTCATAGTTAATAGAAGGCAGCAGGTTACATTTTGTTACAAATGATAACTGTTTTTCACAAAATGGACTAATTAAAACGATTTTAATGTTGTTTTGAAATTCTATTTCATCATCATCATCATCAAGTACCTGGCCTACTGGCGTAGGTGATCATGTCTCTCCACAACTTTCGATCTCGGCAGCTATTTATCATTTCTGTTGTTGACCTTCTGCCAAGCCATTCTCTTAAGTTGTCTGTTATTTTCTCTCTTTGTTTCCCTCTATCTCTTCGTCCCTCAATTTTTCCAGTTGTTGCAATATATTCCAGTTGTTCTCTTCTCATTACATGGCCAAAAAATGATTGTTTCTTCCTAATATTGGAAATTAGCTCTCTTTTTGCTTTGACCTCTCTCAGAACATCTTCATTATTCTTCTTAGCTGTCCATGGTACTCTCAACATTCTTCTGTAAAACCACATTTCTACAGACTGCAGTGATTTTCTTGTCTGTTGTCCTATTGTCCATGATTCGCATCCATATGTTAAGACTAGTTCTACATAACATTTAAGAACTCTTTTTCTTGTTTCTATTGTCAAAAATGGATTGCATAGTATCTTCCTCATTTTTTGGAAAGCTGCTTTTGCCTGAGCCTTTCTGCATCTCACCTCTTTTGTACATCTTCTGTCTGAGGTTAACAAAGTTCCCAAATATTTAAATTCATTTACCTGTTTTAATATTGTTCCACTTGTCTTTATTTTGCACTGAGGTGATGTCTTTTTCTTTGTTGTTACCATTACCTCTGTCTTTTTTGCTATTAAGGCTGAGTCCTTTATTTTTGCTTTCTTTCACTATAATGTCCAACATTTCTTGTAACTCATTTTCACTCTTAGCGATTAATTTCTAATTCTATTTACATAAGTATAATAAGTAATTCCATTTACATAAGAGAAATTCTATTTACATAAGTATAAATTGTTCATCATTTACTAACACTTTTGTATTAGATTATGAGTGCCAAGATTTTCTTGCACATTCAGGCAAAATATCACAATAGTAACGGACTTTGTCCTAAATGCATGTATACAAGATATGTCTGGCATGTTAATCATCTCTCTAATGTTAGACAGAAAGGAAGGTGACTAATTGTGCTAACTGTTTGTATCCTGTCCCTGTAACAGTACTTCATGTGTTTGTTCAATTTGTACTAAAGTGTATGTGTTCTATATCATCTTACTTAAACAATCATTTTTTTTTTGGTTTGTTTGTTTTCCAATTTGTGTCTGTTTAGTAATTTTTTAACCCTTAATTAGGATACCTATCTGTGACTGACATGTTTACGATACTGTAGTAAAAATTACTACCTCTTAAATGCAATGATACTGTAGTAAAAATTACTACCACTTAAATGTAACATTAGGAGCTTTAAAAATAGTGTTTTATTTGAACTTTTTTACACACAGCTGTGTGTTCACACTAGAAGAGACACGGAAGAACTCTGATTTCTTGTCTCAGGTTGATTTATGACCTGAATTTTACCTCAGCTGTCAGATGTGTTAACAATGTCTATAGGTATGGACGCTGTATGTTCGGCTACCTCATATCATTATCCACTGTGTTTCCCTAGTTACAAAGGGTTGTTTCATGTTGACAGACAACCGAGGATATTTCCTTGATCACAGAAAAAACAAAGGAAAATCAACAAATTTCTTGAAAATTGGCTAATTCATTTTTACATTTTTGAGATCATATCTCACGAAATTGAAAAAAAAAAAATCTGACATCAATAGAAACAAATCCAACACTCAGGGGTCACCGGAAATGGTAATTAGGTAGGTACACAGTGGGGTTGGGGGGGGGGTGTAATGTTTAAACACTGCAAAATGTCAAATTTGGAAGTATTTGTGTTTTGATGCGGTTATTTTTACTATGGTATCGTAGTCTGTGGTTAAAAAACCATTTTATATTACTTCATTGTTTCAGTACATTCAAAGTATTTGTTTGGCTGCTCGTTTATGTCACAGTGAGAGTGTCACACAAATTTGCTTTCAAAACTTTGTATCTGTAAATGGGTTTGTTTTAAAGTTGAAACACTTCAACTTTAAACACATCATAAAAGACTTTAAAAATGTGATTTTATAACAGACTATAAAATTATTAGGATTATTGATGCCCTGTTGGATGATATGGTAGAGAAGAAGATTATTACTTATCTAAAAATCAATAGTTCTTATTTTAGGGGTATTTAAGGAGGAAAAAAAGAGAGTTGTAATATTTATTTAAAAAATGGACACTCAAGATTTTTTCTGGGATGTAAAGGTAGCACTAATCACATCACCCAAAAATGTGGGCACTAACACTATATTACTCTTTCACCTAGCATGGCATAGAGGGAACCTTTACCTTAATTGACTAGTATATTATGAAAGTAGTGAACATTTGTAAAGAAATAAGTAAACAGAAAGACTCATGTAAGGGTTAGGGTATTTTAAATGAATGAACTGAATGAAATTAAATTATAATTGTCCCATGATGTAGGGTTGCCAGGTTTTCATCAGGTAAAAAAAAAGAAGATTGTTTTGTCAGGAAAAAAAGGATTTCCCAATTTTTCTAAGAAAAAAAAAAAGAAAGATTTTAATGACTTATTGCATACCATTTATACTACTTTATGTTATGGCACTGTCACTATACGTGATATGTAATTTACTAGTATTGTTACCTACCGCTACTATTACTATTGCTACTACCACTACCACATTTATAACTAATTGAGGCTATCTGCTGCCAGATCCTTTTGAACCCTATCAAGAAAGCCATTTTGGTTCCATAACTTAAAAATTATACTTTCTTCTCATTTTGAACTACTGTCTACTACAAACTACAAAGATCCAAACATTCAAATTGTTGCACTACACACCACAAATCTCATCGATGAGACTGGAAGTATTAGGCTACTTTGTGTTGGACAGGTAGTTCAGACACAGATACCAACCTACTATCTATCTATCTATTGACCTTTCGAGCCGTAGGCGGCCCATAGGGCGTAGACCAAGATACTCCCTCACTTATCTGAATTTTTGTTCTAGCAGTTTTCAATTCTTTTAAAGATATTTTATCAAATCTCGCCATTTGTCTCTGTTCTGTGCAGGCAGCTCTATCTCATTGAGAGAGCCGATTCCTGCTGCTCTTGATCTCTCATCAATGTTCTTCTCAGTGTCTCTCTGGGTCTTCCTCTTTTCCTCTTACCTGTTGTTTCCCACATGAGGGCTTGCTTTGCTATTCGGTTATTATCTCTTCTCATCACATGTCCAACATATGACCATCGTCTTTTCTTTATTACTGAAGATATTAGTGGTTGATTGACGATTTCTCTAATTTCCTCGCTTGTTTTGAATTTGTTCCACGCTATACCAAGTATTTTCCTTAGACATTTATTTTCGAATGCGTTCAACTTTGTTCCTATATCTAATGAAACGTAGACCAACCTACTACATAAAAAATATTTACATTTTTTCTAGCCGTGAGCAAAATGGTGTAACATATTTAAATTCAAGTGAATTTTAAAATATTATTAAATAATTATGTGGATGAGAGAAAAATGTAAGAAATCGGTTTATTGAAAAAAAAAAAGAAAAACATAAGCCATAAAACATAATGAAAAAATGTAAATCTTATGGGGAGAAACATAAGACCTGACAACCCCGCCATGATGTGACTTGTTTTCCACACCATGTAGTTAGCAGTTGTCAAACTACTAAAAGTTTGCCAGCTATTAAAAAATGTAAATATTATATGGCTAGCTTTGACGTGAACAGTTGTATAAATTCTGCTGCTTATACCAAGCTATTCAGCATCAAATCACTTTCAAGTTTTTTTTCAACTCTGTGCCTAAATGAGCTATCCTTTAGAAAATTGTCCATGATAAAGAATTACAGAATCTCAGTGTTCATAGAAGGAATTGAGAAATTTTAGAGAAGTAAACTGCAATAAGCTAAATTTTTTCTTCAAGCCACTAAACAGCTTTTTATGCTGTTTTCACAAGGTACCTTCTTAAAGTACCTGAGCATGACTTGTCTCATTTATTCACAATTTTTCTCTTTCTTTTTTTTTTTTTAACAGGGAAAATGTTCTGCCTCACCATTGACTTAGTTAACCTCTAGAATGCAAATTTATTGCTAAGTTTTTCTGTGACACCCACAAGAAAGACAAAATCTTGTAGCCAAACAAAATTGTCAAGTTCTGGATAGTTCTCATCTAGTGCCTTAATAAATGTCATGTTTTATTCATCTAGAATATTTATGTTTGAAGTAGAAGAGAGCCTATCTATCAAGTATTTAAATAAGTATCATTTAAGATCATTAGTTTATTTAATAACATTTTGTTGGCCTTGCTGAAAAATAAATATTCTACAGTGGTTGTTAATGAATAGTGCATTGCTTAAATCCAAGTGTGGAAACATCTAATCTTTCTGACAGTGAACCATTTTCATGCACATCGTCAGACATACTCTTAACTTGACTCAATATTTTTGTGGCAGAAAACTGGGTTATTACAGATGTGAGATATTATATAAAAATGAACCGTTTATTAAAATGATTAAATAATTCATCTTCTGACTGTAAAAATACTTTTGTTATTATGCCATCATTATAAGGTTTCCTTTTATTTATGATATGAGAAGCATGAAATTATGGTACTCTAGATGGCCAAAATGGTTTATCTTATGTTTTTATAAATATTTATTGCTGATTATTTTTTTTCATTGGTTTTGTCGCCTCTTTCCTTTCTGGTACATTCAAAGGAAAATCTTTGTTAATCATTGTTGAATTATATTTTTGTTCTTTTCACAGTGTTGCTATTTTTTTTTTATATATACAGCTGTTCTGGAATGGCATAAATATATTTTCCATTCTATCTTTTGACCTTTCGAGCCGTTGCCAGCCCATAGGGCATAGACACAGATACGCTTTCTCTTATCTAAATTTTTATTCTAGCAGTTTTCAATCCTAAAGAAATTTTATCAAAACTCGCCATTTGTCTCTGTTCTGTGCAAGCAACTCTATGTCATTGAGGAAGCCGATTCCTGCTGCTCTTGCCTCTCATCAATGATATTTTCCATTAACACCACTAAAAAAAATCTTTTTCCTATACGAAATGGAAGTGATTGTAAGACATTAATGTCTTTTTTAATGTTATTATTATTTTGCTTGACACTGAGCAATAAAGAAACCAATTTAAAAAAGAAACCACACAGAAGATAAATACTTCATTTTTGCAAAGTGCATAATATTGAAAGTCACTCACATGTCTTGTGCTACCAATGCCAGACCTGGACCCTAGATGCAAGAACAATAAGAAAATAACCTCTACAGAGATGAAATGTGTTAGACGAATGACAGGAAACAGTCTGAGAGATAAAATCATCAATGAAGAACTGAGAAAAAAGCTAGGATTTGTCCCCGTTATAGAATATATAAGGAAACAACAGATAAAATGGTTTGGCCATGTGACAAGGCAGAAGGAACAAAACACAACACAACGAGCCTTCAACAAACGTTGTGAGAACACCAGACCCAAGGGTCGACCACGAAAAAGATGGGTCAATGGAATATTAGAAGCACTAGGAAACATAACAGTAGCAGAGGCGAACAGAAGAGCAAAAGATCGCAAATTATATCTCCCCTCGACGCTGAAAGGCAGATGAGGAAGGAAAGAAGAAGAAGAAGACTCGCATGTCCATCAGATGAGAAAAAGTTGATAGACATCGGGCCATGTCATAAGATCATTTTTAATAATATTCTGAGTTCCTCTGCTAGTTTATTGGTTATTTTTAGAGTGACTAGATCAGACTTTATTGAGAGCATCATCACAATCACCATCTTCACATCAGAGTGGTGATTCATTGTGCATTTTAGTGCATGCAGTGTTGATAATTCAAACTTAACATTTAATAAAGTAAAATAAAGTACCCCCGTCACGCAAAGTGGCGTAGAGGTGTTAGTGACCCTATACTTTACAGACCTTCAGCACATGATTTTTGGGGTAATGTGGTCGGTATTACGCCCGTGCTGCTTTACTTTCCCAGAAAAAATCCGGTACCCATTTAAGGCTGGGTGAACCCGGAAACCGTCAGTTGGGATCGAACCCTACCCCTTGTTCTTTGTAGCCCAGTTCACTAACCACTGAACTATCGCGGCTCCATTTAACATTTAATAACGTCCTATAATTCTGATGGGAGCCGCGATAGCTCAGTGGTTTGTGAACTGAACTACTAAGATCAAGAGGTCTGTACAAATTGTGGTCACTAACACCATATTTCCTAAATGCCACTTGGTGTGACGGTTGCACTTTACTTTTTTTTACTTTTATAATTCTGATAATAGATGTTTGCAGGGCCTCCTTGTGGGAATTCTCTATCTTTGAAAGAAACTGGGAAAGTCTGGCTGCAGATTGTAGCACAGCATCATCATCATCATGTGCCATACCGGTTAGCGTAAATGATCATGTCCTTCCACAATCTTCTATCCACAGGGCATCGTATCAATTCTGTTGTTGACTGTTTACCATGCCATGACACCAAGCTATCTAGTATTTTGTCTCTTTGTCGTCCGCAATCTCTCTTTCCCTGTAGTCTTCCGATTGTAACCAAGTATTCCAACTTTCCTCTTCTGATATTCCCGAAAAATGTTGATTGTTTCTTTATGTTGTTTTTTAGGAGCTCCCTTTTTGTTTTGGCCTCTTTGAGAATTTCCTCATTGGTCTTTTTAGCTGTCCAGGGAACTATCAACCTTCTTCTGAGAAATCCCATCTCTGTGGCCTCTAATCGTCTTTCCATTTGTTTGTTTACTGTCCATGATTCACTCCATAAGTCAGAATTGGTTCTATATAGCATCGATAAACTCTCTTTCTCACTTCTATTGACATAGATTTGTTGCATAAGACGTTTTTCAGTTTCTTAAATGCTATTTTGGCCTGAGCTATTTTGTTTATTTATCTCTGTGGTGCATCTTTCATCTGATGTTTTTGTTGTGCCCAAGTATTTGACATATTACACTTGTTTAGGATTTGTCCTATTTATTTTTATGCTGCATGCTGGTGATGATTGTTTCTTCTTGATTGTTTCTTCAATATGACCATTACTTCTGTTTTTTTTACTATTCAGACTGAGACCTTTTTTCTTGCTTTCTTTACTATTATGTCTATCATTTCTTGTAGTTCATTCTCTGTCTCATCTATTAAGACTGTGTATCCGCATACCGCAAGTTGTTTATGTTGTGACCATTGACTTCAATTCCTTTTATAACTACAATTGATTGCATAATATTTTCGCTGCAAAATGAAAACAAATTTGGTGACAGAACACAGCATTGTCTGACTCCTTGTTTTATATATTGGAACTGTCTTGTTTGGTTGCTAATTCTTACGGCTGCTGTTTGTTGTCAGTACATGTTCATAGCACATGGAGAACAAAAATAAAAAATGATACAGCATCTTTCAAGACAGTGCTGATATCAAATTCAGAAGATAATAAAAGGCGCAGAAGAAAGGATATGAGGCCAGGCACCTCTAATACATCTTGTTCGTTCAGCTGATGGATTTATCTATCCAATATTGGCAGATTTAGCCACGAGAGAAGCTGTTCAAAAAATGCAGCATCCAGCATAAGACACTAATATTTTTACCAAACTACTCACTTATCATGATTGCTTGCTACCAACCATCTGTCAGAACGCCAAAGGTCACATAATTCTGATGAAGAAAGTATTTCTGACGTGAACGGCTGAAAATAATGTTGTGAATAACTTGTGAACTGTGATGTGGTGACTGTTGATACGTATATATGGATGACTTATGCCTAGTTTTAATGTACTTCCCCTTATCATCCTTGCTTACAACTTTTATACAGAATATTCTGTGAGTGGACTGAGCCTCATATCTGTATTGAATAATCCAGTGCATTAAATCTCCACGGCTAAAATTTTAAACATTTAAAGAAATAAATGGATAATTGTTTCTATCTATTGACCTTTTGAGCTGTAGCCGGCCCATAGGGCGTAGACCAAGATACTCCCTCTCTTATCTGAATTTTTGTTCTAGCAGTTTTCAATTCTTTTAAAGATATTTTATCAATTCTCGCCATTTGTCTCTGTTCTGTGCAAGCAGCTCTATCTCACCGAAGGAGCTGATTCCTGCTGCTCTTGCCTCTCTCATTAATGTTCTTCTTAGTGTCTCTTGGGGGTCTTCCTCTTTTCCTTTTTCCTGTTGTTTCCCACATGAGGGCTTGCTTTGCTATTCGGTTATTATCTCTTTTCATCACATGTCCAACATATGACCATCGTCTTTTCTTTATTACTGAAGATATTAGTGGTTGATTGGCAGTTTCTCTAATTTCCTTGTTTGTTTTGAATTCGTTCCACGCGATACCAAGTATTTTCCTTAGACATTTATTTTCGAATGCGTTCAACTTTGTTTCTATATCTCTTGTTGTTTTCCAGCTTTCACACGCATACGTAAGGGTTGATAGTACATTTGATTTGAATAGTCTAAGTTTTGTGTTTGTGCTGATGAGTTTTGATTTCCACAACTTTTCAAGGCTTCTGAAAGACATTGCTGCTTTAGCTATTCTGATTCTAATTTCTTTGCTTGTATCCCCTTCTTGATCAATGTGACTTCCAAGATAGATAAAGTGATCAATCTCTTCCACTGGTTTGTTTTCCATGTATATTTTGTCGTCTGTTGGAATTAAGCTTTTCATTACTTTAGATTAATCTTTCTCCATTCTGACTTGTAGTATCACAGCCTTCTCTCCCCATTACATGTTCCACTCCTGCATTGTCTTTTCCAACTTTGACGTTGAAATCTCCCATTACAATTAAAAGATCGTGTTTTGATATTTTGTTTATAAGTTGTTGTAGTTGGTTATAAAAATTGTCCTTAACTTCATCATCAGCTTCGTTTGTAGGCGCATAGCACTGAACAATTGAAAGTTTTCCATATTTTGTTTTGTAGCGTGTTTGTATCAGCCAGCTATTTACCGGTTCCCATTCTAATAAACTTCTTGCAGCTATGTCTGTCATCATTATGCCTACTCCTTCACGGTGTTTTCCATCTTCCCTTCCAGAAAAAACTACAATTTTATTATCAACAGATTTCCTACCTGTTCCAAGCCAGCGCATTTCGCTTAATCCTAAAGTATCTAGATCGTATCTATCCATCTCGCTCACGACTTGTACTTGTTTCGTCGGCACGGTCATTGTTCTTACATTACAGAATCCTATTTTTGTTGTTGTTTTAGGGCCGAAAATACTATCACTATTATCTACTGCTAATTTACACATTCTGTATCAGGTCTACGTTTCATTAACAAAATCGTTTTTACGATAGCGGCTTGTTAAACCTCTGATCAACGGTTCTATACCAAGCCAGAGAAAAACAATTCCTCCATCTTGGATCTTCTTCTTCTTCTTTCCTTCCTCATTTACCTTTCAGCGTCGAGGGGAGATATAATTTGTGGTATTTTGCTCTTCTGTTCACCTCTGCTGCTGTTATGTTTCCTAGTGCTTCTAATATTCCATCGACCCATCTTTTTCGTGGTCGACCCTTGGGTCTGGTGTTCCATCTTGGATAAAACCGGAAAATATATAATTTATAATATATAAATAATTGTTAACTAAATAAATAATTGTTTACTAGCATCATTTTCCTATCCCTACCAGTATCTCATACCAACTATGCTCATAACATTTTGTGTTCAACTTTTATTTCTTTTTTTCTGATTGCAATGTTTTGCTTTTGAATAATTGCCATATCTGAAAAATTGACCCAAAAAATGCACTTTTTCAAAATACAGGTCTCAGTTTTCTTGTATCTTCTGTTTTTGTTGCAGCTTCTATAAAAATGTTATGGTTATGCATTTTGTTTGTTTTTGTTTCAGTTTGTCTAAGAATTTTCTGTGTCTGCATTTTTTTAAACTCTAAATCATCACTACTTTTTCTCATTGATCTGTTTACCTTGGCTGAACAAGTCAAGATCATAAGATGCAGCTGAAAGATGTTCTTTAAAAAAAAAGGTATGCCAACACCACCCAAAGTTGGACATTTTACAACATTTTACTTTTGAGAAGGTACATCTTCCTTCTAGTGACATGAATGTTTTTTTGATTTAATGCCACATTTAAAATTAATACAAAGACTCTTGCAGTGGGAAAGTTGACACTTAAATTAAACTGTTGATAGCTAGATGTAGTGACAAATGTGTTTACTTTGAGGTAAATGCAGTTAGTGTCACTAAATTAAGTTCATGGAATAGCTTACTTTAGTCCTAAAGTTTTTTTTTTTTTCTGAGTCACAATAACGAAGTTAGTTCTGTCCAAAATGAATATATTGACAAGGTGAACATACTAAATTTACAGAAAAACTAAATGCAAGATGGTTGTAATACAATCAAATAATAAATATATTGAGGCAGAATAAATGGAAAATCAAGCATAACATGGTACAGAGTACAAATCACCGGACCTAAAAGGCATATTAAAAGCAATCTCTAAAAGTGCTTTACTTTGAGTTAGGTCAGGCACAACTAAAGTTGTACATATTGCTTTACTTTGAGTTAGGTCAGGCACCCTAAAGTTGTACATATTGCTTTACTTTGAGTTAGGTCAGGCACCCTAAAGTTGTACATATTGCTTTACTTTGAGTTAGGTCAGGCACAACTAAAGTTGTACATATTGCTTTACTTTGAGTTAGATCAGGCACCCTAAAGTTGTACATATTGCTTTACTTTGAGTTAGGTCAGGCACAACTAAAGTTGTACATATTGCTTTACTTTGAGTTAGGTCAGGCACCCTAAAGTTGTACATATTGCTTTACTTTGAGTTAGATCAGGCACAATTAAAGTTGTACACATTGCTTTACTTTGAGTTAGATCAGGCACAACTAAAGTTGTACACATTGCTTTACTTTGAGTTAGATTAGGCACAACTAAAGTTGTACACATTGCTTTACTTTGAATTAGATCAGGCACAACTAAAGTTGTACATATTGCTTTACTTTGAGTTAGATTAGGCACAACTAAAGTTGTACACATTGCTTTACTTTGAGTTAGATCAAACACAACTAAAGTTGTACACATTGCCTTTCTTTGAGTTAGATCAGGAACAACTAAAGTTGTACATATTGAAGAAAATACACGGCGAAAAGAAAAGAAAAAAAAGCATTTCTGGGGGCGCTGAAAAATCCATAATCAACTATAACTGACGTAGTTATAGTAGCTACAACTACAAGCACATGTACTACCATTACAACAACATAAGGATAAGAATCTCAGTTGATTGTGGCTGCCGTTGATTGTGGCTGCTGGACTAACAAATTGACAGACGTGCTACAGCGCATTTACCAAATAGCGAAATCTTATTTGACTATCGCATTACAAAACCATGACAAGCTGTATGATAATGACTTTGAACGTGTATACAATGAAAATTTTAAGAAGAATGACGATTTGTGAAGCAACACTTTTTTTGTAGAAACATTTAATGCGTTTATCTGGGCCGAAGAACGTCAACTCATAGGTCGCTGAAAAACAACGCCTTTGTTCACTATCTTCAGGCCCTCTTACACACACTTGTATGGCAATTGAGATCAAAGTTTAATAGCTTTGTAGCCACCATCATTTGATGTTACTGGACGATTGTGTAAAATTCATTAAATATCTTGTTGGTTTTCCTCTGTTCTAAATTTAGTTAGTTAACAGAACATACCATCTTCAATCAGAGAGACCAACTGTTTATGCTCAGTTCAGTTCACCGATGATAGTATCAATCAGTATACGGTCAGATGTAACCTGCCTCTGATTTGTCTCTTCAAATGCCTTGGCATGCATACTTCCTGCAAACTTTGATAAGAGCATAGTGTATCTGTAAGCTATCATGTGCTCATTGTCTGACGACGAACAGTGAACAGCACCAGCAACTTCATTAGGCCTTACTGTCTCATATACCAATCTTTTGAAATCCATCAGCTTTCTCATTGCACAGAACCATTGCATAGCTAGACCAGTGCAGTCAGTCAGTCTATCTATGGACCTTTCGAGCCGGCCCACATAGGGTATGGACCCAGATACTCGTTCTCTTATCTAAATTTTTATTCTAGCAGTTTTCAATCTTTCTAAAGATATTTTATAAAATCTCGCCATTTGTCTCTGTTCCATGCAAGCAACTATATCTCATTGAGGGAGCCGATTCCTGCTGCTCTTGCCTCTCTCATCAATGTTCTTCTCAGTGTCTCTCTGGGTCTTCCTCTTTTACTCTTGCCTGTTGTTTCCCACATGAGGGCTTGCTTTGCTATTCGGTTATTATCTCTCCTCATCACATGTCCAACGTATGACCATCGTCTTTTCTTTATTACTGAAGATATTAGTGGTTGATTGGCGATTTCTCTAATTTCTTCGTTTGTTTTGAATTCGTTCCACGCTATACCAAGTATTTTCCTTAGACATTTATTGTCGAACGCGTTCAACTTTGTTTCTACGTCTCTTGTTGTTTTCCAGCTCTCAAATGCACATGTAAGGGTAGATAGTATGTTTGATTTGAATAGTGCAGTAAATCATCTAAATGTCTTCATTTTTCAAAATTACATTTATCTTCAAAAGCATAGACGCTAACAGCGTTAAATGGAATGCTAAAAATCAACTATAAGGTTGCGGTTACTCCTAATTCTCAAACCAGGCATCATATAAGCTTCGTTTTGCATCTCTTTCACTATTATAATTTTTGTTAAACTTTTCTCCAACATTATTATCACTTACGATTTATTAAAGATGTAAGGCTTGGATTTAAAAAACGTAGGTCTTGGTGTTATTGAAGCAAGTCCTGGTTTATAAACATCATCCAAAACTCTTCTGGGTGGGAATATAGCCAGGAAATATAATTCGCTATCAAATTAATAATGTGTTAATAAACATTAGATTCAGAGGTAGCCTAGTATCGGAGAAATCTATAGAGACTATTCTCTCGCCACAGACAAACAACAGACTACATTTAAAAACATTAATTCCGTAATATGAAGAGAACATGAGAGCTAATAACGAAATCTACAATGAATGAATGAACAAAGTAAGCAAGACAATCTGAACAATTAAATTGAGGGGGAAAAAACAAATAAATACAACGCAGTAGTAAAGTAGATCTTATCAATAGCAAAGTGAACATGATGCAAGAAAAAAAAAAAAGAAATGTCATGTCACCAATGACTAGGAAAATTGGACTTGAGACCAACAAAACAAAAGTAGTGAAAATTCAAATTCGCACAGAAGAAAAAATATACATTGAAGGACAAGCAGTGGAAGAAGTAAATCACTTTGTATGTCTTGAAAACAGCACAAATCAAGAAGAAGACACAAAGAAAGAAATTAGAAAAGCAAAGGCAGCAATGACTTACAGAAACATTGATAAAATATCCAAATCGAAATTACTACGCACAAAAACAAATCTTAGAATTTTCAAATCCAGTGTATTATCCACCCTTACTTATGCACGCGAGAGCTTGAAAACAACTAAAGAAATACAAAATAGACTGGATGCATTTGAAAACAAATGCCTGAGGAAATTGCTTCGTATACCATGGAATGAGTTCAAGACTAGTGCAGAAATATGTGAAAGCCTAAAACAAATATCAAATATAAAAGAGTAGGAGGAGGTCATATGTTGGCCACGTGATGAGAAGAGACAACACAAATATCTTAAACCAGACACTGAAGTGGGAACCTGAGGGTAAAAGAAAAGAAGCCGACCTAGAAGAACACTAAAAAGAACATTAAAACGAGAGGCAACAATCAGCTCCCTCGTCGAGATTGAACCACTTGCCCTGAATAGGGCAATGTGACGAGATACATTCAGGTGCAAAGTCTGACAGTTGCAAACTCGTCAGAAACTAGAATTTCTGCCCTATGTGTCGTCTTCGGCCCAAAAGGACAATATGTAAGATAGCAGTAAAATACGTCTGGTTAAATCAGAAGTGATTGAAATACAGCACAAAGAGACACATTACACATCGATAAATAAACGGAATTAGGAAGAGAAGCGCGGGCTTGCTACGACTAAATCAATGATAGGAGGAAGAATTGATAAAACAGGAAAAATGGGAAAGATGGACACATTCCAGTAAAGATCCCTATAAAGATCAACCAGAGGTCTTTTTTTAATCTTCATCCCATAACCCCGAGGGTAGTATTGGGAACTACTGACAAATGTTGTCAACTTTCTCAATTTATCCAGTCATTTTCTCGAACCCAAGACCCGCCCATTTTTTATGTTATCTTCCCATTACATTCTCTGTCTACCTCTCCTTTTTTCCTCCGTTTACAATTCCTTGCAGAATTCTCTTTGCCTTGCCAGATAATCGAGATACGTGGCCAAACCATTTCTTGCTGCATTTGATCAGAGATAGATCACAGTCAAAATATATCAGGAGGAACATTATTTTGTTTAGGCGAGTAGAAGGATACGAGGAAAGGACAATTTAGAAGTGTGTATTGTGATAACAGAGAAAATATCAAGAAACTGCTGATAATAAACAATTGTCGAGACAGAACGGTGTGAAGACTTGAAATCAATCAGATATCTTTGTTACAATCCAGGATTTGAAATAGATAGGTCATGTTCTCAGAGGAGGTCCAGAAATAATCACAAGAAATGCCGTTCAGTTGCTTCTAAAGTGATGGACAGTCTAGCAGAAATGGACTGTGAGGGCCAGGCTTGGAATACCATGAAAAGAATGACCACCAAGCATGCAAAATGGAAGAACTTTCTTGTTGACTGCAAGATGCCACAAAGTGTGTAGACAATGGAATGCTTTGCAGGCTGGCTACCAAATTATAAAGAGGTTGTAAAGGTTGGGGGTGGGGGTGGGGCGGGAATCCTCATTTGCTTCTATGTAGGACTTGATTTCGTGACTCGTTTGAAATACACAGAAGCATGTTACCCCACTATATTGTTCTCTGTTCTCTGTAGATGAAACAATAGAGGCCAAGCTTTGCTATGATTTTGTGATTTTATATAATTTATTAAGCAACTCTTTTCCTGGTCGACCACGAAAAAGATGGATCGATTGCACATTGTAATCTCAATACTCAGTAATTCATTAATTATAACTTGATCGTCTGCGAATTAGAGTTCGTTTGTTTGGCATTTCCCATAGCCTATAAGATTTGACCCAATGTTTCACTATAGCACAGCAAATGTTTTATTGTAAAGTGAGGTTTAATGTTTTTAAACCTTATAGGTAACGCTTCCGTACAAACTGGTATAGCATACATTGATATACACGTGCCATCACTGATCGATTGGGAACGAACCAGAACTGTATTACGCAGAACTGGAGACAATGAGGTATATCTATCTTTTTTCACCTCAAGTATTCTCAATTTCTTGAAATATCGTTTCCAGTATAAATGTTACCATAGATTTGCCAAATATTGCCATAGATTTTAGAAGCAGTGATTTTTGCAATATGTGCCATTTTGGCACGCAAGGTTTCTGTTTTTAAGATAGTGGTTCTGCCCTATGTGCCCGTCTTCGGCTCGAAAGGACAATAGATAAATTTTACTGTTTTTTTTTTTTCAATTCTTGCAGTGGCCCATATGATTTTGTCTGTAATGTTGTATTTATGGGCCGGTGAGGTTTCCTCATTCTACTATATTCAGTACAATCTTGAAGTATGTGTTCAGCAGTCTGTCCACATGTACATGTGGTTGATGTGCCGATCCAGGATTTTGTATACATGTCACTGTCGAGTCGATTGTGCTATGTTCTGGGACATAATGATAACTTGCTCCAACCTATTATTAAATTATGAAATACATCTTGATTTGAGGCTTGTTGTCTTCTTATTGATGCGATTATCTGTTTCTTCTGATACTGGTTCATCTGGTTATGTGCTTTTTGTGCCTTCCTTTGCCAGCTGATCTGTTCTCTCGTTCCCTGGTATTCCACAATGAGATGGCATCCACTGCAAGACGACGCTGTGGTGCTTACAGAATTCAATCAACAAAGTCTGAAGATGTGACAATTTTCAGGATTGTAGTGCATAGAGTGTTGATTTTGCACCTGTCAGAAACACCACCGACTGAGGATACTGTTCAACAGTTTTCTATTGCCAACTTTATTTCTTGGATTTCTGCTTCGTAATTGTGGCAATATTTCCCTGTTGCTATTTCATTCATATCCCTAGTGTTATTTTTGGGTACTCTATGTATGCTCCTGCTCCCCCATTCTTTACTCCATTCTGTGCTGATCCATCTGTGTACACACGAACCCATAGATCTTGTGGGTATTCTTCATCCAAGGAACAGAGAGCGATTGTTTTACGCTGTAGATTATTCTGTTCCTCGTTGTCAAGTATTCCTTTCACTTCTGTCGATGTTTGTAATATGGTAATAATATGGTAACGGAAAGCCCTAGTATCACTGCAAACAAATTAAAATCCATAATTGCTCAACTGCCTATGCCAGGGGAATAATCCAAATTAATATCTCATCCCCCAAACAAAGAAAGGTAGCTGCAATCGAAACCGCACAGAAAGTGAACTCAACCATCTGATCTCCGTCATATATCATCATTCATTGTAAGCAGTTAGAATATCGAAACACGATCAAAACAGATGAAACGCACAGCTCACTGTGTGCACAGAGCACTTAACTCAGCAGCTCCTGCAGCAGACCGGACTTGGAATATGAGGAAACTGCAACAAGGAACACTTTTAAGACACAGCCTTTAACGGTTTCTGCCGCCTATTTGCCATATTCGATATTTGTATTGTCAATTAGGACTCTTCTCTCTAGAGGGACTGTTCTGGTATGGGTGGTAGGAGGCAGAAGACTCTTGGCATGATGGTGCTTGTCTGCAAATTCTTTTGACTTGTTGGATAAACCTGCTTCTCTTAAGCTGTCCCAATACACGATTTCGGAGTCGATCCTTCATTGGATGTCTTAGCATGCATGAACATTTTTCTGCCGGTATCAGTACCTTTGTATCCCTCCGTTCTCTCAGTGCCGGCATCCTTCACAACTTCACCATCTCCAATATTGGTGCCGATATCATTGCTCCTAAGGTGACCACAAGTGCCCGACTTTGTACCCTATCCAGCTCTTGCAGTTTGTTTGGTGCTGAGCACCATGCAGATGATCCATATTCTAGATGTGGGCGTAAACTTTACTGAATATTTTTCCAGTCGCACCTATGTGGCTCCACACAGCTGTCTTAGAATAGTCAACTTCCTGTTAGCTTTTTGGGCTGCCTTATTTTTCTGCTGTTCCCAAGATCACCTGTTGTCAAATGTAACTCCGAGATAAGTAGCTTGTATATCTTTGTTCACGGGTTCATTGTGTCTGTAAGACAATGAGATAAATCGCACTATGTTTTCCGACTGAAATCCATCGCTGAGGCGTAGGGGTTCAAGACTGACGATTTTTTTTCTATACACTTACTGTTTTATGTTTGACTTGAGTGACGTTCGACAGGACCAGAAAGCAAATTGGAAAATTTTCGCAGCAAACCCTGTCTTGGCAACATTTCAGTATCTGGAGCAGTGCACATAGTCGTTAACTTATATGTTAATTGATAATTTCATTAATTGGATGCCGCCTTCATGTCGAAGGTTTGGCTACCATGGATGGAGCGCCATTTTACTCTGTCTCTTGCTTTAATCATGGTCAAACGTTATCTTCTGTGTAGACTTGCCTTGCCTTCATAGTGCATGCTGTCATTATCACATGTTCACCTGTCCATCGTTTGATGTTATCTGTCCACTTTAGTCTTGATCTGCCTCTGCCCGTCTACCTTGTACTTTCTCCTCGGAGATGACATTTAGTAGGGTATTGTGTCTCATCCTATGTTCTAAAATGGCTCATCGTACATCCCTAGACCGGCCGTACGCTAATATTACGGTCTGTTGTTTGATGTGCGACGGGGATAATCTGACGACGAACTGTGTGTCTATATGTTCGGAATTGGAGTCAACAACGATGGCCTAACATCATCAAGCGCTATACATTTTTTAAAAATATGACGATCATCATTTTCAGGAGGACGTGAGCTTCTGGTGGATAGGCGGCGGGAACAATTGAAGGCTATGTCTGAAAAGTGTTCCTTGTTGCAGTTTCCTCATATTGTCCGGGTTGTTGCAGGAGCTACTGAGTTAAGTGCTCTGTGCACAACGTGAGCTGTGTGTCTCATCCGTTTTGATCATGTTTGATATTCCAATTGTTTACGATGAGTGATGATATCGTATGCCAAGGAACAGTTGGCTGTGTTCACTTTCTGCGCGGTTTCGCCTCTTTTTTTTTGCGTGTGCTGAGACTGCTACGATGGGGACTACAGTTACCTTTCTTTGTTTGGGAGATGAGATATTAATTCGGATGATTACGCTGGCACGGGCGGTTGAGCAATTATGGATTTTAATTCGTTTGCAGTGATACCGGGGCCTTCCATAACCAAATAACCAAATGTCCTAAAAATGTTAGTTGTCTCGTTCGAATTGATATCTAAATTTGTGTGTTCTGGAAGTTAATGGCAATGTTTTAAGAGAACAGCTACATTATAGGTTACAATTGTGTGAATTTATTGTTTGTATATCTTGTAAACACAACGTATATTCTGCGGTTGATCTAGTCTATGTTAGTTGTTCAAACAATCAACTAAAAAAGTAAGGACAGTAATATCATATATAACGACAATGGCGAGACCTATTTGAGAAACGAAAGTGGAACCATTTCCGTCAACAACCAACGAACTCTAGCAGTACACGTTTTCTGTTGCCGGGAGCTCTTCTAACATCTAAAAGAAGTAAGCGTTTTAGCCGTATCATGTTCGGTGCATTTATTGTTAATGGTGAAAGAATTTGATCTTTAGATGTTGATATACTTAAACGCCATTTCATTTTTAGTAAATATAGAAATAACACAATTACAACAGCTTCACACAGTGAAAACTCAATTTCAGTGAAATTTCTGTCACGTCTAAGACGACGTGGAAGATAAAATCATAAATATTAAAAATAATAAATAGAAGAATAACAGATGAAGCGTTACACTCGCGCAACCGCAACAAACACAAAAACGGTCAAACTGATTCATGAAAAACACAGGGTATTTAATTTTATCTCAAGTTTAAAAGGGCTTGAAAGTAACACGACTACACTCAAACACTGGACGGTGACTTATATATCAGCTATTTGAGTTATCTTATTCAGTCAATTTTAATTAACATTAATGTTAATTAAAATTGACTGAATAAGATAAGCCACCGTCAGTGTTTGAGCGTATATTCACTTTTATTTTATTATTATTATTATTATTTTTTTTACCTCTCCCTCACTGAAGAAGTGAAGTGATATTGTAATAAGAAACTTTTGACCTCACCAGGAATTAGGTAAAAATCACCACTACAGGCCAGCTTTGCAAACGACCACACTCTCCCAGGGATGGCAGAACAGATGTTGATTTAACACATTCAACATTTTGATAACATATTAACAATATTACTCACTGGAGAGATGTATTACTGTTTGACTCAAGGCAGTGGACTTCCGTTTCTAAGATGGTGGATCTTGTCCACGTTCTCTCGATCGCTGCAAAGAGTGCATTCGATGTCTGATTAATTTCAGTTCTCCATCGCACTCCTATGCGTTAAAGTCAAGGTAATGATTTACTTATTACATCTGCGCTGATAAAACAATGTTGTACGCCGGCAATATTCCATTTTCAACAAATCAAGTGTTGTGAATGCGACCTTCCATCGTCTAGGCTTGTTCTGCGCTTTACGTCACATTGGTGCTGTTCATGACTGTTATTGGATTTGCTTTGACGCAAGTTATTTCCATGTTACTTATTAATGTGAAATGCTTCATCAGCCGCAGTTTTATCTCTTTAGGGAATTTGCACCATGATCTGTTCACCGTAGGCTACATTCACTAGAGTAATCAAGAATCTAAAGGGCACGTCATTGCTGTGCTTGCGCCATTGTTATGTGTGTGATACGTCATCGTAATGGCTCATCGTAAATCCCTAGACCCAGCGTTACGCTAATCTTACAGTCTGTTGTTTGATATGCGACGGGGATAATCTGATGACTAACTGTGTGTTTATATGTTCGAAATTTGAGGCAACAACGATGGCCTAACATCATCAAGCGCTAAACATTTTTAAAGAAATATGATGATCATCACTTTCGGGAGGACGTGAACTTCTGGTATATGGTGGATGGGCGGCAGGAACCATTGCAGGCTATGCATGAAAAGTGTTCCTTGTTGCAGTTTCCTCATATTCCAAGTCCATGGGGGACTGGTTGGTCTCGAGGCAGGACGCCGGCCTTGGGACAGAGAGGTTGTGGGTTCAAATCTTGGCTCCACTGGTTGGTATTATTTTTTTTTAATGATTTCTCTCTGTGACAACCACCCCTGGTCTCAGCAGTGAGGCCCAGCTTGAAACGTCAGTTACTCATCGACGGGAAAAAACATGAGTACCTCTGAAGTCGGAGTTATCTGCCTGTGTGGCGAGGGACCCCTGTGCACACGGCTGCCAGGGAAAAATGGATTAACACGCAAAATTTAGTTCCTAGTCTCTAGGGACTTCGTCAGAATTGAAAGCTGGAGAACCCAACAACAACAACTTAAGGCAGTGATACAAAATTAATTGATTTGATTTACTTTGCCAAAGTTTTTAGTATGATGTATTTAGTATACCTTTATTCTTTATTTGGTGACTGCTTATGAATGGTAATAATTATAGTACCTACCTGTCCGTGAAAAATCACTGAAATTTTGGACAGAATTTGTCATTAGTTTAACTGTTAAAGATCATACTAAAATGTTAAATTTTCAAGTAGTGAGTCATCTATCATCAACCATATATATTTTTCCAGTTTTATGAGCAGTGAAAACTTTAACTGATAGACAGAGTTAATAGACAGTTACTTTCATTAAACAACAGATTTTATTTAGTTTTTATACTAGACTGTGAAATTATTATTGTGACTTATAAATAATTATTTATACTGAAAATAATTTTTACTTTGTTTAAAAACAGTTTTAGTACAAGAAAACCTTTTGTGGTTGTGAAAGACATCACCATGTCTAAGAATGAGTTACGCCAGAGGGTGAAGGTTAAGCAAAGAGGTGCTCTCATCAGTGATAGTGATGACAATGCAAACTGGCCTTATGCTCATGGAAGAATGGACCCTTATGCAAAAGTTATTGGCATCTTAGTATTGGTTATAACAACATCCCTGATAGGCATCTTCCGCTACCAACAATATCTTCGGGACATCATAGTTACTCCACTTGATTCTCCTAGAATTATTCAGGACAATAGTTCCTCCCCTGATGTTAACCCTGAAAGATTCTGGGGCACTTACAGGTAACTATTTGTTTACATTACATCTTGTCTGTTCATCATGCTTGGGGTTACAAGACAATGGTCAACCATATATGTTGCTGTATGGTTCATTTATTTATAATGGTCAAAATCATGATGGGTTTTCATTTTGCATTTCTGCTACCACATTTGATGCTAGTGCCAGGCCGGGAGACTAGACTCAAGAACAATTAGAAAAGCAACCATCATTGAAATGAAATGTACTAGACACATGAGAGGAACATCTTGAGAGATATATCAGAGGTGAAGAATTAATAATAATAAAAAAGAAAACAAGATGAGGATAATGCATGCTTTTAAACACATAAAGAGACAAAAATAGTTTGGCCACAAGATGAGACAGAAAAATTTAAGTGTGACATAACGAGCCACCAACAAACACTGTAAGAATACTAGATCAATGGACTGGCCATGAAAAAAAAATGGATTGATGGAATATTAGAAATACTTGAAAAAAATAGTAGAAGAGGACAACAGAAGAGCTGAAGATCACAAATTATATCTCTTCTTGATGCTCAAAGCCAAAAGAGGAAGCAAAAAGGTAGAAGAATTAACTCTTTCTGAATGGAAGCTTTTTATCAATGCAATAGAAGAGATTTCAGAATTTTTCATGGTTTGAAGAATCAATATAATTATTTATATTTATCAAACATACAACATATTTGAATTTTTAGATAATTGAACAAGGAATTAGATTTCACTAATACCAAGATGATACAAGACATGTAAAAAGATTCTGGTTTGATGACAGTTCACACTAATCAAAATAAGAGTGACGCACTATACGGCGAAATGTATGCGGTAGAAATCAGCAAGGTGCACAGTGCGGTGAAACGTACGGAATGAGTTAAAGCATGGGCTTATAACTACTCTCGACTGTTTGTTGTAAGCTGACATGAATATTTTATTTTGTACAGTTGTTATTTTTGTAACACTTTTATGTTGAATTGTGGAGTAATAAATTAAGGTGATCATTATTCTCATTTATGATTGGAACCATTGATCTAGTAAAAGGATACAATAATCTATAATCTTAGATAAACCATGTTAAATTGAAAGCAAACAGTATTTTTAAATTGCAGTTTTATAAATGTATACTTACACCTTTGATTGGTATAAGAAATACAACCATCTTTTACAGACCTCAGGCTTATTTTGGTTTAAAAAGCCGCCACAAGACATCCCCTGTGTTTGGACTGATGTGGATGATCCAACTAACTAATCGTATGCCACCACCACTGAGACACTGGTGTGATCAGGGTGATGAACTTGAAGGCTACATATGGCAGTTGCATGATGGGTTAAATTTTGGTGTTCAAGAAATCAGAGAGCAACTTTACACTGTCAAAACAGAATTTGTGAAACAAGCTGGTGGCAATCATGGAGGAGATTGGTCTGCACGTATCAGTTTTGTCCCTAAGGTAAAACAGTGAACTTCTGCAGGTGCTGATTCTATACAATTATATGCCTTTTTCTCAGTTAGTCATGAGATCGTTTTGGACAAATCTATAGGTGCTCACATCCCTTTTTCAGCATATCCTTCAGTGATTGAGGACACTGACTTTATGTTGGTTTAATTATCTTCTTTAACTTAGTTTAGTTTAAGTGATGGATTATCCTCATTGCACATCAGACACATTCATAAGTGTTGAGATCTCCACAGCATATCCTACAGGACTGCATCACCAGCAACATCCTAAGAACACAAATATGACCCAAAGAAACTACCCTTTATGACAATATATAGGGAACAGGTGAAGACCTAAAATTCACTTCATGACCCATGCTGGTCAGACCGTCTAATACATGACAAAAACTAGTTGTATAAAAAGAATTTATTTTAATTTTCAACCTAATTCACAGGAAATTGTATGTGTTATTGTCGTTTGTTGTGTATAACTCATATATTGAAGTTAATGTCATTTATTTATGCTTGATAGTAGAAAACTTGGACTTGTACTAATACAAAATAATGTGCAAAGATTCAGCTCCTGATGTATAGTACTTCTGTCTCTCATTATTTACTGTATAAAATTATTGTACATTTTATGTGACAAGATGGTTTTTAAAAATGTTCTTTTGTACTAATTTTCTGCAACAATCTGTCATGCATATTCTATACCATGAGTTGCAAAAACTGGCTCTAGTTACTGTCGGTCTGAACCCTGGAGCAAGTTTTTACGGCTTTTAATTTATTAACGTATCTGCAGTTATTTCCACTAAAACCTTTTAGTTCTGTTATGTAACATCTTCCTACTTCCTGAACAAATTATAAAAAGAACACCGCATGTTTTAGATCTATTTTAATTTATTTTCTCACTGTTATTTCAAATTTAAAAAAAAATTATTAAAATCAGCCATGCCACCTAGTATGTGTATAACCCCTTGGTAGTGAATGTGTGATACTTCCAAGCCTTTACTACTTCACATATTATGATTATTTTGTTTCACATGTAAATGAGGACCACCCTCATGGTGAGAGGACAAAAAACAGATCCCCTGTTACCTGCCACGTGTGTTGTAGAAAGCAACTAAGGAATAGGACATGCAAGGAGCGACTTTGATTTCATAACTTACTGATGCATTTTGTGAAATGCTGTGACAAGTGGTGGAGCGGATAATGGAAACTTTTTAATGTAATGAACTGGTTCCATGGATAGATTGGAATAAAGTGGAATAGAGTACAACAGAACAGAATTGCTCACGATTCCAACCATTGTGTAAAGGATGGATATGAATGGATATCACTGGGATTGCAGCCACAATATTATATTTAGATTATATTATTATATATGATATATCTATTACTTTTCTACAACATTAAACTGTTGTTAACTGGGGTCAGATGTAATTGTTATTTAATGATCTCTTAGGAAGATACATTTCACACAAAAAAATATATAATAAAATCAACAATAAAATTGTCTCATGTTGTAAAGTAAATAACCGCTTGTTGTAAATTTATCATTTAAATTCTGCTTGTTATTTTCAGGATCCAACAAAGCCTGTGGTGTTGTCAGGTTTTTTCTATGCTGCTTTAGATGGGGACAATGGGGAACTAGAGCCTGTTCTCACGCATGGACGTCTGAGATCAATTCAGGGGTCACATGAAGGTTTGGGAGACTTTGAACTGTTGCTGCCAAAAGTTGAGAGTAATAACCAGAAAGAGAGTTATCTGGTCAGTCACGCCGAGCAGTTAGATCAGCTGAAAGATGTTGTTATAGCAGGGATGGCTGTGGAAGCATGGGACAAGGCAAGGACCATGCCTTATTTTTCGCTTGTTGGTCGCAGAGTGCCTAGAGATGTACCTGGACCAAATCTCATAGTTAAGCAGGTTACAAATACTCTGCCCTTTACAATGGAAGTTGTATATCAGTCTAAAAGCAATACTGACAGACAGAAACAGTTATCAGGTGATTATTTATCTTCCTTGCTGGAGGAAAAGAAGAGAGAGTTCAATGATCGATTTGAACAGACTTTTAGACTAAAGCAAAAAAGTTACAGTGAGAAAGAAATTAACTTTGCTAAAGCAATTCTCAGTAATATGGTTGGCAGTATTGGTTATTTCTATGGATCCTCATTGGTGCAGTCTTCATACAACAAAGAACCTGTGAGTTATTGGGAAGCACCTCTATATACTGCTGTGCCTTCTCGTCCATTCTTTCCACGTGGATTCCTCTGGGATGAAGGTTTCCATAATTTATTAATCAGTATGTGGGATCAGGAGATATCAAAGGATATTATAGGCCACTGGATGGACTTAATGAATGTAGAAGGGTGGATTCCTAGAGAGCAAATTCTGGGAGCAGAATCCAGGAAAAAGGTACCACCAGAGTTTGTTGTACAGCGGAACACAAATGCAAACCCTCCTACTTTATTCCTGCCACTTCAGGGATTGATCAGGAGTATGATAGAAAGTAAGAAACCTGAAGATAAAGCATATCTGCAAGCCTTATATCCGCGTCTCAAGACCTGGTTCAACTACTATAATACAAGCCAGAAAGGAGGATTGCCATTTACCTACAGATGGCATGGAAGAGATCCCACTGTCACAAAACAGTTAAATCCACTCACACTTGCCTCCGGTCTAGATGATTATCCAAGGGCTTCACACCCTACAGAGGATGAACGACATGTTGATCTCAGATGCTGGATTGCTTTTGCTGCAGGTGTGATGGCAGACATTGCTAGAACACTAGGCCATGAATGGCAGGAATACGAAGCAACACACAGCCTGTTGTCAGACAACAAACTTCTAGATGAGCTTCACTGGTCACAAAAAGGGAAACAGTACAGCGACTATGGCCTGCACACTGACAATATTAAACTTGAAAAACCTAAACCACCCCCAAACCTTAAACCAGGGCAGCATCCTCCTACTATGGATTTAGATAAAGTCAGAGTGGTGTTCAGTGAACCTACATTGCAGTTTGTTAATGCCTTTGGCTATATTAGCCTCTTTCCATTTTTGCTCAAAATTGTGGACATAGATTCACCAAAACTGAATCAGATTTTACAGGACATAACAGATCCTAACAAGTTGTGGACTGATTTTGGTTTGCGTTCCATTAGCAGAAGCTCTAGATTTTATGGTCGCTTCAACACAGAACATGACCCACCATACTGGAGAGGCCAGATATGGATCAACATGAATTATCTGTGTCTGTCTGCTCTACAGCACTACAGCAGCTTGCCTGGTCCTTACCAGGACAAGGCTAAAGCTGTGTATACAGACCTGCGCAGGAATGTTGTTCAGAACATAATCAAGGAGTACGAACGGACAGGCTATATCTGGGAAAACTATCATGATAAAACAGGAGAAGGGAAGGGTTCTCATCCATTTACAGGCTGGTCAGCCCTGGTTGTGCTCATGATGGCAGAGAAGTATTGAAACATTGTTCATTTTGTGCCTGCTAGTATGTTCAAGTGAACAATTTTTTTTACGAATGATTTCTATCATTTTTGAGACCACATGTTAGTTTCTCTCTCTCTCTCTTTCTCTCTCTCACTCTCTGCGATCAGGACTCAATCAGAGTAGGATTCCAGACACTCACATGAAGTCAGCTGTCAGGTTAAGTGTGTTGATCGCCCCCACAGACAAAACATCACAATTAGAGTCTGCCAGATCCACTCTGATAAGATATGACTGACATAGACATGCACACACAAAGATATGAGATGTGACTAACATAGCCATGCACACACAAGGATATGAGACGTGACAAACACAGACATGCACACACAAAGATATGAGATATAACTAACATAAACATGCACACAAAGATATGAAATATCACTAACCCAGACATGCACACACAAAGATATGACACATGACTAACACAGATACACACTATGATATGGGATATGACTAAACACAGACACACATAAAGATATGAGACATGACTAACATGGACACACCAAGATATGAGATATGACTAACATGACACACACCAAGATATGAGCCATGGCTAGCACACATACACACACAAGCTAAGATATGAACCATGGCTAGCACAGAACACACTAAGATATGAGCCATGGCTAGTTCAGAAACACACTAAGATGTGAACAATGGCCAGCACAGACACACACTAAGATATGAACCCTGGTCAGCACAGACACCCACCAAGATATGAGCCATGTCTAGCACGGATATACACTAAGATATGAACCATGGCCAGACCAGACACACACTAAGATATGAGCCATGGTCAGCACATACACCCATCAAGATATCAGCCATGGCTATCTCAGACACCCACTAAGATATGAGCTACGACTTGCACGGATATACACGGAGCCATGGCTCAATTCAAGAGAAGCAGAGGAGGAGGTAGAAAAGCAGCGATTGCGAAAGGTATCCATATGCTTGGGTTTGTTGTAGTCGGCAGACTCTTCTTAGCGTGGGAATCATCGACATACGAGACGCAGGCCCCAGTAAACTGTTCACAGGTTCCGTTCAAACAGTTGTCCGGAGATTTGAGAGTGCAGTCTGACCCGTAATACGTTTTCTTGCACGTACAGTCTGCACTTTCCGGGTCACATAGGATGTCACAGCCTTCAGAACACGTCTGTTCACACTGTAGCCCAAAATTACCATCAGGACAAGTGTCATTACCGGTATAGCCAGGATGTTTACATTGTAGGCATTTTCCGGATTTTTTCTCACATAAAGGACAGACACTGAGACAAGACCTGGAGCAGTCGTGTCCATAGATGCCATGTGAACAGTTGCCGTGACACGTTAGTTTCAAAACAGAAGTGACATTTAAAAAGTGGTCTTAGTGTCTCTGTATGTTCATATGTTCACCAAGTGTAATGCTTTTGAAGATTTGGTGTTTTTAATCCATCAAACTTCGGGACCTTTTGAAAACTTTTCTTACTAGTTAGCAAACTGTAAGTGTAGGGTACTCATCATGCCTTGTTGCATGGTGTTAGTGCCCATATTTCTATAGAACATACTGTTAGTATGTTTACGAATGATTTTATCATTTTCATGTCAGACTGCTATACTTTCCCAAGTACTCTCTCCAGTACTGGTTTTCTGAGACGTGTCAAAGATTATATATCACAGATGCCAATAACACTGAGAACACAATCGTTTTTTGTTTTTTTTATAAATGAAAATTAATTCAGTCCAAACAGATAATTTGACTAAAATGAATCACCTGTAATTAAAGCTACATAATTTGCAGCTGACACAAATGTAATTTACATATGAAATGTGCTCTCTCACACCTCTTTTATGTTGTGTAAACTTTAACTTAAAGAGGAAGACATAAAGAGACACTAAAAAGAACACTTATAACAGAAGCAAAATTGGTAGGCATAGACTCCTTAGATAAGATCAAACATCTCAACCCAGAATAGAAATGGGGGGCGAAAAGCACAACAAACCCTATGCGACATCTAATGTCACGTGAAGGATCAAGAATCAAGAAACATTAACCTCGGTCATTTCTATCAATTTTTGTTGATACATAAATTCAATCATTTTGATCTATTCCAGAGTTACTATTTTATCTGTCTGTTCTTGTATCAATATGATAGAAAACAATCCATTGATATTTAGCATATCACCAAGACTGATAATCATGTCTGTCTTTTTTTTTTGCAATCATTTTCTTTCTTTACAAACAAGCAATTAATGTTGTACAGAAACTGTATGTGCGTCATTTTGTGAAGTATGGTATGAGCATAATGTGTTGTTTCATTTTGGTATAGACTTGTGTCTGTGTTTTTAACAGAAAAATATAGTTTGCTGCAAGTGATGCGGCTGAGAGATAAAATAGAGACCAAGAAGATTATGGCTGATAGTTGATGATATATTTACATCTTTAGTGTGTGCACAAGTTATCTATCTATCTATTGTCCTTTCGAGCCGAAGACGACACATAGGGCTGAACCACAATCTCAAAAACAGAAACCTTGCGTGCCTAAATGGCACATATTGCAGAGATCACTGCTTCTAAAATCTATGACTCTGTTTCCATAACAACACTTTTTTTTACAATGACAGCTTGTCAAGCTATCAATCAATCTCCTTAGTCGCCTCTTACAACATGCCTGGAAGGTCACAGAGTTACTATTCTTGACTTCCCTCATAATGAGACCCCGGTAACACACGGGAAGCACAAGTTATCTTTAAGACATGGAGCTAACTAAAGAAGATAGCACCAAACATGACAACTTGGAAAGTATTTGTTGAAGAGATATGCTCACAGGTAGTTGAAAGGAAGAAGAAGAATTATATATAAAGGCACAAGTTATCCTATTTATATAATTCTTCTTCCTTTCAACTCCCTATGGAGCATATCTCTTCAACAGATACTTTCCAAGATGTCATGTTAGGTGTTAATTTCTTTAGTTAGCTCCATGTCTTTCCCATCTTCTTCTACCTCTTTTCTTCCAAGTATATTTTGCTTTTTCTCTTTGTTTCCTCCCTTGGGGATTTTAAAATATGATTTGTATCAGATAATGATGGGATTTCTCAGAAGAATGTTGAAAGTTCCCTGGACAGCTAAAAAGACCAATGAGAAAGTTCTCAAAGAGGCCAACACAAAAAGGGAGCTCTTATAAAACATCAGAAAGAAGCAATCAACATTTTTTGGGCACATCATGAGAAGAGGAAAGTTGGAATACTTGGTTACAACTGGCAAAATAAAAAGGAAAGAGAGATCGCGGACGACAAAGAGAAAATACTGTATAGCTTGGTGTCATGGCATGGAAAACAGTCAATAACAGAACTGATACGATGCACTGTGGATAGAAGATTGTGGAAGGACATGATTGCCAACCGGTACGGCACATGATGATGATGATGAGATAATTATTTAATTTTAACTTGCAAATTGCTTAACTCTTTCTGTATATTTCACCACATTGCGCACCATGCCGCTTTGGCCACGTACGATTTGTCACGTAGTGCGTCACTCTCAATTTGATTAATGTGAACCATCATCAAACCATATTCTTTTTACATGTTTTGTATCATCTTGGTATTGGTGAAATTTAATACCTTGTTCAATTATCTAAAAATTCATATATAATATGATCTGTGTTAGATAAATATAAATATGTAGATCAATTCTTAAAACCGACATGTTCGGTGTGCAATGATGATGACCCGCAAATAACTCAATAATAACCATAAAAAATTTTGTCTCTGAAATCTCATACATTGCATCGATAAAAAGCTGTACGGAACAGGTTAATGTACCTTGTGTAACTGATAGTTGTATGATACTTGGATACAAGCCCATAATTATCACACCTCTATTTTTGCTTGATATTGTTTCATGCTTAATTTTAATTTACTTACATTTTTTATAATACAGTTAGGTTTGGCATAATTTTTTTTAAAAAATAAAGAAAATTAAATTATTTCATTTATGGTGCTCTCTAGTTCAAGGAAATGGGTGTCTGGGTGAAATTTTATGACTAAAAATAAAAACTGATTGTTCCTTGGTCTCAATGTAATGGTAAAGGTAATGCATTTTATTTCATCATCAAAAGAAACTTGACGTGCTCCAAACCAGGAGAACACAAATTTGAATCACAGGGACAAAGGTTTTTCCTGTCAGGTATGAAATAAAAACTCAGACACCTCACGGCGACTGCACTGGACAAGCAGCCTTTATTCTCCAGTCCTATAAGTCCTCCTGGCAGACCCCAGAAGTGGGATAATGCAGTAACGATAGTTGTTTTTTTTTTTTTTAATGTAAAGAAAAATAAAATGTTTTACTTTTTCAACAGCTGGCTCACACAATTAGGGAAGGTACAGCCAGAGAGAGCACATGTCACTTTACATATAAATGCAGAAGCTTTATACAGTATTGTTGAAACATACCATTCTTTATAGCATTACAATTTATCAAACTAAGTTGCACACAAATCTGCATACTCTTCATTAAGGCATGATTGTACTCCTCTTTAAAAGTACTATCTCCTTTCAGTTTTCTCATATGGAAGTGACAGATATTGTTCTTTTTTTTATGTTTTGACAGGAATTGAAATGTACACATTTTACTTTCATGTTGTATTGTTCTGGCCTGAGTCGTTGTAATTTAAGACTGTTTATTGAGTGTTAGCTCCTGAATATTCTCAGCATTTTGAATGTAGGGTTGGAAAAGTTTTCAACTTATATATGTCACACCACATACAGCTTTGGTACTTCTCTGTTTCTTTTCATTGTATAAATACAGCTGAGGAGATTTGTTCTGTTCTAGATCAGTTCTTGGTTTCATTTATATATTTTTTTTTTTATTTTATTTGTTTTTTTTTCAGTTAACTTCCTGTTCATTGTCCTTTTATCTATTTAAAAGATATATCATGAAGCCTGGTCTGTAGTGAAATATGCAATGTCCTGATTTGCATTTTTCTGATTTTTTGGAAAAAGTTATAGTTTGAATAATTGTTCACCACAATCCTGTTGTTGTGTTTACTTTTTCTCTGTGCTTTGATAGACATTTATAACTGTCCTTGGCAGATATTTTTTTTTTTTACACTGTAGTGATGTTCTTATTGAGCACTGCTTATTCGCTTTACAGAGCTGCATTTGCTGTCTTTTTGCATTTTCCTTTCTCCACTGCTTGAATGTCCGGTTTTTCTTTTATGAGATCATCAAAATCTTTCTAATGTTCTCTAACAACTTTTATTTTTCTTTCTTTCTCTTCTTTTCCGCTTATACCCCTTTGGGTGCTTAAGGAGATTCAAAGTTCTAGTTCTTGCCATTCCTCCCAGTTGATGTCCTTGTAGTTTTTCTTGGATGTTATCTTACTATGGGTCTATCACGACCTCTTCTTCCATTTCCTCTTATATGTTATGTATGGCGTAACTTTTAAATGACAAAATCATTCATTCCAGTGCCAGCAAATACCAATTAAGGCTCTTAACATACCTTTTCATATGTCCCTATACAAAATATATACAGCATACTATTTAAAGATTCTTCATATGACATTGGCTTTATTGGAACAACTCCATCTCTGGTCTATCAAATTATAGCACATAGGGAACAATACACTATCAATTTTAATCACTACTTTATAAAACAATTTCTTCTTTACCAGAAGCTGGTTTTAAAGTTGTGTTTCAAAGTTTATCAACTAAAATTTTCAATAGTGAGTTAAAAAGCTAAAATTATTGCAGATTTGTCTTGTTATTGACTGTTTTTGTAAAAAATAATATTGACAATTTTTACTATTAAAATGTTTGCAAACTATTTTGTTGGTTTCTTTTCAACTGTACCTCAAACACCACTACCATACCACTATGTTCAGAGCACTGTTCTGTGAGTATGCAAATGTTTATTAATACATAAGCAATGACATTTCTCATGCTATACAAATTAATCAGGGATCTCAAAGAACATTTGCTGTCATGGCGACACTGCTTTACAAATAAAATGTTTTCTTTGTGGTATGTTTTTGTCAGTCATTAAATAGCATCATGTTACATGTAATATCTAATAATTAATTATTTAACTTCATAATCAGTAACTAACTAAAGTTTGGACATTTGTTAAAACTGTCAATGTTAATGTGAACTTAGCTCAGCACAAATAGTTTGTTGAAATAAGTGAAGAATGTTTATTGTCAGTCATTAGTTCCCTATATTGCTGTTACGTTATATATTAAAGTTGGACATCCTTGAAAGACACAGAAGTACTAACTTTATTGGCAAGAACCAATCTGCCAACCAATTTTTCTTCTGACAAATATGAAAGGTAGAGAAATGAAGGGTCTTCTTAGAAATGAAATTTGTGAACTTTACCTCATTGTGACAAATATATCAGATTACTGTATTCATATTTCACAAATTGTAAGTATTTTCGTCTACACTATCTATTTGTATAGTATGTGACCACAAGCACATGTAAGCCTTCAAAAAAAATATTTGAGATTAAAATACATCTTATTCATCATATATTTTTCAATTTGATGTGTTTAACTTTATTAAATTTGTGTCAAGTGTATGTTAGTCACAATGGTAGAAAGGGATGATCACATCAATTGAAGGCAGAACTTGTGCTAACATTGATTACAATCTACCACTTCTCTGCCTGGTTGTTATCACTTCTCTGAGATGTCACAATGGAAGAGACAGAAGCGAATTGTCACATTTTTTTAAGACAGAAGTTGTGGTCAGCCAGAATAGAGGTTCACTTTGTTTACAATCAGTTCTCTGCTTGGTTGTTATCACTATTCTGAGATGTCACAATGGGAGAGCCAGAAGAGGATTACCACATCAACTGAATACAAGTTGTGGTCAGAATAGAGGTTCAGCCTTCTTGTTATGGCTTCTCTGAGATGTTGTCAAGTTACTACAATTTAAAGGCCATGGTTGTTTGCTTTTGAGACACTGCACATCCAAGATGGACTTCAACTTCAAATAAAGCAGAGTATAATATCTTCCAGTGCCCAAAGTTGTGTACTGTAGTTCTTATTCCGTTCTAACTAAAATGTGGGCACACATAATGATTGATGGAAACAGATTTGCCAGGTTTGATTGCTAGTAAATTGTAAAGGAAAATGATCATTAAGAATCGCACAACCATTGAGTTTATTGTGTCTGATCCAACAGGGTCATGTGAATGATTCAAGTTTACTGAAAGTGTATGAAGATCTACAAGTAACATTTGCTGTTCTTTATATTTTCAGTTCCACATCGAACAACGTTGCTTCTAATTGATTTCTTTCAACTTACATGCTCATTCTTTCTACCTGTGATCACTATGATCATGATCTCACTTTCAGTGTGCTTCATAGTTTAATGAAACAAAAATGTTGCTATGTGATACTATCTACAAATGTCCTCACTAACTGTTTTGTCCACATGCAGTTCCCTTCTACACATTCTTTCTCTATTCACACTAGTGTCACTATCTTCATCATCAGCATGTACCCTACTGGTTGGTGTTGTCCTTGCACAATTCTCTGTCAGCAGTTCATCATATCAATTCTGCTATTGACTGTTTACCATGCCATGACACCAAGCTATCTGGTATCTTCTCTCTTCATCATCCATAATCTCTCTTTCCTTTTATTTTGCCAGTTGTAACTAAGTATACCAAGTTTTCTCTTCTCATGATGTGCCTCATAAATGTTGATTGTTTCTTTCTAATGTTTTACGGAGCTGTCTTTTTTGTGTTGCCATCTTTGAGGATTTCCTTATTGGTTAGCTGTCCAGGGAACTCTCAACATTCTTCTAAGAAATCCCATTTCTGAAGCCTCTAATCATCTTTTCATTCCTTTGTCTACATGGATGGGGCGGAATATCAAATACTGCACCTCAGGACAGAAAATACAGACTTTCATCTACTTAACTACTACTGTCCGGGTGACCGCCCACTAGCTCTAGACACAATTACATTAAAAGAAAGACTAATTTTATGTGTAGACTTTAACAGCCATTCACAGAGCTGGGGCTATGAACATATTGACAAGAGAGGTGAAGAACTTGAAAATTGGCAGGATGACAATGGGCTTATACTATTAAACCAGACAACAGATCCACCAACATTCTACTCCAGATCATGGCATACCACATCTACACCAGACCTTGCTTTCCATTCACCAGAGGATTGGAATATCACACGAATTGTTGGGAAACAACTTGGAGGCAGCGACCACCGACCAGTCTTTTTAGTGGTGCAATATGAGGCCGTCAGGGAGAACAGCACTCTCTCCAGATGGAATTACAAAAAGGCAGACTGGAAAATGTATCAACACTACACCAGTGTACTGACTAAAGATATAAATACAGACAGAGACATCAACAAAATAGTTGATGAATTCAGTAGACTAATAATACAAGCTGCCAGTAAAACAATACATAGATGGGCACGGAAACACTACAAACCATACTGGAGTAGTGAACTAGAGTAACTGCACAATGACATGGAAACATCTCGAAAGCAAGCAGAAAATAACCCTTGCCAAGAACACCACAATACTCAGCATGCTAAAGCCAAATTTCAATGGACTAAACTACAAGCCAGACGGAGAAGCTGGAAAGAGAAAACAGAGTCATTGAATCGTGAACGAGACACAAGAAAAGTGTGGAAGCTTGTAAAACAGCTGAATGATGAGGGTACAGAAAGGACCATCAAAATTACACTGAAGAAGGATGGAGACATCCTAACAGGTAAGCATGCAGCAAATCACTTTGCAGACTCCTTTGCAAATGACAATATTGAAATTAGCCTAGAGAAACGACAAGAGACACGTTTAACACAACAAAATGCAAGACAAGAAGAGACCACACATGAAATCATGGAAATACCCATTACACAAAGAGAGCTAGAGCTGGCAATATCCAAATTAAAAATGAAAAAGTCACCGGGCAGTGATGGAGTGTCCAATGAAATGATTAAGAATTTGGGGAACTGCAGCTAAAGCAAAACTACTGCAGATCTACAACATTTGCTGGATCACAGGTAGAGTGCCACAAGCATGGAGAGAAGCAATTATGATACCATTACTAAAGCCTGGAAAAAGATGGCCCAATGACATCCAGCTATAGACCAATCAGCCTTACAAGCTGTTTGTGTAAAACAAGGGAACGTATAATCAATCTCAGACTGCAGTGGTACCTGGAAAGTGAAAATCTCCTTGTCCCACAACAAGCAGGCTTTAGACAGTGTTACTCTACCGAAGATCAGGCAACCTATCTTTCCCAGGAAATTGAAGATGCATTTCAAGAAAAGAAACTGGTACTAGCAGCATTGATAGACCTAAAGAAAGCATTTGATAAGGTATGGAAGTAAGGGCTTTTGAAGAAACTGAGAAATTATGGAGTAAATGGCAGGATGTACAAATGGGTCAAAGCATATCTGCATAACCGGAGAGCCAGAGTGCAACTGGATGGTCTTAAGAGTAAGAAGGTCTTACTGTGCCAGGGCGTTCCACAGGGAGCGGTACTATCTCCAACACTTTTTCTGATCTACATCAATGACCTAGTTACTGAACTACCACATGGCATCAAAGTGGCAATGTATGAATGTATGCATATGACTTGGTAATGTGGTGCACAGAGGAGTTTGCAACAGTGGCCTCCAAGTTGCTACAAAGAGCTATGAATGCACTGAACTCATGGACAAATAGATGGTGTATCAGCATCAATACAGACAAATGCAGTACTACACTTTTCACTCTCTCCCCAAAAAAAAAAAAAAAAAAAAAAAACAGGAGCCATCTACATAAACAGTGAGCCTGTGAAAGAAGACATACAAGCTACATATCTTGGAGTTACGTTTGATGAAATGAAATCCAGGAGTACTTACTGTCCTGTCACCAAGAAGAGTTTCGTGTAAAACCATTATATCAGCACCGCACAGTAGCTTATCAAGAATGGATCGTCGTTGATTTATTGACCCACAATTCCAATATGTAACGCGCACATACTTTAGGCCTAGCCTTTCACAATGCCACTACGCTTGCCTTGTCGTGTTTTCCTTCTTCGATGTTGTCGTTTGGGCTGCATCTGAATACTTACCGTCGTCATAGTATCATAGATGATTTAGTCGCTGAACGTCGATGCTGTGGATGGTCTAGACTCACGTGCACTTACTCAGTCGCACAGTCCAGAACCCGTTTCCACGTTATTAAACAAACCGCCATTTTTTGACTAATTGCTACTATTACTACTATTACTATTAAATAAATCAGTTAAAGCAGTGCATATTATAATTAGTAATAACAATAGCAGTACGTATTATAATTAGTTCATTCCCAGTCATCTTTTCTTTTTGTTGTCCGCGATCTCTTTTTCCCTGTATTTTGCCATTTATAACGAAGTAACTTCAACTTTCCTCTTCTCATGATGTGCCTGAAAAACGTTAATTGCTGAAAAACGCAGATGCAGAGTGCTGAATATTGTCACCTATTGCAGCCCTATTGTATTCAAACACACATACAGTATATTGAAAAGCGGCAGTGATATTTTCACAATGCAGTACACTCAATAAAGCAAATAATTGCACAGAAGAAGATTGTTTTCTCCACTTTCTACTAACCGTAGTTTCAGTACAATATAATGGAATCTGCGTGATATTTTTTCAAAAATAAAGAAAATTTCATCCGTGCTTCTTTCCTGGCTTTACCCTCCACTGATTTCTGGGTAGTGAGATCCGGTGGCTATCCCTCTCGGATAATAGAAAAAAAAAACAAAAAACAGGCGGTCCTGTTTGTATTTGCGCACGTTAAAGGGCTCTTGGCAGGGCTGTTTGCACTCGCGCACGTTAAAGGGCCCTTGGCAGGGCTGATTGCAATCGCGCACGTTAAAGAGCTCTTGACGTGGCTGTTTGCACTCCCGCTCCTTAAATAGCTATTTACTGGGCTGTTTGCACTCCCGCTCCTTAAATAGCTCTTGACAGGGCTGTTTGCACTCGTGCACGTTAAAGAGCCCTAGGCAGGGCTGTTTGCACTCTCGCACGTTAAAGCACCCTTGGCAGGGCTGTTTGCACTCTCGCACGTTAAAGGGCCCTTGGTAGGACGGATTGCAATCGGTCACCTTAAAGAGCTCTTGACAGGGCTGTTTGCACTCCCGCTCCTTAAATAGCTCTTTACAGGACTGTTTGCACTCGCACACGTTAAAGAGCCCTTGACAGGGCTGTTTGCACTCGCGCACGTTAAAGAGCCATTGGCAGTCCTGTTTGCACTCACACACGCACGTTAAAGAACCATTGACATCACCAATTTAATGTGCCTGTGTACATAAAATCAACATTGACAGTACCAGCATATCTCAGAAATGAGAATGGTATGACGAGTACGCTTTTCTACCGTTACTTTGTTTTCGTTGCTGTTGATGCGGCCCCCTCCTCCCAATTTCCCAGTGTGCATTAGCGCTTTATATATTTAACGTCCCATGTTTTAACGGTTAGCGTGCCTCTAATTAGACACGTTGCTTATAGCTGTTTGAAGTCAATGGAATAATCCCTGAAACGCACGGTAATTCCCATCGGAGGTCGCGCTTCTTTTAGAACTTCCATTAGCGCCTTATCTAATGTCTTTTTTTTTTCTAAATAAAAACATCATTTGAACCCATCAAGTACAGGAGATAATGTGACTGTTGCCCATTGCAACATTACGCATGCTTTAACATCATGTCATAATGACATTGAAATGATAGACAACATCAGGATAGAAAGTTATAGGCAGAAAGTATTCTCCGCGCTGAGTCTGTGCTTGATGAGTCTTTAGTTTGGTAGGCGTTGTTTATGGAACAAACAAAGCACTTTGTCACTGATACTTGAGTTGATTTACTTGTGTGAGTCTTTCCTGAAAAATAAAATGAGCATGCTTCTTCTTTTATACATTCAAACTGCTCCTTCTTCTTCTTTCATTCTTCATTTGCATTTCAATGTCGAGGGGAGATACAGTTTCCGGTCTATTGCTATTCTGTTCGCCTATGCCGCTGTTATGTTTCATAGTGTCTCTAATATTCCGTCAAACCATCTTTTTCGTGGTCTGTCCTAGGATCTGGTGTTCTCGCAACGTTTATTGATGGCTCGTTGTATTGTAATTTGATCGTTCTGCCTTATCATACATATGAACGTTTTGCCTTATCATACATATGAACGTTCTGCCTTTTCATACAGGAAAGGTTTATTATTAACATTTTATTCTCCTTTACTTTTTATTTCTCTTTCTGGTTCGATTTTTTAATTATTTATTTGTTATTTTTAATACATATTTGTACGTGTGTTGTGTGTTTGTTCCCGTTGAAGGCATTTGTGCCGAAATGTCGTTCTGATTTGTGGTGTCCATTTGTTTCGTGAAGCTTTAACCATACCACTTTTTTCTTTCTCTCTATTTTTTTTTCATTTCTCCTTATCATATAATAATATCATATATCATAATATATTCATACAAATGCAAATACATTCAATCAAATAATAAATATATTCAAACCGATTATAAAAATATATGTATTAATAATGAATCAAAATTTCATTTTGTGGTAAACAAAAATTGAATATTTCAAGCCCAAACTTTCAAACTCGCCAATCTTTGATCTTTTTGTTGCTAGGATTATTTTATTGAAATATAAACGTTTACTTTAGCTAACAAATTGTATGTTGTATATGTAGTATCACAAGTTGAGATTTTTTCATAAAATTTCACTTATAAAATTAAGTGGATCAAAAATAGACTCTGGACATCTATAACTAAAAATGCTGCAACATTTCCAAGACTAAAATGCCACTTTTATATTAAAACAAGCAGCTGTGAAATACGTGAGAGGAACTGCATTATAGATTCCACTAACAGCTTTCTAATTCTCAGTAACATTGAAGAAAAGGTTGAGAGGGGAATACGCTGTAGCCTGGACCATCAACTTTCTTCCGGGGGCTGACTGCGGTCAGCAACCCATAGCTGACTGCGTGCGTCAGGATCTGCGAACAACAGAGCTCGTGTTTTGATCACTCTGCCTTGTCACGTGGCCAAACCATCTTTATCTGTTGTTTCTTTATATATTCTATGGCGGAGGTTATTCCTAGCTTTTTTCTCAGTTCTTCATTTCTGATCTTATTTCTCAGACTATTTCCTGTTATTCGTCTAACACATTTCTTCTCAGTAGTATTATCTTTACTATTATAATTTGTATTAGTAATAGTAGTGAGTATTATTATAATTTGTAATAGCAACAGCAATAGCAGTGCATATTATAATTAGTAATAGCAATAGCAATAGTGGTGCGTAAACATGAGTAACAAGACGAAAAAAAATGGAACACAATTAATTGAAATAGAAAATTAAGTACAGTACTCAGCAGCTTAAGAAGAAAAAACGGGAGAACATAGAAGAAACAGAGTACCAGAAGATATGAGAGATAATTGAAGAAACAGGCGTATAAGAAGAAATGAGGGGAACTTCAAGAAACAGAAGTACAATAAGAAATAGGACAGAAGAGAAGAAACAGACATATAAGAATAAGTAGGATAAAAAAAAATAAATGGACATGCAAGAAAAAGTGAAAGAAAATAAAAGTAACACAATAAAAAGTGTAAGTACAAAATGATAAACCCCTCGATCCTAAAGGCCTATGTGTTTCTTTTTTCAATCTGAAGCACATACTCAAGTATATATTTAAAGGTAGTGTATTCCAGTTGTTGTTCGCCAGCTTTATATCTCTAGCGAAGTGACTGAATTTTACGTGAATTTAATTTTTTTCCTATTTTTCACACAGGCAGGAGTTCCCCGCCACACAAGCAGGTTTTCCCCGCCACACAAGCAGGTTTTCCCCGCCACACAAGCAGGTTTTCCCCGCCACACAGGCAGGTGTTCCCCGCCACACAGGCAGGTTTTCCCCGCCACACAGGCAGGTGTTCCCGCCACACAGGCAGGTGTTCCCCGCCACACAGGCAGGTTTTCCCCGCCACACAGGCAGGTGTTCCCCGCCACACAGGCAGGTTTTCCCCGCCACACAGGCAGGTGTTCCCCGCCACACAGGCAGGTTTTCCCCGCCACACAGGCAGGTGTTCCCCGCCACACAGGCAGGTGTTCCCCGCCACACAGGCAGGTTTTCCCCGCCACACAGGCAGGTTTTCCCCGCCACACAGGCAGGTGTTCCCCGCCACACAGGCAGGTGTTCCCCGCCACACAGGCAGGTTTTCCCCGCCACACAGGCAGGTGTTCCCCGCCACACAGGCAGGTTTTCCCCGCCACACAGGCAGGTGTTCCCCGCCACACAGGCAGGTTTTCCCCGCCACACAGGCAGGTGTTCCCCGCCACACAGGCAGGTTTTCCCCGCCACACAGGCAGGTGTTCCCCGCCACACAGGCAGGTTTTCCCCGCCACACAGGCAGGTTTTCCCCGCCACACAGGCAGGTGTTCCCCGCCACACAGGCAGGTTTTCCCCGCCACACAAGCAGGTTTTCCCCACCACACAGGCAGGTTTTCCCCGCCACACAAGCAGGTTTTCCCCGCCACACAGGCAGGTTTTCCCCGCCACACAAGCAGGTTTTCCCCGCCACACAAGCAGGTTTTCCCCACCACACAGGCAGGTTTTCCCCGCCACACAAGCAGGTTTTCCCCTCCACACAAGCAGGTTTTCCCCGCCACACAAGCAGGTTTTCCCCGCCACACAAGCAGGTTTTCCCCGCCACACAAGCAGGTTTTCCCCACCACACAGGCAGGTTTTCCCCGCCACACAAGCAGGTTTTCCCCGCCACACAAGCAGGTTTTCCCCGCCACACAAGCATATATTTTCCAACTTCAGAGTTACTGTCATAATTTTAATCGTCGAGAATCGTAACGTTTTGGGTAGATTTTTTTCCCCTTTTAATTTTGACCGGTCAAAGGCCATTTGTGGCCCACTCTTTTCGATTTCCAAGTACCAAAGATTCTTTAACGTGCGCTGAATGGACACGGGATCTTCTCATGTTTCACCTTTATCCGAGAGGGCTAGACATCATATCTCACTATCCAGAGATCAGGGAGGGGTTAAACCACGAAGGAACCACAGATTCTTTTTTTTTTCTTTTCCTTTTTAAATTGCATTGCCAGTGGTGGGTATTGAACCCGCGACCTTCATAACCAGAGGTCGACATTTTACTTCTAGACCACCCAGCACTCATGTCTTCCAGTAAATAACAAGATGAGTGTGTGTGTGTGCTGTATTTAATTAATTAATTTTTTTAGAGGGGGGGGGGGGCGGAACTGACATGCGCAGTACATGCATTAATATCAGTACGTGACATTGACAGTTGATGTCAGTGCCAGCGAACAAGAACTGACAAAACAAAAACAAAAAAACTTTCTTTACATCGTGGTCCCACAAACATATAAAACTTCATTGACTGAGTATGAAGCGAAAAGTGAAGACAAACTCAGTTTTAAAATACACTGTGATGCAGTCGAATGTGTTGGTTCATGACGATGCCAGTTTTCGCAGGTTTTACTGCAAACTGCGACCCAACATAACATACGTTATTTTTAGAGCGAAGATGTAGAATTAATGTTGTGTTTGAGAGCGTGAGGTGTCTTCATTCATCTTAGCTACGGTCTTTCGCCATTTCCAGCCGTAACCAAAGGATTTCTAAAATAACAACTAATTAAGTTGAATACAAAGGGAAGCCAGGAGCTTAACTTATCTATAAATAGTATTAGTGTCAGGACTGCAGACCAGTCTTTTAAGATAATGGAAGACAACAGCCCTTGGCCTGTCAATTGATCTTCCTGAATGTGGCTTCTACGATCTAGTATAGGTCAGATGTTGAGTGAGTAAAAACTATACGTTTTATTTGGAGCAATGTCAAGGAAAATAGGTCGAAGGTCATTTTTAAGAAGTGACGTAAATACGGATGACAAGATCACGGCAATCTATAGTATTGATAATGGCTCGTGGGCTAAACGGAATTACCAAAAGTGTGTGGCGTTTTCAGCATTGCCAGTAGAGACAGTTATGCGTCAAATGGCGACAGCCGTCTATAACTCGCATAGCTGAAGACGCAACAAGTTTTGGGTGATTCCGGGATTTCCTTTTTACTTCACAGGCCTTAGTAAAATAGAGATTACTGTGACAAGACAAAACAAATAACAGCAGGGCTGAAACTAAGAATAGTAAAATGTTACATCTTCTCAATATTCCTGTATGGAGCAGAAACATGGACATTAGACAAGAAAACAGAACAGAAAATTGAAGCCTTTGAAATGTGGATTCATAGAAGAATAGGTAGAATTGGATGGAAAGAAAAGAAAACAAACGATGAAGTTTTAAAACAACTAAAAATAAAAAGAGAACTACTAAACACAATTAGAACAAGACAAGAATGTCATGATTTCCTTGTTTTATGGAATGGTAAAGAAAGTCTTGATTAAAATTATTATTGTTATTATTATTATCATTGTTATTGTAATCATTATTAGCAGCAGCAACATCTACAAGTGATTTAACTGTTCTTGTTTTATTTATAAGAATTTAAATATAAAGGAAAATAAGTTGAAGAATGCAAGCCTGAAACTTGGTGAAACAGACTGCCAATTATTTATGTTGACAATGTATCCGCTCCAGTGTTGAAATAGCGCAGAAATTACACATCACATGATCTGGCAAATATTATTGCCTAAACAGTATTGCCTAAACAGTATTGTTTATCCTTATATTATTGTCTCATTAATCTTGACTGTTCTGCTTGTGGTTCCACCGCTCACTGTGTTTGCTTGTCTGCGATTGAAACCCGTTTGTGTGTGTATGTGTGCGTGTGTGTAGAGGTGCACGTACGGGTGCGTGGCTGGTTGTATGTGAGTTGTATTATTTCTTGTGATATTTGTCTTTTTTTCTCTCCCCTCCGTCATCCACTTCCATATTCTATTGACAGCAAATACAAACGGTGAAAGCGATCAGACGCCAGGCTGAAAGTTTGGACGCCAACGTGTCTGAGGTCTCGGATACTGTACCGGAACAATACAAATGATCAACTGTGAATCAGTTCTCAAGATGTGGAACGCAACTCTGAGTATGTGATGTGGGTTATAATTTTTAAAGTTTCGTGGCGCTAAAATTCGGGTGACAAACAGGGGGGAAAAAGGTGAAAGCTAAGAGAATTATGGAAACACATTATTTCATAATGTTTGTAACGTTTGTTCTTGTCTGAAATACACGCGAGAATAAACACGATAACGTTTTAAGTGTATAAAATAATCATCAAGCGTCACAGTTGCTGCTATGTGAGATTATAGATGTCTACGAATCTATATAACCCTAAGGTTTATATTATAACTTCTTGTCACTCTTACGTCACATGAAGTTGTCTTGTCGGGTATTTGTAACTTTTTAATACTGAGTTGAATATTACTAGAAAAAAGCCTAAATTGTATGAGTAGAAAGACGTACATATGTCAAGGTTGCTCTCTATTGCTATATAAATCAAACTAATCTCCTCTAATTTTCCCGCTTATCTATCGCCTCTGTTTTGTGAAATAGTATAGAAGCTTCGGCTCTGTTTGTTCCTTGATGTTATCTTTCCACCCTCTCACATATGCATATATAGGAGATCTGAAGTAGATATTAGTTGGTCGTACCATTTCAGCTTTTATCCATTGACGATGGTGAGGAGATTGTGATACTGATCAATTTATTTTCGGATTCTGTGCCAACCTATTTGTTTGTATAATGTGCTTCTTCTTTTTCTTCGTCTTCTTCTTTCCTTCCTCATCTGCCTTTCAGCGTCGAGGAAAGATATAATTTACGGTCTTTTAGTTCTTCTGTTTGCCTCTGCTGCTGTTATGTTTCCTAGTGCTTCTAATATTCCATCCACCCATCTTTTTCGTGGTCGACTATTGGGTCTGGTATTATCACAACGTTTGCTGAAGGCTTGTTGTGTTGTGTTTTGATCTTTCTGCCTTGTCACGTGGCCAAACCATTTTGTCTGTTGTTTCTTTATATATTCTATGGCGGGGATATCCCTAGCTTTTTTTTCTCAGTTCTTCATTTCTGATCTTATCTCTCAGACTGTTTCCTGTCATTCGTCTAACACATCAGTAGTGGTTATATTTTGTAATGTGCTGACAATGTGAAATATTTCGGATCTTGCATTAGTACGCATTTTAAATGTTTATATTTCCAGTTGTAATTCTGCCATTAAGATCCATATCTCCCAAGCTTACATGATTGTTGACGTAACGAACGAATGGCTCACGCTGGCTGTAGGTCATTTTTCCAGACCTCCCTGTAACAGGTTTACTGTAGTCTGTGCTACACTCCCCTGTAACAGGTTTACTGTTGTCTGTGCTATACTCCCCTGTAACAGGTTTACTGTAGTCTATGCTATACTCCCCTTAACAGGTTTACTGTAGTCTATGCTACACTCCCCTGTAACAGGTTTACTGTTGTCTGTGCTATACTCCCCTGTAACAGGTTTACTGTAGTCTATGCTATACTCCCCTTAACAGGTTTACTGTAGTCTGTGCTACACTCCCCTGTAACAGGTTTACTGTTGTCTGTGCTATACTCCCCTGTAACAGGTTTACTGTAGTCTATGCTATACTCCCCTTAACATGTTTACTGTAGTCTATGCTACACTCCCCTGTAACAGGTTTACTGTAGTCTGTGCTATACTCCCCTGTAACAGGTTTACTGTAGTCTGTGCTACACTCCACTGTAACAGATTTACTGTAGTCTGTGCTACACTCCACTGTAACAGATTTACTGTAGTCTGTGCTACACTCCACTGTAACAGATTTACTGTAGTCTGTGCTACACTCCCCTGTAACAGGTTTACTGTAGTCTATGCTATACTCCCCTTAACAGGTTTACTGTTGTCTGTGTTATACTCCCTCTATTTGCACCACTAATAAAAATTGCTGCTTACTGTACGGATACCAGTCACAGCCAGACCTACATTGCTCAATCAGAGATCTAAAATGAACAGCTCCATATGTCTCAATCAGAGATCTAAAATGAACAGCTCCATATGTCTCAATCAGAGATCTAAAATGAACAGCTCCATATGTCTCAATCAGAGATCTAAAATGAACAGCTCCATATGTCTCAATCAGAGATCTAAAATGAACAGCTCCATATGTCTCAATCAGAGATCTAAAATGAACAGCTCCATATGTCTCAATCAGAGATCTAAAATGAACAGAAGCATTTGACTCAATCAGAGATCTAAAATGAACAGCTCCACATGACTCAATCAGAGATCTAAAATGAACAGCTCCACATGACTCAATCAGAGATCTGAAGTGAGCAGACCCACATGACTCAATCAGATTTCTAAAATAAACATTTCCACATGACGCAAAAAGACATAAAATGAAAAGATCTAAGTTTGGTCTTCGAGTGGAGATCAGACGTGATCTTTCCAAAACCATTAATGTAGAATAAACCCTTTGCATGTACCAAACTGTAGATATTGTAACCACCACTGGAAACAGTGGATCGCCTGTGACTGTACTGTAGGTACTGCAATAACCAAAGGGAACAGTGGATCGTCTGTTACTGTACTGTAGGTACTGCAATAACCAAAGGGAACAGTGGATCGTCTGTTACAGTACTGTAGGTACTGCAATAACCAAAGGGAACAGTGGATCGTCTGTTACTGTACTGTAGGTACTGCAATCACCACTGGGAACAATGGATCGCCTGTGACTGTACTGTAGGTACTGCAATAACCAAAGGGAACAGTGGATCGTCTGTTACTGCACTGTAGGTACTGCAATAACCACTGGAAACAGTGGATCGCTTGTTACTGTACTGTAGGTACTGCAATCACCACTGGAAACAGTGGATCGCCTGTGACTGTACTGTAGGTACTGCAATAACCAAAGGGAACAGTGGATCGTCTGTTACTGTACTGTAGGTACTGCAATAACCACTGGAAACAGTGGATCGCTTGTTACTGTACTGTAGGTACTGCAATCACCACTGGGAACAATGGATCGCCTGTGACTGTACTGTAGGTACTGCAATCACCACTGGGAACAGTGGATCGTCTGTTACTGTACTGTAGGTACTGCAATCACCACTGGGAACAATGGATCGCCTGTGACTGTACTGTAGGTACTGCAATCACCACTAGGAACAGTGTACTGCACCAAGTTAACGGACCTGAGATGCTAGTAACTTCTACAACATCGAGACATTAACAACACACTCTACTCGCCATTAGAACAGTTGATAAAAAAACGACACGCAGCGTTGTACAAGAGGCACATGACTAAATGACTAGCTCAGAAACGAAAGGGACTAAATGCGTCAGTCTCGAAACTGTGACTAAATGCTCTCTCTCTTTCCCTAAAATACAAGATATCTGCTATGAAGTAATTAATTTTATCGAATAATTGATGTAATGGGGGAGTCTAGAAAGGCAATTTTATATTTTATTTACTGTACCACTTCCAGACAAGAGGAAGTACAGCGACTTAATGATGACGTAACAGGCAACATCGCAATGAATTAGCTGTCTTTGAAGTGTCGCTCCGCAGACAGACCGGACATATAAATGCTCTTTTTTAGTTCCCACCTTTTTGGTAGTGAGTAATGTCGTAAGAGGCGACTAAGGAGGTTGATCGATGGCTTGACAAGCTGTCATTGTAAAAAGTATTGTTATGGAAACAGAGCCATAAGTTTTGGAAGCAGTGATCTCTGCAATATGTGCCATTTTGGCACGCAAGGTTTCTGTTTTTTTGAGATTGTGGTTCTGCCCTATGTGCCGTCTTCGGCTCGAAAGGACGATAGATAGATAGATAGATAGATAGATAGATAGATAGATAGATAGATAGATAGATAGATAGCTAGCTAGATTAGATAGCTAGATAGATAGATAGATAGATAGATAGATCGATAGATAGATAGATAGATAGATAGATAGATAGATAGATAGATAGATAGATAGATAGATAGATAGATAGATAGATAGATAGATAGATAGATAGATAGATAGATAGATAGATAGATAGATAGATAGATAGATAGATAGATAGATAGATAGATAGATAGATAGATAGATAGATAGATAGATAGATAGATAGATAGATAGATAGATAGATAGATAGATAGATAGATAGATAGATAGATAGATAGATAGATAGATAGATAGATAGATAGAATATTGTTTTATTCAAGCAAAAGAATAACTTTCACGGAGTTTGAAACAAAAATATAACCTGTGTCGTTTTTAACAACAAACATCGTATTTGTATTTGTATTTTTATTGTAGAGTCGTTTTTTTTTTTAGCCAAACTGTACACAGAACCCGCCTCCGTGGGACTTGTTATATGCAAACATGTAGTTCTTTGCTTTCAGTTTGTTTACGGTGTTCATATAAGGTGATGACTCGTGAGCTGGCTGACTGCGAAAAGATGCACCGACATAATGAAAACATGTTTGCCCAGGGTTCGTAATCCAGAATGAATATCTAAACTCTGACGAGAGATATAAGCTGTATTTTAAAAAAAAATTGAAATTACTCTTGAGTGATATTTTCATTATCAATAGCGGTATGTATCATCCGGACCTTAAGCCACCAGCCTACTAGTGATATTTGTGTTCCTAATTTTGTGCCATGCCACGTAATGCTGTTAGGAGATTAATCCATATCAGTGTGTGTGTGATATAACAGTTTCTAATGATAGACTTGGTGATACTGAAGTCTCAAATTCGTATTACGCATTCCGTGAAATGTCCATGTTCAGTATTACTATTTCTTTCTTTTTTTTTTTCTTTCTTTCTTTCTTTCTTTCTTTCTTTCTTTCTTTCTTTCTTTCTTTCTTTCTTTTTCTTTCTTTCTTTCTTTCTTTCTTTCTTTCTTTCTTTCTTTCTATGTTTTTTTCTACTTCTTCCATCTGTTCTGTTGTCTTTTTGTTTCTTTCCATTCAACCCCCCCCCACCCTTTTCTTCTCCCTATATTTTTGTTCTTTCCTTTATTCGTTTGTCTTTATTTATCCCCATTTTTTTCTTTATCTTTTTGTTTATACTTTAATTTTCTCCGCTTCCTTAATCGGTTTCCCGCTTCTCTTCATTCCGTTTGTTTGTTTTCCTCGTTGACAATACCTGAAAGAAAAAAAAATTATAATTATCAATAAACAGTTTCGGAAAGCATGGACACTCACTTGAGTATTTACAACTTGTGAAGAACTCATTTGCTGTTTAATTATAGAGCAAAAGCAATTAGCCAACTCACAAACAGAGAAAACAGATCATAATCTTAATGACAAGAAGAGAGAACACTCTCATTACTCAAACAAAGGATCTTCTGTAGCATATCAATTTGTGGGGGAGGAAAGCACAATTAACGTCATCAACAAAATAATAAAAAATCTAATGTTTCACCTTTACTGGCTAAAACAAGACTAAACAATCTAGCGTTTTGACTAAGTGGGGTTTTCAACGGGGAGCAAGCACAAACAAAACAATATAAACCTCAACATTTTCCATGTATGTGATAAGTTTGCAAGGCGGGTGTAACACTAAATATAGAAACACAATAGATGAGACATCATACGGAAACCTATGGTGTAGGAAAAACAACTATAAAAATATTGACTAAAAAGTGTCAATGGAAACGTACAAAAAAAAAAAAAAAAAAACATGATGGGTCATTAGAGAACAGAATTAACCTCGCCTTTACTCAAAGAATAAAAACAGAATATGCGACGGTTCTAAAGAGTGAACTGGCGACAGAGAACCATGAAATACTGCCAGTAACTTGGATATCTTCGGGACCACTATGGCCATGAGAAATGAAGTTGGCTGGCACAGAAATACCAGCATCACGAGAGGTCATAATTTTCTGCAACCGATCACCCAGATGTCTACCTCTATCGTCAATGTAGGTCACATATCAACGTTGGCATCACACATACGATGTTGCAGATCGAAATTGCACACAAAAGAGATGTCAATGCATTCTACAAATAAAGTGACGAATTAACTCAAAGAAAACACGACCAAAAACTGGTTGTCTAACATCGAAGGGAGAAAGATTGTTGATGGAACAAGGAAGCATGAGACAGATGTTATCAAGGAACTCTATAATGATGAACGACCAGATGTTATCAAGGAACTCTATAATGATGAACGACCAGATGTTATCAAGGAACTCTATAATGATGAACGACCAGATGTTAACATTCAAGACAATGGGGACTGACCACAAATAAAAACAGAAGTTCAGGAAGACGCTTGCAAGACATTTCCGGACCAGATAATGTAACTAAAGAGGCGATGACAGCTCTGTAAGATTTTGGGATAGAAATAATAAGGCCGCTGAATGACCTCTACATCAGTTGATATAAATAGAAGGATCTAAAATCCATAGCTCTACCAAAGAAACCTAATGCAGTTGAAAGTGAGGATCACCATGAAATAAAGTCTTACGAGTCACATGACTAAGATATTACTAAGGATCATCACCTGAAGAGTGAGAAACAAAATAAAGCCAGAAATTAATGATGAACAGTGGGGATTTGTTCCGAGATTAATGTATGAGCAGTGTCATGCACGTAATACGAATATTTGTAGAAGAGCTAAAGAAATGAAAACAAAACTATACTTATGTTTCATACAACACCAGAACAACTGAAAAAGTAAAGCCATCAAGAAATAATCAACATTTTCAAAGCGAGATTCTGCTAAGATCTATAGGGAACATAACCGAAATATCGGTCGGTGGTTATTATACAAACAACTCTGAGAGAGGAAAAAAAAAAAAACCTGAGATTTGCTGATGACTCTATTTTAATCGTCAGATCATGTGCCATACCGGTTGGCGTAGGCGATCATGTCCTATATATATATATATATAATGCTTCAAAATGCGAAACTGCAGTGAAGCTAACAGTGAGGAGAAATGTGAAAATAAATATTTAAAAAAAAAAGTGTTTTTTTTCTATATATACCTTTTTTCATTTCTCCTCACTGTTAGCTTAATTGCAGCTTCGCATTTTGTGCATTTCTTTGCCTTGACCTTACTACAACATAGTAGAAGACATCTTCTAAATGCACATTGAAAGTAAATGGGAGAGTATGAAAACAAGTTAATGAATTAAAATAACTGGCAACGATGTTACTTTAGATAGTAGATGCAACAGAGGCAAGGTGCAGAATAGCTCAGGCAAAGGCGGCACTAAAAAGAATGGGAAATATTTTATGCAATCCATTTTTGTTAGTGAAAATAAGAAAGAAAGTTCTTCAGTGTTATGTGGAGCCAGTCTTGACGTAATGATGTGAATTCTGGACAATAGAACAATAGACAAAAATGTATAGAGACTACAGAAATGTGATTTTATAGAAGAATGTTAGGAACATCGTGATCAGCTAAAGAAAGTAATGAGGATGTAAACAAAGAGAATGAAACATAACGAAAGTTAATTTACAGCATCAGAAAGAAATAATCATAATCTTTGGCCATGTTATTAAAAGGAAAATGCTCAGCTAGAATATATTGTGACAACCAGAAAAAAATGAGGGAGGAAGAGACAGGAAGAAACAGAAAAACAATATGCAGGAAAGTTTAAAATATGGTTCGGTGAGCAAGAATATAGCTAATAAGCATCTGCAGAGATATACATTTGTGGAGAGACATAATTATCTACGCCAGCAGGTATGGTACTTAGTAATCATTAGGATATGGCGCTGCACAAAATATGGGTAAGTTATATTTAATGTCAAAATCGTCAATAGGAGCTATGACCTGGTTAGTCTCAATCACATGACATGTATTGCACACCGAGCGACTGCATGGAGCTGTTCATTGTGGTTAAGAGTAGAGTTGCGTATCGGCTTCAAACCTACTTGTCGCGAAAATTACTGTCACTGCTGAAAGTAGCCAAAGGAGGATCCGAGGATAGAAGACCTATTGTGAACATGCAGAGTGTATAAGTGGCGTTTTAAAATTCCGGATGCCACAAAGATATGGGACAACTGATGAGAAGGAACACAGTTTAATCTTAAGAAGACGTGGATGACGGGGAAAATCCGCTGGAAGACAGACGAGACATAGCCATCTATAGGTTTACAAGGGCCCGCGGACAGAAAATAAAACAGGAAAATCCTTCAACTAGTTTGACGTTATCAGCTACGGGAGCTATAGATGGCTTACGTCACGCTCCCCACAACCGCCCCTGCTTGCAAAGCTGAAAACGTCACGTTAATTGGAGGTTTTCCGGGAATTTCCTATAAAACTGCAGATCTTCGTAATTCTATAGATGGCAATGGATGGGATGACATGTTTATAGTATCAATGACGTTGATTTAATAGAAAACCTTAATATTTGTATTTGTATTGATCCGCATTGAAGACCTTTTACAGCTGTAACTTGAGCTTCTTCGGTCTTGCTTATCCAGTAAAGAAACATTGGTCGTTACCTTGTTGTGTCTGAAGCCGCGACTCCACATTTATTTCTTGTTCATGCTTATTACAATTCTACATGCTGGACAATCTGTGGGCAATGGGCTGTTCTGTTCTTCTTTTATATTCCCTCCCTCCACACCCCCTTTTCTTCTCTCAACTCAATCACCCAAGTACCCATTTCGTTGTCCTACCCGCTCAACTGAAGAGTGCCTGTCCGGAATAACATCCATACTCACTTTATCGCCAAATTGGCGCAAAAACTGCACCAATAATGATCATTATTTAACTAAAAATCATTACTTCAATGTAGTAAACCCTTTAACTCAACTATTAATGAAGCAGAAATAAAATTGACACTTTAACAGGGACTGTCTGTAAATTCGAAAACATCGGTCGTGCAATTAGAATAGGACACTAATGTGCTGAGGTTACAGTGAAGGAATGAACAATTGGATTCAATATTTGATGAAACAATTAGAACATATCGTGGCTACAACCATTTGACACACTCACAGTTGTAAAACTGAGAAGACTGGGCAGAAAGATTGATATTCAAATAGGATAATCTGTTTTAAAAATCATTGGTACAAAACGAGATAGAAATGATTGGTCACTAGTCTAGGGTGAGATACCACTGCTACAAAGAACTGTTGCCTTGCCGGAGGGACAAGGAAAGTCATACGCTAAATAAGCAACCCGGAAACAATGCATGTTGACAGTTACATGCAGCGGACTGCCATGTGTAAAACACCGGGCGAATCAAAGGGTTATTAAACGAATCATAATGAACAGAAACACGCAGGATTAGTGTTACTGGTGATTTTAGTTGTTACAAAAAAAAAAAAAAAAAAACACAAGCGCAAAGAATGTGAAAACAGATTTGTAAAATCGCGACCTAGACACAATTGGCCTGATCACGATCTTCATCATCATCGAGTGCCTTCTCCGCAACGAAGGTTGGCTACCATGGTGTGCCATTCTGCTCTGTCTCTTGCTTTGATGGTGTAGGTTGTCATATGCTGATTTGCCCATCTTTTGGTGTTACTCGTCCATGTTAGTCTTGGTCTGCATCTGCCTCTTTTACCTTGTATTTTCCCCTCCAGGATTACTTTTAGTAGGCTGTTGTGTATTTTAACATGGCCTAAAAATCGCATTTGTCTTGTTTGAATTGTGTTAGTAGTTCTCTTTTCATTTTTAGTTGTTTTAAGACTTCATCGTTTGTTTTCTTTTCATTCCATCCAATTCTACCTATTCTTCTATAAATCCACATTTCAAAGGCTTCAATTCTCTGTTCTGTTTTCTTGTCTAATGTCCATGTTAAAAAATAGTGGTCACAATTAAGAAAAAGAGAATAATGTCTGCATTTCTGATGAAAAACAAATAATTACAGAATATCATACTTTCTGTTCTAAATCGGGAAGTCTATATTAGGAAAAGAAAAAGTGAGAACAAAACCCAAACAATTCAAACTGAATACTTAATGGGTGATAATGTGGTTAATGGATGATTTTGTAAAAATAAATGTTAAATATTTTATTTCCTTTTTTCCCAATCAGTTTTGCAGCCATCCACAACTCTTTAAATTGTAATTTTGAACGTCAAGATAATTTTAAATTCGAGTGAAATTAAGCTTTCTCAATCTCATTCTCTCTCTCTCTCTCTCTCGTATTTATTACTCAGAGCAATGGGAACAGAATGCTTTAGTAGCAATAAAAAATTGAAAAAAATATATAGAATAGAAGCAGAACTACTTTTCATATGTTAAAGTGTTAGTAATTTAATTAATTATGTTTACAGTAACTAAGCTAATGGTCTCATTAAGACTGCTGATATGTTTAACGAGTTTGCCAAAAGTGTAACTAGTGTCTGTTGTATGACGTTTATTGTATCTTAAGCAGGGGACACTTATGTGTGAAATCAAGTGCAGTTATTGTAGAGTTCATATGTGTTAGATAATTTGTTATAGTTAGGTAGGGAGGAGAGAAATCCTTGTCGATATGAAGGGCCAGCGCGTTATTAATCGCGGGCTAGAGAATAGACAAAGATATAGTTAAGTGCAAGTGAAGTGTACTTGTAGGAGATAATTGAATAACGTCATGACAACTGCATCCTTGTGAGTCTTCATATTGTCAGTGTGGAGAGTGAAAACAATCATTGCTGGTTTGGAAATTAATTGGGATAGGTGACGAGGTGTCCTGTTTGTCATTTTCTTTTGGTTTCTGAGGGCCCGTAGTGAGGCCGAAACGTCATAGTTTTTTGTTTGTTTTGTTCTCTTATGTACATCTGTCAAATACACTACGTAGTATTAATACACTTGTTCCCTGTTCACTAGTAGCACTGCAGTTCTTAGTCTCTTCCCGTGTAGGTTTGTCAGAAGGGACCGATACATCCGGAATAGTGGATAGATTGCCTGCAGCAAAGGTAGAGAAACCGACTAGAGAATGAAAGTATGAAGCTAGAGCAAAGATGTGACTGCATTATTAGCTCAACCAGAGTCATGGAAGTCCTAGCGGAGACAGCACCTAGGTATAGGACTTTCCAACTGGGTGTAGGACTTTCCAACTGGGTGTGGGACTTTCCAACAGGGTGTAGGACTTTCCAACTGGGTGTGGGACTTTCCAACAGGGTGTAGGACTTTCCAACTGGGTGTGGGACTTTCCAACAGGGTGTAGGACTTTCCAACTGGGTGTGGGACTTTCCAACAGGGTGTAGGACTTTCCAACTGGGTGTGGGACTTTCCAACAGGGTGTAGGACTTTCCAACAGGGTGTGGGACTTTCCAACAGGGTGTAGGACTTTCCAACAGGGTGTAGGACTTTCCAACTGGGTGTGGGACTTTCCAACAGGATGTAGGACTTTCCAACTGGGTGTGGGACTTTCCAACAGGGTGTAGGACTTTCCAACAGGGTGTAGGACTTTCCAACAGGATGTAGGACTTTCCAACAGGGTGTAGGACTTTCCAACAGGGTGTAGGACTTTCCAAAAGGGTGTAGGACTTTCCAACTGGGTGTGGGACTTTCCAACAGGGTGTAGGACTTTCCAACAGGGTGTGGGACTTTCCAACAGGGTGTAGGACTTTCCAACAGGGTGTGGGACTTTCCAACTGGGTGTGGGACTTTCCAACTGGGTGTGGGACTTTCCAACAGGGTGTGGGACTTTCCAACTGGGTGTGGGACTTTCCAACTGGGTGTGGGACTTTCCAACTGGGTATAGGACTTTCCAACAGGGTGTAGGACTTTCCAACTGGGTGTGGGACTTTCCAACTGGGTGTGGGACTTTCCAACAGGGTATAGGACTTTCCAACAGGGTGTAGGACTTTCCAACTGGGTGTAGGACTTTCCAACAGGGTGTAGGACTTTCCAACTGGGTGTAGGACTTTCCAACAGGGTGTGGGACTTTCCAACAGGGTATAGGACTTTCCAACAGGGTGTAGGACTTTCCAACTGGGTGTAGGACTTTCCAACAGGGTGTGGGACAGTACACTTTTTGATATAGCCACAGTAGCTCAATGGTTTAGTCAACTGGCTAGTAAGAACAAGAGATCAGGATCGATTCTGATCGACGGCTTCCAGCCTTAAATGGGTACCACATTATTTTGGAAAAGAAATACCTAACTGGCGCAATGCTGACCACATTCCCTAAGAATAATTTTATTTAAAATAGAATGATGAGGCATACCATATTCCCTACAATGCGCCGCCAACGCATACCGTGAAAGGGCTCTGTATTTCTACTTCATCTACATGTATAAACATTTAGTAGTATATATATGGCCCTTTTCGTCTTGTCAGACGGTCTAGTGGAGGCTATTGCGTATTTTTTTGAGGTATTGTTTTTGCCGAACAGCTTTTCTCGTGGCTATCTTTATCTATGAGTGCTGTTGTTCTAATTTGTCCTTCTTTCAGTGTGCTTGTTTTAGTAAGTCCAGGGCACATGGTCCTTACGTTCCATGTGCCAAGTTTAAACATTGGTGCTTTCTTCCTCATTTCACTTTGCCTACTCTGCCTGGGCACAGGATATGGAGATAGTGCTTTACCCAGTCGCACTATCCCCCTCTCGACTTCGTTTCAAGGATTTCCGAAGGAGGGACAAAGTCCATACGTTCGGAATTGAAAGAAGGTGCAGGGGATGCCAGAAAGACGATTAACGCCGTCCACTGCCTTAGGGTCAAATTGGACATTTAGTAGTATAGTAGTAGCAATCAGTAGTAAAGTAGCCAGAAATAGGAAACTCTTTACTCTTTCTACAGAGTTTATCTGATCATCAGAAGGCTAACCCCCCCTTTTTTTTTTCTCTTCCCCCCCACCCCCAACCATCGAGGAAGTATTTCGGCCATTTAGCTTTTTGACACTAAAGGGCCCGCCTGGATTATGATTTCAAAACGTCGATCGGCTGCATTCAACTCGAAGTCTTACACTATAGGCGGTATGTAATATGAAATATTGATCAAGACATACCAGGTATTTTTGAGAAGCTAGCAAATGGACTTTAAAACTGAGCAGAGAAGAGTGAAGTTTTTGAAGAAAAAAAAACCATTTAAAAATAAAACATTTAGTATCATCGATCAGTAGAAGTCAAAACATACCAGCGTATTAACTCTTTCCGTACGGTAGCCTTTTAATCGATTCAACAGAAGACATTTCAGAGACAAAATTTTCCATGGTTTTAAGAGTCAATCTACATATTTATATTGATCTAACTATAACAGATTATTTATGAATTTATATATAGTTAAACAAAGTATTAGATTTCACCAATACCAAGATGATGATGATAATCATCATCATCATCGTGTGCCTTCTCCGCAACGAAGGTTGGCTACCATGGATCACCATTCTACTCTGTTTCTTGCTTTGATGGTGCAGGCTGTCATAGATTGACTTGTCCATCTTTTGATGTTACTCGTCCATGTTAGTCTTGGTCTGCCTCTGCCTCTTTTACCTTGTATTTTTCTTTCCAATATTACTTTTAGTAGGCTGTTGTGTCTTTTAACATGCCCCCAAAAATTTCATTTGTCTTGTCTTAATTGTATTTAGTAGTTCTCTTTTTATTCTCAGTTGTTTTAAAACTTTATCGTTTGTCAAGATGATACAAGACATATAATAAGATTATGGTTTGATGACGGTTCACACTAATCAAATTGAGAGTGATGCACTATACAACGAAACGTACGCAGCCAAAACCGGCATGGCGCACAGTGCGACGAAACGTACGGAAATAGTTAATAAGAAACTAAGTAATAAGTAAGACAAAATGGAATAAAAGACAGACATGGAGAAACTATAAATTTGAAGTTTTGTGAACTAAGAACAGTAACTTGAAGTACAGTGTTAGGATTTGCCTATTTAAATATCAGAACTTTAGGAAAATATTTGTGATTCGGCTTATTATCATCCAGACCGTATACCACAAGCCTACCAGTGAGATTTGTGTTCCTAATTATGTGCCATGCCACGTAATGCTGTTAGGAGATTAACCCACTTCAGTGTGTGTGATATAACAGTTTCTAATGATAGACTTGGTGATACTGAAGTCTCAAACAAATTTGTATTAAGCATTCTGTGAAATGTCCATGTCCAGTATCACTATTTCTTTTCTTTTCTTTTCTTTTCTTTTCTTTTCTTTTCTTTTCTTTTCTTTTCTTTTCTTTTCTTTCTTTCTTTCTTTCTTCTTTCTTTCTTTCTTTCTTTCTTTCTTTCTTTCTTTCTTTCTTTCTTTCTTTCTTTTTTCTCCCACCTCCACACCCCTATACATAACACACAAGCAGGAGTCCAGCTATATTATATGCCTGTTGAGACAGCTTCTCACGTTATATTAACATATACCTTAGCACCATTTCCCATATTTTACTGTGACACAAAGAACATAAACTTTCCATATATTACAAGAATGGCATTCTCTGACGTCAAGGGTAAGTCACTTTGAAGATGTCAACAGGAAAGAGCTTTTTCAATGGAAGCACCCAACCCTGATATCAAATAATACATCCCTTCTAGATGTCAAGCAAATATTTGTCCAAGATGTTAAAAATAATATCCATTGCAGGATGTAAAGAAAAGATTCATCCCAGGCGTCATAGAAAGGATCCATCCCGCCTACAATTAAATGTATACTCCTAGGCAGAAATAAAGCAGCGAGCTTCTGAATATTATCTAGCTCCATCAAGACGATGGAGCCGCGATAGCTCAGTGATTAGTGAACTGGACTACAAAGGACAAGGGGTAGGGTTCTATCCCAACCGACGGCTTCCGGGTTCACCCAGCCTTAAATAGGTACCGGATTTTTTTTCTGGAAAAGTGAAGCGGCACGGGCGTAATACCGACCACATTACCCCAAAAATCATGTGCTGAAGGTCTGTAAAATTTAACACCATATTCCCTATACGCCACTTGGCGTGACGGGGGTACTTTACTTTTTTTATTTTTTTACCATCAAGACGATAGACGACTATAGATCAGAAAGTGGCTGACTGTATACGACAGCCTCTATGTCTTAGCAACTGAGAAATTAAATTCAAGAGATTGCAAATTTGTCAGTTAATGACGTCACGGAAGTGAACAGCTCTTGAGGTACTTGTTGCACACGCGACCGTTATTTTGGGTCATTAAGTGCTCACTCATAGTCACCTGCGTCTGACGTGTTGAGGGATGATAAGGGACACGTCTGCAGATTACACAAGGGGCAGAAGTGACATGAAAATAATTAGTATTTTATTTTCCCACACTATCACGAACGCATGCTTCTCCAAAAATTGGTATTCTGTTTTGTCCAATTTCTCCAAAAATTGGTATTCTGTATTATCAAATTTCTCCAAAAATTGGTCTTCTGTTTTGTCCAATTTTTCCAAAAATTGGTATTCTGTTTTGTTCAATTTCTCCAAAAATTGGTATTCTGTTTTGTCCAATTTCTCGAAAAATTGGTATTCTGTTTTGTCCAATTTCTCCAAAAATTGGTATTCTGTATTATCCAATTTCTCCAAAAATTGGTTTTCTGTTTTGTCCAATTTCTCGAAAAATTGGTATTCTGTTTTGTCCAATTTCTCCAAAAATTGGTATCTTGGTTTGTCCTATTTCTCCAAAAATTGGTATTCTATTTTGTCCCATTTGTCCAAAAATTGATATTCTGTTTTGTCCCATCTTTTTTTTTATTTTGTTTTAACAAATTGAAATATCTTCAGATTTCCCAGAAGAATGTTGAGAGTTCCCTGGACAACTAAAAAGACCAATGAGGAAATTCTCACAGAGGTCAGCACAAAAAAGGGAGCTCCTTAAAAAACATTAGGAGCTAACAATGAACATTTTTCGGGCACATCATGAGAAGAGGAACGTTGGAATACTTGGTTACAACTGGCAAAATAGATGGAAAGAGAGATCGCGGACGACAAAGAGAGGAAATTCTAGATAGTTTGGTGACATGGCATGGTAAACAGTCATCAACAGAATTGATACGATGCACGGTGGAAAGAAAAGTGTGGAAGAACATTGTGGATCGTCTACGCCAACCGGTATGACACATAATGATGATGATTAACTATGTTCAATAGTAGTTTCTTACATAGTAGAGGTTGAGAGTCCCCGTCACGCCAAGTGGCGTATAGGGAATATGGTGTTAGTGACCCTATATTTTACAGACCTTCAGTACTTGATTTTCGGGGTAATGTGGTCGGTATTACGCCCGTGCCGCTTTACTTTCCCAGAAAAAATCCGGTACCCATTTAAGGCTGGGTGAACCCGGAAACCGTCGGTTGGGATCGAACCCTATCTCTTGTCCTTTGTAGCCCAGTTCACTAACCACTGAGCTTTCTTACATAGGATATATGTTAATCGGATGGAAGGAAAAGAAGACAAACAGTGAAGTTTTAAATCAGCTGAAAATGATAAAAGAACTACTTAACACATTCGAAAAACGACATTACATTTTTGGCATGTGAAGAGATACAACACACTACTAAAAGTCATCGTGGAAGTAAAGATACAAAGTAGAAGAGGGAGAGACCAAGACTAAAATGAACTTCTACCACAAAAAAGTAGGACAGATGAACCTAACAACGTGCACTATCACAACAAGAGAGAATAAAGTGGCGATCAATGATAGACAACTTTCGATGTGGAGACGACACCGATTAAATGAACTATGTTTATCTTTCCAAATTAATAACAGACTTCATAGAAGGTCTCAATTTAACCTGGAAAAAAAAATATTTTAAGTCAGTCAAGGTCATTATTGGTAATTTGGCTCTGGCTACATCATTCCAAGGATAGATGGTAAATAGTGTATTATGAGCTTTATATGTAATATGAGAGAGCCAGTCTTAACATATGGATGTGAATCATGGACAATAGGACAACAGACAAGAAAATCACTGGTGTCTGTAGAAATGTGGTTTTACAGAAGAATGTTGACAGTACCATGGACAGCTAAGAAGAGTAATGAAAACGTTCTGAAGGCAAAAAGAGAGCTAATTTCCAAATTTTAGGAAGAAACAATCATCATCTTTTTGGCCATGTAATGAGAAGAGAACAGCTGGAATATATTGTAACAACTGGGAAAGTTGAGGGACGAAGAAATAGAGGGAAGCAAAGAGAAAAGATACCAGACAGCTTAAGAGAATGGCTTGGTAGAAGGTCAACAAAAGAAATGATAAATAGCTGTCGTGATCGAAAGTTGTGGAGAGACATGATCACATACGCCAGCAGGCCCTGTACTTGATGATGATGATGTAGTATGACCGGAAATCGTAGCGGGCTTAGTAGTCGTCTCCGCAGTTTTGGTATGGGGTAGGGGAGGGTACAAATTTGTGACCGGTGTTATATGGTTAGGATGAGTGATGGTGAGAAAGACAGAAGAATAAATATAAGAACCACAGCTGACCGATTGATTTTTTTTAAATTGCATAATTTTCATAGGATATTAAGGAAGAGAGAGGGGGATTGGTGGGGGTTGGGGTCGGGTTGTAGAGGCGGAATGGCAGGGATGAGGTAAGGTAAAAAGTGAATATAATAGTTGTGGGCGAACCAGAATTGACCGTGGAGAAGATGATTTTGTTGGATTTTTAGTGATTAAATGTATTTTTTAGAATGGATTTGTATGTGGTGGTAGGATTGTAGAGGTGGAAGGGGTGGTTGGGGAGGGATAAAAGGTGATAAACGAATCAAAGCTGACGGAATGAACGTATTTTAATGAACTTTAATTGAATATTAAGAGGTGGTAGAGGCGGAGTGGTAGACGTTGGTCGAATAGTAGGGACAGAAGGGATGGAAGTGATGGCTTGGGGGTGGTAAAAGGTGATAGCCAAACCATCGTTAACCGAATGATTGTATTTTATTAGGTTTTAATGGGTTTTTAAATGGCGGAATGGTATGTGCCGGGTGGGGTCGGTGTGGTAAGACTGGCGAACAAATAAATAAGAAGAATAAAAAACCGAACCATAGCTGATTGGTTGATTATATTTTTCTGAATTCTTAGTGATTTAAGGGACGGAAAGCGAGGTGTGGTAAAGATAGAGAATATATAATAATATTGATTCAAAGCTGCTCAATAAATGAAAGAAGAAAAATAAATGTAAAAACCAAAGTTGAACGATTTATTGTAGTTTAATTTTAATAGCATGTTAACATTTTAAAGCATTTTTTAAAGTGGATTTTGGGTGAATGGTGGGATTTTTTGTTGTGTGATTTTATGTCGACTGTGGGTAATTTTGTGGTGTTTTGGGTGATTCAGGCTGATTTTTGGGGAATTTTTACTGATCTTGTACAAGTTTGACTGCTGCGGATGATAATGCTATCGTGTACTGTCATTTATAATATTGTTGTAACTACCTGTTCTAAGGATTTCTGTTTGGATTGATGAGACTTAATCTGACTCTCGTGATCTGGCTGTATGGACTCTGACTTGTGGGTTGACCTTCTTGGTTGATCGTAAACGTACTTCGCTTGTTGTAACTATAACACAGATGTAAAGGTATTTCGCTTGTTGTAACTATAACACAGATGTAAAGGTATTTCGCTTGTTATAACTATAACACAGATGTTGAGGTATTTCGCTTGTTGTAACTATAACACAGATGTAAAGGTATTTCGCTTGTTGTAAGTATACACAGATGTAAAGACATTTCACGTGTTGTAACTATAACACAGATGTTAATGTATTTCGCTTGTTGTAACTATAACACAGATGTTAAGGTATTTCGCTTGTTGTAACTATAACACAGATGTTAAGGTATTTCGCTTGTTGTAACTATAACACAGATGTAAATGTATTTCGCTTGTTGTAACTATAACACAGATGTTAAGGTATTTCGCTTGTTGTAACTATAACACAGATGTAAATGTATTTCGCTTGTTGTAACTATAACACAGATGTAAAGGTATTTCGCTTGTTGTAACTATAACACAGATGTAAAGGTATTTCGCTTGTTGTAACTATAACACAGATGTAAAGGTATTTCGCTTGTTGTAACTATAACACAGATGTTAAGGTATTTCGCTTGTTGTAACTATAACACAGATGTTAAGGTGTTTCGCTTGTTGTAACTATATATATATATATATATATATATATGTATATATGGCCCTTTTCGTCTTGTCAGACGGTCTAGTGGAGGTTATTGCGTATTTTTTTGAGGTATTGTTTTTGCCGAACAGCTTCTCTCGTGGCTAATTCTACCAATGTTTGACAAACACACGCGGTCGCATAATGAACAGGTCAGGCTCGCTGGTCCACAGGGTTTACCATCCTTTTTCATGAGTCTCTTCTCTTCTAAGTCCTGTCTTAGCACAGTCTCAAATGTTGTTATACCGTTCCTTATACATGCTCTCCATGATGTGCGATCACTTGCCAGATGTTGCCAGTCGTTTTCACAGATGGAGAAGTCTTCCAGAGATGATTTGCAGATATCTCTATATCGTAGTTTAGGTCTGCCGATTTGTCTTTTTCCGTGTTTTAGCTCACCATATAGTATTTGCCTAGGAATGCGTTTTTCTTCCATCCGTTGGACATGCCCCAGCCATCTTAGCCTTCGACTTCTGAGCATCGACATGATTGTTAGGGTCTTAGCACGTTGCAGGACAGTTAAGTTGGTTATTTTGTCTTGCTATTTGATGTGCATTATTTTGCGGAGACATCGCATGTGGAAGACATTTAGTCTTTTTTCCTGGTTTGAGTATGTTGTCCAGGTTTCGGATCCATATAGTAGTGTGCTAAGCACACATGTTTGATATATTAGGAGTTTAGTCTTTTGAGTTAGTTTCGTGTTGTTCCATGCCCTTTTTGTGAGTTTGCCGAAGGTCGTAGCTGCCTTACCAATTCGACAGTTTATTTCTTCATCAAGAGAGATGGTTTGCGTAACTGTGGATCCAAGATATGTAAATTTCTGTACTGATTCTAGTGGGCAGTCTTTTAGAGTAATAGATATAGGTTTGAAGTCACCTTGATTTAGTATTACTGTCTTCTGAACATTAATTGACAGTGAAAAAAGGTCGCATGCTTTATCCAGGTTGTTGATCAGCGACTGTAGGGTGGCCTCACTATGAGCGACTAGGGCTGCATCGTCAGCAAATAAAAATTCTTTAAGTAGGACAACATTTGTTTTGGTTTTTGCTCTTAGTCGTGCTAGGTTGAACAGTGAGCCATCTGGTCTAGTGCGAATGTAAATATCTCCTGAGCTGTTTTCGAAGGCGTAATTTAGGAGGGCAGCAAAAAAATATACCAAAAAGGGTGGGGGCGAGGACACATCCCTGTTTCACTCCTTTGTTTAAACCTACTCTGCCTGGGCACAGGATATGGAGATAGTGCTTTACCCAGTCGCACTATCCCCCTCTCGACTTCGTTTCAAGGATTTCCGAAGGAGGGACAAAGTCCACACGTTCGGAATTGAAAGAAGGTGCAGGGGATGCCAGAAAGACGATTAACGCCGTCCACTGCCTTAGGGTCCCTCCCTCCGGATTTTTACTCTGGGTGCACTCCCATAACCTTCGATTCTAACTAGAATTGAAATACACCATAAACAACTTATAAAATGCCTAAAAGATACACATCTAGATGATACAGCCATATGACTAATATGTAATTTATACTGGGAGCAAACATCAATCAAAAGATATAACAAAGAGAACTCTACACCTGTTGATATAAAAGGAGGAGTAATATAGGGATGCATCCTGTCACCAAACTTGTTCAATCTATACACTGAGAAAATCTTTAAAAACGCCACAGGGATAGCGGGCCTAAACATTAATGGAAAGATAGTCAATAACCTAAGATATGCTGATACTGTATTACTAGCAGAAAATTCAAAAGATCTACAATTATGAAATGAAATAAACATGACAAGCAAACATTTTTTTTGTCTTTAAGCTGAGTCCTTTATTTTTGCTTTCATTCACTATAATGTCTAACATTTCATGTAACTAATTTTCTCTCTTAGCGATTAAGACTGCATCATCAGCATACCTTAGACTATTTATATTATGACTTTCAATTATTATTTCAGGCATGCCCCTTATGGATCTTAAAATAATCTCACTATAAATATTAAATAAATCTGGTGACAGCACATAACCTTGCCTAACATTTTTTGAAAAATTCCCAATTGATTTCCATCTGTTATGGCCGCTGTTTTTGCCAGTACATGTTCTTTATTATTCTTAGATTTTTGCTGTCTATGTTTATGCTTTTACAAACTTTGATTATTTCTTTGTGCTTTACTTTGTCAATTGCTTTGGTATAATCTCTGAAACATAGGTATAGATCTGTTTTCACCTCTATCTCTTACTGAATCTCCGCCATACTGACCGGATGTTCTCTTTAAGCATATCTAGTTCTAATTTCATATTATTTAGGGATTTCTTTGTCTTCCGCAGTCTTATTATCATTTTTCCAACTCCTAGTACATGGTCACTATTGCGATCTGCTTCTGGTATTGATTTAACAGATTTTAGGTCATTCCTGAATCTTCTCTGTGCTTGTATAAAATCGATTTGATTGTGTACTTTGTTGTCTGTGTCTGGGCTTTGCGAGGTACAAAGTTTCTTGGGTGTTGCCTGAACCATGTGTTACATATAATAATTTCATGTGTCTTTGCCCAATCTATATCCTCTGTTATTCGTCTCTCATATGCCATGTTCCTACATTTGCATCGAAATCTACTAATGTAATAGTTATTTCTTGGTAATTACACTGTTCCATGGCCATCTCTTGCTCGTTGCAAAAGGTTTCAGTGTCTTCTTCACTGTTACTTGTTGGTGCATAAACTTGTATTATCTTGATATCCATTGGTATACCTTTCGATTTTACTAGCAGAATTCTATCTGACCAAAATCCTTTCACTGTTTTGCTTCTTTCTCTAGTTAAGATGCATTTTAACTCTTTCGTGTGTAAATTCCTCCAGAGTACATTACATTTGCATTGTCGCGTTGTAATAATAGTAGACTGACACATGGAGCTGCAAAATGAATCTAGTTGACTGGCTCTTAGGCATATGCTAACCTGGACCATCCATGTATTCATTGGATACTAGGCTTAATACTTAGGCCGTGTATCCATGTATTAATTGGATACTAAGCTTTAATACTTAGGCCGTGTATACATGTATTCTTGGATACTAGGCTTAATACTTAGGTCGTGTATCCATGTATTCATTGGATACTAGGCTTAATACTTAGGTCGTATGTTGTGTGTGATGCATGAAGTAGCTAGTCAGTGTTACCGAGAATGAGAAGGAGCAGCGCAGCTGAGGGTACTTACGTTGATTACTTGTAAGTAGCATTCACACAATCGTCTCATATAAAACATTATTTCAAGTTTATTGCGCTTCATTTCCTCTATGTTTTCACAAATGCAATAGTCTCTCAACTCTCTTAGTTACACTGACATGATATAAGCTTAACAGTTGACTAGAATCATTGAGACAAAGGCTAGGTGCCCTTTGTGACTGCGTCGTTTCCATGTGCTCTTTTGTTATGAATTAATTGATTGTCATAACTGTCACTTGTAGATTCCTATCTTGGGATACACCACATCTAACGAGTAAGACGGTTCACACCCTTCAGATATCGCTGGAGTCGGGACTTCTAATAATACACTCGCTAAAGGGAGTGCATTTCACTCCAGCTACAGAGTAATTTATGGCTCAAAATACAGAGTTTACTTAATATAAAGCACTATCCTAAGAAGTGCGAAGTCTTGCCCACTGTAACAGAGCAGGTTTATAGTTAGAACATTGATTACATAAGTAAAAGATAGGGAGATATTGCACTATCTCAGGTGTATAATTAGAACATTGATTACATAAGAGAGGGAGATATTGCACAATCTCAGGTTTATAGTTAGAACATTGATTACATAAGAGAGGGAGATATTGCACTATCTCAGGTTTATAGTTAGAACATTGATTACATAAGAGAGGGAGATATTGCGATATCTCAGGTTTATAGTTAGAACATTGATTACATAAGAGAGGGAGATATTGCACTATCTCAGGTTTATAGTTAGAACATTGATTACATAAAAGAGGGAGATATTGCACTATCCCAGGTTTATAGTTAGAACATTGATTACATAAGAGAGGGAGATATTGCACTATCTCAGGTTTATAGTTAGAACATTGATTACATACGAGAGAGAGATATTGCACTATCTCAGGTTTATAGTTAGAACATTGATTACATAAGAGAGGGAGATATTGCACTATCTCAGGTTTATAATTAGAACATTGATTACATAAAAGAGGGAGATATTGCACAATCTCAGGGATCAAGGCACCAAGATGACGAAAGCAGATGGTAATAATGAAAATGTAAAATTAAAAAAAAGGAAAAAGTGGTACGGTAACAACTTTACGTGGTTCAGAAACAAGACAAAATAATATCGAATAATATATATCTCGGCATGAGTTGCGAGAACCTGCTAGGACTATGAAAAGTTAATTTCGATAATATTTGAAAGTGCAATGCACGGCAGTCACGGTACGTGTGTATGTAAGGGTGCGTATGTATATTTAGTCCTGCCGTATATCATACATCATTCCGTATACACTTATTGGGAATAACACAGACGTCGTACTACATTTGTTTTGTTTCTCACTTACGTAAGCTGTTATTCTACCACTTTTTCCCTTTTTTTTTTCTCAAATTGTCGTTGCACTATCTGACTTGGACAGACATTAGGTAGAAACACCTGACCGATTGAACTAGAAATAGGTCAAGAATGACAATACCTCAACAGTTCGAGAAGACAAAGAAGTAGTACATGCGAACGGTTCACTGAGTCTCAGTGAAACAAGAGTAGCAAAGAGACACGTCTATGTATCTCGAACTGACCAATGAGAAGCATAGTTGGACCCCTCTTGGGCCGATTGTAGACAGTAAAACTATTGAGCTAGGGGAGGTAACTCAGTCAGCCACTTCTGGAGCATACAGTCACCTCTTCCCTACCCACAGACAGCCCCGTGGTCTTTTCCCGGTCTAAGGTTAGGTGGTACCATAATAAGACAGAGTTTCTCGAGTAGTGGTAATGGAAATAGTTCGGAGTAAGAAGTCCAGCCAGATGTCTAAACCATTAGATAGATTAGACTATTTTAGCAAGCAGAAACTATGTCGACCAATATAAAGAGATATTGAGTTCTTTGCGGGTCATCATCATTGCACTCCGCATATTGGACGATTAATATGAAGATATATGTGTCAAGTGAAGAACGAGTTAGTGCATTTAGTATAATTATATTTCCGTTCATTCCTAACAGTATAAAAAAGGGTCATATGTTATGAAATAGTAGATAGAAAAAAAGACAGAGTAATTGTCTGTGAGTAGGGAAGGACTATGATCATAAAAAAAGAAAATACTAAAAATTCGCAAGTGGATATCAAAATTGAAGGAATAGACCTGGAGACAGTTCAGAACTGCAACTACTTTGGACATACTATAACCAGTGATGGAAAATGTAAAAGTGAAATAAACAAAAGAATAGGAATAGCAAAAAGTAATTTTAATGTCATGAAGAACATACTAACATCAAAACAAATAACACCGGGGCTAAAACTAAGAATAGCAAAATGTTATGTCTTCTCAATATTCCTATATAGTGCAGAAACATGGACATTAGACAAGAAAACAGAACAGAGAATTGAAGCCTTTGAAATGTGGATATATAGAAGAATATGTAGAACTAAATGGAAGGAAAAGAAAACAAACGATGAAGTCTTAAAACAACTAAAAATGAAAAAGAACTACTAAACACATTTCAAACAAGACAAATGCGATTTTTTGGCCATGTTAAAAGACACAATAGCCTACTAAAAGTATCCTGGAGGGGAAAATACAAAGTAAAAGAGCAGAGGCAGACCAAGACTAACATGGACGAGTAACATCAAAAGATGGACAAACCAGCCTAAAACGAGACTTTGTGAGCTGATGTATGCCTCACAATAAACGTGCTGGACCATTATAACGAGCTCCACGACAGCCTGCTTGAGTTCAATGATTGTGTTATGTACATGTAACTGTTCTTTGCAGTGACGTCGTACATGCTCCAACCATTCCATGTCTAAGACGATTGTTCCAGAGGAGAAGGTGAACGCACATGCAGAGTTGTAGTCTACTATATCAACTCGATTAACCGGAAAACGATCATTCGTGAAATGTGTTAGGTACACGGTAAAGAGAACACAGCGTATTTTTTTCCAGGCTCCAAATAGATCGACCAAGTTGAAGACAACAATAGTAGATACTACTACACATCCATGTGATTTGTTGCCCACGACTCAAGCATAGTACTACCACACGACGGTGTGATTTAGTTGCTATTGATCAAACAACCACACGACGGTGTGATTTAGTTGCTATTGATCAAACTACCACACGACGGTGTGATTTAGTTGCCATTGATCAAACTACCACACGACGGTGTGATTTAGGTGCTATTGATCAAACTACCACACGACGGTGTGATTTAGGTGCTATTGATCAAACTACCACACGACGGTGTGATTTAGGTGCTATTGATCAAACTACCACACGACGGTGTGATTTAGTTGCTATTGATCAAACTACCACACGACGGTGTGATTTAGTTGCTATTGATCAAACTACCACACGACGGTGTGATTTAGTTGCTATTGATCAAACTACCACACGACGGTGTGATTTAGGTGCTATTGATCAAACTACCACACGACGGTGTGATTTAGTTGCTATTGATCAAACTGCCACACGACGGTGTGATTTAGGTGCTATTGATAAAATGTGATTTGGTGCAGTGACGTTGGTCCATACTGCCAAACCACCTCCTGTAAAAGCAGATCCAGACTAATTAATTAAGACATCTAAACCTAACTTGAGGGATGGGTAGATTACGTAGAATACATCCCCCTCGTGAAGCTCACCCTCCACGAGCTATCTCACCTCGTCACACACACACACGTTTTCTCATTTCTTTGCTGGGGAACCCAACACTGTTACACTTAATAGTGGGTTAGAGGGATTTACACAGGCAATTAGTGAGTTAGGGGATTTACACAGACAAATAGAGTGTTAGAGGATTTACACTGACAAATAAAAGGATTTACGTTGACAAATAGAGGGATTTACACAGATAAATAGTGAGTTAGAGGAATTTACACTGACAAATAGTGAGTTAGAGGGATTTACACTGACAAATATAGGGATTTACACAGACAAATAGTGAGTTAGAGGGATTTACACAGACAAATAGTGGGTTAGAGGGATTTACACAGGCAATTATGGAGTTAGGGGATTTACACAGACAAATAGTGTGTTAGAGGATTTACACTGACAAATAAAAGGATTTACGTTGACAAATAGAGGGATTTACACAGATAAATAGTGAGTTAGAGGAATTTACACTGACAAATAGTGAGTTAGAGGGATTTACACTGACAAATAGAGGGATTTACACAAACAAATAGTGAGTTAGAGGGATTTACACAGACAAATAGTGGGTTAGAGGGATTTACACAGACAAATAGTGTGTTAGAGGATTTACACTGACAAATAAAAGGATTTACGTTGACAAATAGAGGGATTTACACAGATAAATAGTGAGTCAGCGGAATTTACACTGACAAATAGTGAGTTAGAGGGATTTACACTGACAAATATAGGGATTTACACAGACAAATAGTGAGTTAGAGGGATTTACACAGACAAATAGTGGGTTAGAGGGATTTACACAGACAAATAGTGGAATTTACACTGACAAATAGTGAGTTAGAGGGATTTACACTGACAATTAGAAGGATTTACACTGACAAATAGAGGGATTTACACAGACAAATAGTGAGTTAGAGGGATTTACACAGACAAATAGTGGGTTAGAGGGATTTACACAGACAAATAGTGGAATTTACACAGACAAATAGTGAGTTAGAGGGATCTACACAGATAAATAGTGAGTTAGAGGGATTTACACAGACAAATAGTGAGTTAGGGGATTTACACTGACAAATAGTGAGTTAGAGGGATTTACACTGACAAATAGAGGGATTTACAATGACAAATAGAGGGATTTACAGAGACATATAGTGAGTTAGAGGAATTTACACAGACACATAGTGAGTTAGAGGAATTTACACAGATAAATAGTAAGTTAGAATTACACAGACAGACCACTTCGAAGTTGGATCAGGAGTAAGACAGGGGTGCGTATTATCCCTCATATTGTTTATTACATACATGGACTATAAATGCAAGTTAGCCGACCAATAAGAGACAGAGGAGATCAACGAGCTTCTATTTGTAGACGATCAGGCACTAATACATGGGCAAATAGCATGGACAATCAGAAGACCTACATGATTAGACTTAGACTCAGCAGAACAGGCACAACTTGAAAAGCAACATCAACAACACAGAAGTCATGAATGTCGCAAAAGAGAAATAGAACATCGACATAACTTTAGAAGGCAGACAACTAAAACAAGTAGTGGAATTTAAATACCTAGGAAGTTTAGTGACAAACAACAATTCACAAACAACAGAAATAGACTCGAGATGCAACAAAGCTTGTCAAATCATTGGACAGCTGTCACCACAATTGTCCAACAAGAAAATAACTGTAGAGGAAAACGGGCACTCTAAAATCCCAATCTTCATCCCAAGGCTTTGTTACCAATCAAGTCCAGGACTCTAAATGCAAGAACAATAAGACAAATAACATACAGTGAGATGAAATGTGTTAGACAAATGACAGGAAACAACCCGAGAGTTAAGATCGAAAATGAATAACTGAGAAAAAAGCTAGGAATAATCCCCACCATAGAATATATATAAAGAAACAACAGATAAAATGGTTTGACCATGTGATAAGGTAGAAAGATCAAAACATTAACACAACGAGCCTTTAATAAACGTTGCGAGAACACCAGACCTAAGGGCTGGCCACAGAAAGATGGATTGACGGAATATTAGAAGCACTAGAAAATATAACAGCAGCAGAGATGAACAGAAGAGTAAAAGACCGCAAATTATATCTCCCCTCGACGCTGTAAGGGAAACGGAGAAGGAAAGAGGAAGAATAGTGAGTGGAATTTACACAGACAAACTGTTAGAGGGATTTACACAGACAGAGAGGGATTTACACAGACAAACATATTAAAGGATTTACACAGACAAACTGTTAGAGGGATTTACACAGACAAACATATTGAAGGATTTACACAGACAGAGAGGGATTTACACAGACAAACATATTGAAGGATTTACACAGACAGAGAGGGATTTACACAGACAAGCATGTAGAAGGATATATACAGACTGAGAGGGATTTACACAGACAAACATATTGAAGGATTTACACAGACAGACAGATAGACGAATTGATTGACTTTCAGGAAGAAAGATTTATGTATTTATAACAACATATAAATGAGAATAACCCATAAAGAACTACTATGATATACTTTACATTTATTTCAAAATAACTCACTGTAATACATTGTTTATGTAGTATAAAACCCCACCAATGTTTGTGTTAACATCTTCTCTTGACTTCTCCCATGGTTTGTGTTAACATCTTCTCTTGACTTCTCCCATGGTTTGTGTTAACATCTTCTCTTGACATGTCCCATGCACTCTAAAGGGGCAACTGATCTGCGGGGAAATAAAACTAAACACCGGGACTTCGATACCCCTAGCAATGGTCGGATGTATACATTAGCAAGCCAGCAACGTAATTACGTTTGTCTGTTAGCGTGAGAGTTGGCAGGTAAGGTCTAAAGCTCTGGTATTTGCTGTTTGTATCACACGACCACTGTTATATATAAGCAATGAAACGAGTGAACGTAATCGATCATGCATTGTGGCTCTGGTTAGTTGTAGTTAGTCGAAGATCCCGGTATCACTGCAAACGAATTGAAAATCCATAATTGCTCAACCGCCCGTGCCAGTAGAATTATCCTGATTAACATCTCATCTCACTGAAGGATACAAGCAAAGAAAAGCAGCTGCAGTCCCCATCATAGCAGCTACAGCACACGCCAAAAGACATAAAGCCAAGCGGCACCGAAAGTGAACGCAGCTAAAACTATCTTTCGTCATACAATATAATCATTCATCGTAAGCAGTCGAAATATCGGTACACTATCCGGATGAAAAACACAGCTCAATTGTGTGCACAGATCACTAAACATAATGGTGTTAGCATCCTTATTGTTCATGATCTCTGAAATTTGAATGGGTGATATTTCCAATATTACGTCTGACGATCTACTCACAAGAGAACACCTTTGGTACCTACATCCACAATGACATATTTCTATCAACAATGCAAGCTTCTTTTTCAACCACAGGAAGACCTTATGTTTGAGTGAATTTGTTTCCAAGACTTAATCTTGATCCTTCTCGCGCTGTTAGACGTCGCTTAGGGCTTGCAGTGTTTTTTTTTTGTTACCAATCTATATTCTGGGCGGATTCTAATGAACCTATGCCTGCCAACTTTGCTTCTCTTATAAGTGTTCTTTTCAGTGTTTTTCTATGTCTTCCTCTTTTTTTTTTGTATCCTGATGTTTCCAATAGAAGAGCTACTTTTGAAATTCTCTTGTTACCTCTTCTCAGCGCATGTTCGACATATGTCCATCTTCTCTTCCTAATTGTAGATAAGATCGTTGATTGTATGGCTATGTCTCTTATTTCGATATTAGTCTTGAATTCATCCATTGTACACAGAGTATTTTTCTTAAACATTTGTCTTCAAAAGCGTTTAGTTTTCTTTCAATCTCTTTTGCTGTTTTTAGCTTTCAAACGCATATATTAAGTGTTGATATTACGTTTGAGATGAATATTCTAAGTTTGATTTGTTTGCTTAGTATTTTTTATTTCCATTTTTTTGTCAAGGTTTTTAAAATTGACCTCTTGTGGTGTTTCAAGACTAGCCACATATTATATGAGCTTTGGGACCAATGGGTTGTCTTTCTTTGGAGTTGTATACAAACTAATTGCAAAAATCATATATTGATGCTGCAGGGACGGGATACTCCCATATCTTACTGAATTACTGAACCATTGAAGGCTATGTCTGAAAAGTGTTCCTGGTTGCAGTTTCCTCATATTCCAAGTCCGGCTTGTTGCAGGAGCTACTGAGTTAGGTGCGCTGTGCACACCGTGAACTGTGTGTTTCAACCGTTTTGATCATGGTTCGATATTCCATTTTTTTACGATGAATGATGCTATCGTATGATAGGTAACAGTTGGCTGTGTTCACTTTCTGTGCGGTTTTGCCTTATGTCTTTTGGCGTGTACTGAGACTGCTATGATGGGGACTATAGCTACCTTTCTTTGTTTGGGAGATGAGTTAGTAATTCGGATGATTACACTGGCACGGGCGGTTGAGCAATTATAGATTTTAATTCGTTTGTAGTGATACCGGGGCCTTCCATAACCAAAGAACTGAAGAACTGAATTACTTTCTGTCTTTAAGAATAAGTTATCACATTTTGGATTTGTTTCATGTGAATCGCCGATTAGCTTAAAACTATACATTTAAACTATAATTATATTATAAATGTTGAACATGTATGGCAAATAAAGAAATACATCCCTGGACAGGATTAATTGAGACGTGATTTTTTTTAAAAAGAAAAGTACAGACGGTGCCGTGGACATCCAGAAAACTCATTGAGGCGGTACTGAAGAGGCAGATATAGGGAGAAAGATTGCGAAAGGAATTAAGGAAAAGTAGTTCAATTGTTTCATAACAACAACAACAACAACAACAACAACAACAACAACAACAGTTAATAACAAGAAGAAGAATAGGTCAGAGTGGCAGAGGTAGACAAAGGGAAAGGATGCAGGATAGTTTGACGGCATAGCACGGGAAAAGATCAACGATGGAACTGTTTTACAGCGGATAAGATCAAGAATAATGGAGAGACTAGATACACAATAGCATGTACCATGAGTGAATGAGAGTACATAAGATCAACGATGGAACTGTTTTACAGCGGATAAGATCAAGAATAATGGAGAGACTAGATACACAATAGCATGTACCATGAGTGAATGAGAATACATAAGATCAACGATGGAACTGTTTTACAGCGGATAAGATCAAGAATAATGGAGAGACTAGATACACAATAGCATGTACCATGAGTGAATGAGAGTACATAAGATCAACGATGGAGCTGTTTTACAGCGGATAAGATCAAGAATAATGGAGAGACTAGATACACAATAGCATGTACCATGAGTGAATGAGAATACATAAGATCAACGATGGAACTGTTTTACAGCGGATAAGATCAAGAATAATGGAGTGACTAGATACACAATAGCATGTACCATGAGTGAATGAGAATACACCAAACGCTTCTTTTACTGGCAATATTTTAAAGCGTCATCTTGAATTTCTTGAGAGACATGAGGAGTCAGAGATTGTTAACATTCTCTGAACTCTTCTCCATCTGAGTTCGCTGTCAGTCTAGAGAGAGAACGGACTGTCCGATCAGTGCTTAACTTTGGTAGCTAATACAAGGTACTCATCACGTCCGCTATTTCATAGATTCATCGTGTCTAGGTCTACCTCTCCCACTTTTTTTCTCGCTAACTTTGAATGTTAATGTTGTGAGATGGATAAGATCTAGTGGTGATCACGTTACATATTAGAACAATTTGATACGTGGTCTTTTAATATGTTCTAAACAATTTGATACGTGGTCTTTTAATATGTTCTAAACAATTTGATACGTGATCTTTTAATAGGTTCTAAACAATTTGATACGTGATCTTTTAATATGTTCTAAACAATTTGATACGTGATCTTTTAATATGTTCTAAACAATTTGATACGTGATCTTTTAATATGTTCTAAACAATTTAATACGTGGTCTCTACATATGTTCTGATGTCATCTCCGACTCTTCCCTTGGATCCTTATTTCTGACTCCTCCCTCTTCTTGTGACGTTCATTATTTTTCTTAAAACATCATTTCCCTTGTCACAATTCTTTTATATCCTCGTTCGCGTGTCTAGACATATGTACTTTCGTGTTTCTCTTCTTATTTTTCTTCATTCCTCCTCTTCCTCCACCTTTATTCTTCATCTTTTCCTCCCATTCTTCTGCTTCCACTTCTTCTGCTCACATGAGTGTTTACACAAACTTCTTTCATCTATCGTTGCGGGCCTCGGTAGCCTAGTTGGGAAAACCACCCGACTGGGCTACCGATGTTCGGACAACCCATGTTCGAGTCCCGCTGGAATCAGTGTGAATTGTACTCGAGGTTGAAAAAAAAATACCCACCAGGTTGTATGGAGTTTCTTATGTTGTATGGAGTTTCTTATGTTGTATGGAATTTCTCCTTACGCAAACATCTGTCATTGTAATGTTGCATGGGATCTTTATGTTGTATAAAGTTTCTCTCACTCTTATATTGTATATATGAAACAAATGCATTTCTCAAATAATCAAGTAGGAGACAAGCCTGTATTATATGTTGGAGACAAATAATAATAAATTAATATTATTAAATAGGGAAACTTCCGAGGCGATAATAGGGAATAATAGAAGGAAAAGGTATGTGATTTATATATATATATATATATAGGTATAGTTTATTTGTCATTTTTTCCGAGTGCTATCACATACCTTTTCCTTATATTATATTCTGTATTATATGTTCTGTAGTTTAGTCTACATACGCATATCTGCCAGCCACAGCTTATATATATATATGTGATTTCACTTAATGGGCACATTTGTAACAGATGTTCGATATTCATGTTATCACCCTTATCATAAGTTAATCTATGAGTATGTAACCACTTCATCTTGACATATATTGATATGAGTATGTAACCACTTCATCTTGACATATATTGATATTGCTTACAATTTTTATGTAATAACAACAATGTAATGTTGTGTCAACACTGTGTTATATCTTGCATCATTTGTTCAATGAGACAAAAATTCGTAATTTGGATGTGGCAGAGTTGAAGTGTCTTCTTCTGATTTATGTTGTCCTACTTCATGTACTGTGAGTGGTTGCAGAGTTTTTTTTTTTAAAAAAATACCATAATGTCAAATCGGACATGATTTTAGCTTCATCAATTCAATCTGTTGGTTATTAAATAATTATATATTGTTTAAATGAATGTCAAATTGTGAGATAGAGGTAATTAGATTACTTCAAACCTTCAGGCACCCTCGGATATTCTGTCAATGGCGATTTAAAAAAAAAAAAGAAGAAAAAAAGTGGTATGGTAACAGCTTTACGTGATAATTAACAAAACAAAAGTCGACGTTTCGACATCTTGTTTCCTTTACTCCTCTCTTGTCATTGGCATGCAGCAATAATTGTCATGACTTAAATGAGGCGCCTATACCGAAGCAGTCGTTCCAAGACTGGGGGGAATTTTTGTATTGAACTTGTTAAGGGTAATTAAGGATGTTCTGTTACATGTCACTCCATAGACGAGTGAGTGTTTTTAAACATGATGGGAGCCAGTAGTGGGGTGTAGTATACACTCCAAGGTATGGTGACAGCTTTATGGCCACAAAAAAGGAGCACATCAAAATCCTGACGTTTCGGCCTGCGGGCTTCTTTAGAAGAGAGTGGGGCAACGACAACAAACGGTGAAGCGCATATCCCTGTAGCTATATGTCGGATGATGAAGTTAGGGAGAGGTGGACAGAGAGATGAGAGATGGGATGGTGAGATGATGAATTAGTTGCTTGTTCCCTTTTAAACATGATACCCGGAGTAAACCGAGCTTGAAGGTAGGTGGACAGTGCGTTTCCTCGCTGTTATTACTTTCCCGAGCTCCCTGAACTAGGTACGGAGACAAATAATAATAAATTAACAAATAATACTCAGTGGTACGGGTTCGATCCTGCTTTGGTCCATATTTTTTTCTGTTGTTGATTATTTGTCATTTTTTTCCGAGTGCTGTAAACATACCTCTTCCTCTGAATTGATTCGCTGAGCTAGGTACTCATTTTTTTTTAGTTTAGTTGAATAAGGAGTGTCACGGTGTGCTTGACCTCACGTTTACTTTAACGTCAAACTAGCGTGCTAACCAGCAGGCTACTGACGCCCACATTCAATTTCTTACAAGATAGAAGAAGTCGCGACAGGCGGATAAGCCTTGTTTTTAAACAGCGAGAAACTGGAACAATCGGCGAGCGTTGTTTGTATATTCTGTTGGTGCCTGTAAGTGTGGCAAGTATGATGTCAGCTCGACCAACTAACCAATTTAACTTTATTTTAACGACTGCAAACATTTTTAATGCAGTTGTTGAATACACCAATATCTCAGATATAACAATATTTCAAGTACAACAATATCTCAAATACAACAATATCTCAAATACAACAATATCTCAAGTACAACAATATCTCAAATGCAACAATATCTCACGGACCACAGTATCTCAAATGCAACAACATCTCAAGTACAACAATATCTCAAATGCAACAATATCTCACGGACCACAGTATCTCAAGTACAACAATATCTCAAATGCAACAATATCTCAAATGCAACAATATCTCACGGACCACAGTATCTCAAGTACAACAATATATCAAGTACAACAATATCTCAAGTATAACACCATCTCAAGTACAACAATATATCAAGTACAACAATATCTCAAGTATAACAATATCTCAAGTACAACAATATCTCAAGTACAACAATATCTGAAGTACAACAATATTTCAAGTACAACAATATCTCAAACACAACAATATCTCAAGTATAACAATATCTCAAGTACAACAATATCTCAAGTACAACAATATCTCAAGTATAGCAATATCTCAAGTACAACAATATCTCAAGTATAACAATATATCAAGTACAACAATATCTCAAGTATAACAATATCTCAAGTACAACAATATCTCAAGTACAGCAATATCTCAAATACAACAATATATCAAGTACAACAATATCTCAAATGCAACAATATCTCAAGTACAACAATATCTCAAATGCAACAATATCTCACGGACCACAGTATCTCAAACACAACAATATCTCAAGTACAACAATATCTCAAATGCAACAATATCTCACGGACCACAGTGTCTCAAGTACAACAATATATCAAGTACAACAATATCTCAAGTATAACACTATCTCAAGTACAACAATATATCAAGTACAACAATATCTCAAGTACAACAATATCTCAAGTACAACAATATTTCAAGTACAATAATATCTCAAACACAACAATATCTCAAGTATAACAATATCTCAAGTACAACAATATCTCAAGTATAACAATATCTCAAGAACAACAATATCTCAAGTACAACAATATCTCAAGTACAACAATATCTCAAGTACAACAATATCTCAAGTACAGCAATATCTCAAATACAACAATATATCAAGTACAGCAATATCTCAAATACAACAATATCTCAAATACAACAATATATCAAGTACAACAATATCTCAAATACAATAAAACTTACAATCAATGACTTATTTTAAAGTGTATGTTATGGTGAGAATAAATCTTTGTGATAAAAAGTAGAAATAAAAAATACTAAAGGTTGATTACACACCTAGCTAGGCGTATTGGGAACTATGGTACAAGTTATCATATGTTTCTATGACCACGGCACATTTTTGGGTGATGTAGTCGGTATCACACCAGACCGCCTTTACTTCCAGAAAAAGAAAAAAAAACGCTGGTACTCATCTTTAGAGGCTGGGTGAACCCCGGAGCCTTGTCGGCCCGAAAAATCTTCGCCACTTCTGAGGATCGAACTCGGGCCCTTCTGATTAGGATACGAGCACACTAACCACTCAGCCACAGAGGCTCCTCTTTATGATAGCGTAAAGGTAAAAAAAAACAAACGTGTCCCGTAATATATAGAAGTGTGATGTACTAAACTTGACCATCGTAGACAACAATACTTGGAGAACGACCATTGATCTTCTTTGTTGTCACCTTACAAACTCTGCAATTGGTTATTGGTTATTGGTTATTGGTTATTGGTTATTGGTTATGGAAGGCCTCGGTATCACTGCAAGCGAATTAAAATCCATAATTGCTCAACCGCCCGTGCCAGTGGAATCATCCGAATTATAACTCATCTTCCAAACAAAGAAAGGTAACTGTAGTCCCCATCATAGCAGTCTCAGCACACGCCAAAAGACATAAGGCGAAACCGCACCGAAAGTGAACACAGCCAACTGTTCCCTGTCATACGATATCATCATTCATCGTACACAATTGGAGTATCGAAACATGATCAAAATGGATGGGACACACAGCTCACGGTGTGCACAGAGCACTTAACTCAGTAGCTCCTGCAACAAGCCGGACTTGGAATATGAGGAAACTGCAACAAGGAACACTTTGCAGACATAGCCTTCAATGGTTCCTGCCGCCTATCCATCACATTGCTCGGAAGATCACGTCCTCCTGAAAATGATGATCGTCATAGTAAATGTATGGCGCTTGATGATGTTAGGACATCGTGTTTGACTCCAACTCTGAACATACAAAACACAGTTCGTCTTCAGATTACCCCCGATGCACACCAAACGCAAGATAAACTCAGCAAGTAGGTAGCTAGTATTTTCAGCCCAGTGGAATGGAAAATATCAGGCTAGGATTGAACACACGACAAGTGTATTGACAAATCAAAGCGCTAACCAATATACACCTGACACTCCTTATATATGATAACAAATGTTTGATTTGTTTTACTGTCAGGACGCAATAGAACATTGAATGACACATTGTCCCTCGCGTCTTGCAGAGAACCATTTTTATATTATTGAATCTTGCTCATTGGACACAACTGTGCTCTTGTCAGAGATAAACGATTGCTTTTAACTGGAACTGCTGTGTGTAGTAGCTGTGTACACGCCCAGCAGTGTTTGTTATTGCAATAACTAGGATTATGTCAAACAGTGCATGTGTTTGTTCTGCTCTCTTATAGGCAGGTTTTTCTTATTTACTTTGTAAACTTTTATTATGGTTTTATTGTATAGACTTAAACATAACAATGGAATAATGTAATAATGGAAATGACTGTGCCTACAAACGTAAGTAATATTTATTACTAATATACATCGCATATTATTTATTACTAGTATACATCGCATATTATTTATTACTAGTATACATCGCATATTATTTATTACTAGTATACATCGCATATTATTTATTCCATATAAATATTTGTTGTTATTTGGGACATATGGTACAAATGAAGCAACACATTATTCGTTGAAATAAATAACATGTTCTACAAATAAATAAAATCAAATACAATTAACAGTACCGCTTATTATTATGGGAGCCGCGATAGCTCAGTGGTTAGTAAACTGGACTACAAAGGACAAGAGGTAGGGTTCGATCCCAATCGGTGGCTTCCGGTTCACCCAGCCTTTAATGGGTACCGGATTTTTTTTTCTGGGAAAGTATAGCGGCACGGGTATAATACCGACCACATTACCCCAAAAATCATGTGCTGAAGGTCTGTAAAATTTATGGTCACTTACACCATATTCCCTATACGCCACTTGGTGTGATGGGGGTACTTTACGTTTTTTTTTTTTTTTAACTTATTATTATGAATAACAAACATGTGTGTACATCACAGTGAAAAGAAGATTATAAAAAACAGCGCTTCTAAAATTATGTTTAAAATGTGTTATCAACGTGAAACATGAATGTTAAAAGCAACAGACAAACAGAAATTCATAATGAGATGTTTTAGAAAAAAAAAACTGATTGAAACCAGAAGAAATAATATGAAGAAATAATATAATATATGAAGTTATGTGTAAGAAAATTTTTGAGGGTAAAATGCCAATTTAAAAAAAAAAAGGCAAATTAAATGGCTTGAACATCAGCACGTAATCAACCAGCAACAAATAACGAGCATTAACAATTAGATGCGGCGACAATAGAGGAAAGGGAAAAAAATCGCCTACGGATATATTAGCAATATATCAAACGCCACGCAAATCAATAAATGTGAAGCATACCCTATGGATCGATGTCAGTAATAAATATTGATTATTCTCAAGTGTGAAGTCTTTTGGGACACTTTCTGTGTGTGTTAGAAAACAATACACGGCAGCCAAAAACTGTAATCCTTTTGTTCTACTTTAGCCAGCAGAGTTGAAACGTCTTTAATCAGGTCAGTTCAGCCTGAGATAATGGGAACAGAGATAGGGCCACACGTGTCTCCATCTCAGAATGAGAGGTCACATAGCTCAAAATATAAATCAATAGATAGATCGCTATGGTTGCAATCAATTGTTTCACGGGGACGATAATAACTTTAGATAATTAATATAGATGATGATTTCATTTGGTTAAAGTTGCAAATATTCGTATACGATGCTTCTTCGACATATGTATATGATGTCCCCCCACCCCCCTCTCACAACCACCACCACCACAAGAATACATTTTAGTAAACAGAGCTAACAATGATGCACGAGAGATATGCATTTTCAGTGCTTCTATGATTCTACTGCTACATGTTAGTAAACAGAATATAATCTCTATAAGGACAATTCTCCAAATGTTTTAGCGAAACCACAATTTAAAAAAAAAATCGAATTGCTGAACATGTGCACAGAATAGGAAGTGCAGACAGCGATAACAGACAGGCAGAGGAGCTTGATAGATCACGTACTGGAAGTGATTCATAATTCATAACAAAAACTACTAGGCATTGGCCTTTTAGGGAGGGGGATAGGTAAAAAAAAAAAAAGTAAAGTACTCCCGTCACGCCAAGTGGTGTATAGGGAAATATGGTGTTAGTGACCCTATATTTTACAGACCTTCAGCACATTATTTTTGGGTAATGTGGTCAGTATTACGCCCGTGCTGATTTACTTTCCCAGAAAAAAAATCTGGTACCCATTTAAGGCTGGGTGAACCCGGAAGCCGTCGGTTGAGATCGAACCCTACCCCTTGTCCGTGGTAGTCCAGTTAAGCTAAAGACTAACTAGAACAGGAGTCCTTCTAAACAGGAGGAAAAGGGAGGCGGCTGGAAATACGTCATATGGGGTAAGACCTGCGACACTCAGTGGAGGATAACAACAGCGAGCCTAATAATGTGGATATAGTCTGGTTTCCTTATGAGACATGCCATGCTAACAAGCGATTCGGATTGCTGATTGCTTTATTGAGAAGTTAGGGAAAACAAGAATGAGTGAGACAATCTTAAGTACTAATAATATTTTTTTTCCCCCTTCTTCTTCTATCCTTCCTCCTATGCCGTTGGCGTAGAGGGGAGATGCAATCTGCGATTCTTTGCTTTGACTATTACACTTTATAATATCCAGTTCCAATGTAGTGCTAGGTAGTCGCAATAGCTCAGTGGTTAGTGAACAGGACTGCAAAGGACAAGAGGTAGGGATCGATCCCAACCGACGGCTTCATGGTTCACCCATGGGTACCGGCTTCTTTTCTTGGAAAGTAAAGCGGCACGGGCGTAATACCGACCACATTACCCAAAAAATCATGTCACGAAGGTCTATACAAATTATGGCCACTAACACCATATTCTCTATACGCCACTTGGCGTGACGGGGCACTTTACTATTTTTTTTTTACAATGTAGTGCTACATTTCCATTCCCCTACGTCACGCAGGAAACAACTACATACACGTTTCATTCAGTCGTCTCTCTTCATCTACTGGTCCTTCACAACACACACACGCACGCACGCACGCACACACACACACACACACACACTTTATGCACTGACAACCGGGCTGTCGCCTACAGGGATTTACTTCTCTCTACTCCGGTACCATATAGGGTGTGTACTATTGCCTGTTTTAGCTCAACTATTTGTAATTGACTATAACGTCAACACTATATCTCACAAAGCTTTGGTTACAATTAGTTTTGTTTGTTCCGACATACTGTGTAAACAGCGATCCTATGATTATTCATATGAGCATATTTCTTCAGGCTGCTTATACTGGAGTATTTTATGGTTACTTAAACATATGGCGCACCGTAAATAGGAATACAATTAATTCAGAAGCCGTTCTAATGATACTTGACATCAATAATACATTAACCAAATTAAAAACTAATGTTGATTCCTGGAGGAACAAATGAATGACATAGAGGGGAGAGAACTCGTAAGTAAAACTGTGATTTGTAGCAACATTTCTGTTTCGTAAAATAGTGATCTAGATGAATAAAATATACTGATCTGTGTTATTGTTATTATCTCTATAGTTAAAAAAAAAATAATGTGATTGTTTTTGTTTATTTCCTGCACCACAGATTAGTCAATGAAATCATATTTCGTGTTCTCTATTTTAATTGTGTTTATTCATTGCAACTTCCAAACATTCTCTCTCTCTCTCTCTCTCTCTCTCTCTCTCTCTGTCTGCGATCAGACTTTGTGCGAATGTGCTTGTTTGTGTGTGTGTGTGTGTGGGTGATTGGGGGTGGGGGGGTAGGAAAGAGGATGAATTAGAACTAGTAATTGAGTAATCCCCCCCCCCCCACTTGGTGGATATTTTAATATAAAGTCGAAAAGAAAAAAACCAAAATAATACAACACTCCCCTTCCTCCCCCACAAAAAAATCCTCGAGTCTGTCGCTGCTTTTTTTTTTTTAAACTAATAGGCTCATAAGACTTGTTTTAACCGTTGACTTCTGGACGTCATTTTCTCAAATACACAATCAGAATAGCTTATGTGAAAAATGATGTGACCTGCATACATAAAACAAAGGATACGGGTGGTTAATTTACAGTAGCCTAGTTATTGTCCTCGTTTTGTTCTAATGGGCTGATAACATAACCTACGCACTTTCTTTGTGATGACGCTTGTGTATGTTTTCTTCTTATTCCATTGTAGGTTTATAAAACAACCAAGAAAACATTGAACATTCTTGGTACCGATGTTTTGTAACGTTTTCATACATCAAAGAAGACTAGGCACCACAGAAGTGACCTGTTTGACTATTCTGCCGCGTTTTTTTTTTCAAGCTGTCTTGTGTAGTATACAACTGGAACATTGAGGGACGAAGAGATAGAGGGAAGCAAAGAGATAAAAAATACCAGACAGCTTAAGAGAATGGATTGGCAGAAGGTCAACAACAGAAATGATAAATTACTGTCGAGATCGAAAGTTATGGAGAGACATGATCACCTACGCCAGCAGGCCCGGTACCTGATGATGATGTGTAGTATGCACTGTGTAATATATGTGTGTGCTCGAAATACTCGCATATCTTGATGTTCATGATTTGTAGTTTCAGTGCTTTCATTAATGTAGACTTTCAGCTTATAAACTGCCTAACAGATATGCATCTAGATGACACAGACATACGGCTAATATGTAATTTATACTTGGAGCAAACAACAATAATAAAATATAACCAAGAGACCTCTACACTTATTGATATAAAAAGAGGAGTAAGATAGGCATATATCTTACTTCCAGTTATCTTGCTCAATCGTATAACCTAACTGAGCAAATCTTTAAAAACATCTCAGAGATGCCAGGCCTTAACATTAATGGAAAGATATTCAATAACCTAAGATATGCTGATGATACTGTTCTACTAGCAGAAAATCCTAAAGACCTACAACAATTACTTAATGAAATAAACATGAGAAGAAAAAAATGTGGATTAGATATGAATATCAAAAAGACTAAAACTATGATCATAAACAAAGATAATACTTAAAACCCACAAGTGGATATCAAAATTGAAGGAATAGACATGGAGACAGTTCAAAACTACAACTACCTGGGACATACTATAACCAGTGATGGAAAATGTACAACTGAAATAAACAAAAGAATAGGAAGTACAAACGTAACTAATGCCATGAAAAATATACTAACATGAAAACAAATAACATCAGGGCTAAAACTAAGAATAGCAAAATGTTATAACTTCTCAACATTCATGTATGGTGCAGAAACATGGACATTAGACAAGAAAGCAGAACATAAAATTGAAGTCTTTGAAATATTGATTTATAGAAGAATAAGAAGAATTATGTGGAAAGAAATTAAAACAAATGATGAAGTCTTAAATCAACTAAAAATGAAAAGAAAACTACTGAACACAACTCAAACAAGACAAATGAGATTTTTGGGGCATGTTAAAATACACGGTAGCCTTCTAAAGGTAATCTTGGATTGAAATCCAAGAGTTGCACTGAACGAACCTCTCAAACCCATCCGACGAGAATGTTTTAGTTCAATTCTTGATTTCTTATATCTTCTGGTCGTCCTCTAGCTCTCTTGTCATTTGGAGGTAAGCGAAGTCTTCTTTATGCATAGTTGTCTAGGGCAATCTAAGATCGTGAGTTATTAAACACGATCCTTTCTTTGTAAACTCTGTAGTGATGTTCTTAGAGCGTGCTAGTGAAGACCTTCGCTACAGATAATGTTGGGCATCCAAAACTCCCCACCTCTCAGCATTCTGGGCGAAAATAAGTTTATAATAGCTTCTTTCTAGGTTGACCATGCGTGCTGTTTACAATGGGACGGTACCATTTTTTTTTTATTCTGACCGTCACGTCACGTTAATACAAATTTAAGCTGTGTCCCGGTTTAAATAAAAAATGTCAATTTTTACCCCCTTTAAAAAAAGAAAAGAAGAAAAACTATATATTTTAAAATAATGGTGACTAATCAAAAATAACGTAGAAATTGTATTGAAAATTGTATCACCAATATTTTGTATAATCATTTAGTCGCAATATTCGATATTATGTATCGATATTTGCTGTTATTAATTGTATTGAAAATTGTATCACCAATATTTTGTATAATCATTTAGTCGCAATATTCGATATTATGTATCGATATTTGCTGTTATTTATTCAAAGAAATATAAAAAAAATACGTGACATCATGTTGGCGTCTGAGAATATCATGGTACAATTTTGATGGAATGCGGTCTACTTCTATGTTTACCTAAAATGGTATATAGCTTATGTCACCGAAGATTAATGGTAGGTTCAATACGATTATGTAACGAACTTGTTTCTTATCTTCTTACATGTAGAGTAAAGAATATTACGTAATATCCATCTCTCTTTTTTTTTTTTTTGCAGTCACAGTATCTCGTTTGTAAATATTGTCAGCATGCCACTAGTGTAGGCAGATGGGTTCTTTAAAGCATTAAAAAAAATATATCTTCAGTACTTGTCGTCATCTTCATCTCCTATCTGTCCTTCCTCTTCTTCTTCTTCGTTCATTGAGTGCACGAGTTGGAAACAGCGTATGGTGACAGCTTTACATGGGGAAATAATACCGCTATCTTCGGTCTGCATGCGGCCTCCTTAAGAAAACAGCGACAACAAAAACGAAAGGACACGCAAAGTAAAATGTAATCTATTTACATATTGGAGAGTAACTAATACGAGTAAAACTAAGAAAGAGAAAATAAAATGAAAAAAAAAACACTGAACTTTTTGTAAGGGTCCAAATTCCTCACAACGCGAATGATGGAAGGAGAATGAAAAACTTCTTGTCGAGGGATAAAGAAACAAGGGGAAAGCGGAAGTAGGAGAGTAACCTCTCCACATGCAACGGAGGAGACAAAGGCTATTATTTGTCTTTTACCCTTCGTTCGTTCAGAGTTAGTTATTTTCGTCATCTACTATTAAACTATGGGTTTGAATGAGAATAATTTTCGTTACGTCATGTCTTACAACAAGCCGTTCAGCCCAAATGAATTCGACTTCACCAAGACATTGTTTGGTGCTTTCTCTCTTCGATATCTATTCGCTTGACCAGCCTAGTTATGAAATGCTATAGTAGTTAAAATATCATTCGCGAGAGAGGCGCGGCTAACGGCAAGGATATATCAAGACAGGCGATAGATTTGACATTTGACAAATTAGCTGAGGCGATAGAGTTGACATTTGACAAATTAACTGAGGCGATAATGGTGACATTTGACAAATTAGCAGAAGTAACCAGCAACTATAACTAATTTGTTGCTAGCAGTACACACGATAGCCCCAGAAAATAGTGATTGGTGAACTAGTCTCGTGAAGATAAAAGCTCTGGTTCGATCCTGACCAATGTCTTCAATGGTGAACTAGTCTCGGGAAGATAAAAGCTCTGGTTCGATCCTGACCAATGGCTTCAATGGTGAACTAGTCTCGTGAAGATAAAAGCTCTGGTTCGATCCTGACCAATGGCTTCAATGGTGAACTAGTCTCGTGAAGATAAAAGCTCTGGTTCGATCCTGACCAATGGCTTCAATGGTGAACTAGTCTCGTGAAGATAAAAGCTCTGGTTCGATCCTGATCAATGGCTTCAAGATTCATCCACCGTTAAATCGGTACCATATTTTTTTCCCCTGAGAAATAAAAACGGCAATGACGCAGTGCTGACCACATAATCCGCACAAAAATGTGCCGATGAAGAAAAATATGAACATAAACACCATATACGATACTCTCAACAGGTTTCTAGAGGGAGAATGACAAAGTACGTTTGGCTGTTATGTATTTATGGGAGTCGTTCGTGAGTCGTTTCGACATAAACTTATTGCAATAGAAGTATCAAATGTTTATTATGTTTAATTAGAATTTAAAGTGCGCTCTCTGAACGTTATTCTCAATACAATGCGCGCTGGATGGTTTGAGATGACATAATACTGGCCATTAAAATGGGTAATATAAAACCATTTGTATCACTTGCAACATCGGTCCACAAGCAACATCTTTTATTTACAACTGTGTGACCGACACAGTAGCAATAGCGCGAATCCTTGTCTCAGGTTACACTATGGGGGCGTGTATTTCAACAATTTATACCGCTCTTTGTTGCACATTTTTCGGATTTAGGAGAGACGAGAGAGTGAGAGAGAGGGGGGGGGGGGGAGGGAGAGAGAGAGAGAGAGAGAGAGAGAGAGAGAGAGAGAGAGAGAGGTGTTTAAAAAAAAAGATAACATAACCCACGTAACTCAAGAACGCCACATTGTTTAATTAACAAAGGACCGAGTTGTCTGTCCCTGCCATCGTTGTTTGTTTAACATTAGTTGTCTGTATATCTACCACGGGGTCCTATTGTTTGGCTAGTGTTCCTATTACGTTGTTGCATGTTAATTACATGAAACGTATTGTGTGTTCATAAACATCTGTACGTATCTTTTATAAACTAGGAAAAAACATTCGACAGAGTAAACGGTAACCAACCTATATAAAAGTTTCCACAGCAGCAGCAGTAGCACAACTAGAACAGCAGCATGCTATATAGTCTACACTGAAGTTAGAACAGCAGTTAGTCAGGGGCGCATACTATCACCCCAACTATTTGTTACTTACATGGGCTACATATGCTAAGCCATCTGAAACAGGGGAGATTAATGAGCTTTTATTATTAAATAAATGTATAATATGTACATGCACCCAAAACAATATAAAAATCAACACGAGTTAGACATAAGATATGAACATTGCAAAAGAAAAAACATAACATCAACATAGCGACAGACGGTAGACAAGTGGCAACATTTAAATGCCTAGAATATCTAGTGGCAAACGATAATTCACAAGCAGTATAAATAGACTCAAGATGCAATAAATCTTGTCAAATCACCACTACTGTCCAACAAGGAAATAACACGAGTCAAAATGGGCACTCAACGACACAATCTTTATTCCAACGTTGTGCTATCAGTGCCAGACCATGACGCTTGACTCAAGAACAAAAACAACAAAATATCCACTCCCGACTTGAAATCTTTTATACGCGTGACGGGAAACAACTTGAAAGATAAGATCAGAAATGAAAAACTGAAAAATATAGGAATAATTCCCGCTATTGAATACATAAAGAAACCAAATATAAAACGGCTAGTCTAAGTGATAAGACAGAAGGAATATGATACAACACGAGTCTTCAAAAAAGAGTGCGGGAACATCAGACCCAGGGGCCGATCACGAAAACGATGAATTGATCAGAAATATAACACCAAAAAGAAAACATCAGTAGAGCAAAAGACCGCGAACAATAACTCGTATTGACGCTGAAAGGATGCAACAAAGCTTGTCAGATTATCAGACAGCTATCACCACTATTATCTAACAAGGAAATAGCTCTAGAGGAAATAAACGGGCACTCTACAATACAATCTTCATCCCAACGTTGTGCTACCAATACCAGAGATAGATCCCAGATGCAAGAACAATAAGAAAAATAACCACTACAGATATGAAATGTGTTAGACGAATGATAGGAAACAGTCTGAGAGATAAGATCAAAACTGAGGAAAAAAGCTAGGAATAATTCCCACCATAGAGTACATAAGGAAACAACAGATACAATGGCTTGGCCATGTGATAAGGCAGACAGATCAAAACACAACGAGCCTTCAATAAACGTTACGAGAACACCAGACCCAAGGGCCGACCACGAAAAAAATGGATTGATGGAATGTTAGAAACACTAGGAAAAATAACAGCAGCAGAGGCGAACAGAAGAGCAAAAGACCGCAAATTATATCTTTCCTCGACGCTGAAAGGAAAATAAGGAAGGAACGAAGAAGAATAATAAGAAGACTTTGGAAGAATCTCGTACACGAGGAAGAGAAGAAGAGGAATTGTGTGTTTTATTACGTTAAGGAAATTGTTATACTGTGTGTTTTATTACGTTAAGGAAATTGTTATACTGTGTGTTTTATTACGTTAAGGAAATTGTTATACTGTGTGTTTTATTACGTTAAGGAAATTGTTATACTGTGTGTTTTATTACGTTAAGGAAATTGTTATACTGTGTGTTTTATTACGTTAAGGAAATTGTTATACTGTGTGTTTTATTACGTTAAGGAAATTGTTATACTGTGTGTTTTATTACGTTAAGGAAATTATTATACTGTGTGTTTTATTACGTTAAGGAAATTGTTATACTGTGTGTTTTATTACGTTAAGGAAATTGTTATACTGTGTGCTTTATTACGTTAAGGAAATTATTATACTGTGTGTTTTATTACGTTAAGGAAATTGTTATACTGTGTGTTTTATTACGTTAAGGAAATTATTATACTGTGTGTTTTATTACGTTAAGGAAATTGTTATACTGTGTGTTTTATTACGTTAAGGAAATTGTTATACTGTGTGTTTTATTACGTTAAGGAAATTGTTGTACTGTGTGTTTTATTACGTTAAGGAAATTGTTATACTGTGTGTTTTATTACGTTAAGGAAATTATTATACTGTGTGTTTTATTACGTTAAGGAAATTGTTATACTGTGTGTTTTATTACGTTAAGGAAATTGTTATACTGTGTGTTTTATTACGTTAAGGAAATTGTTATACTGTGTGTTTTATTACGTTAAGGAAATTGTTATACTGTGTGTTTTATTACGTTAAGGAAATTATTATACTGTGTGTTTTATTACGTTAAGGAAATTGTTATACTGTGTGTTTTATTACTTTTAGGAAATTGTTATACTGTGTGTTTTATTACGTTAAGGAAATTGTTATACTGTGTGTTTTATTACGTTAAGGAAATTATTATACTGTGTGTTTTATTACGTTAAGGAAATTGTTATACTGTGTGTTTTATTACGTTAAGGAAATTGTTATACTGTGTGTTTTATTACGTTAAGGAAATTGTTATACTGTGTGTTTTATTACGTTTAGGAAATTGTTATACTGTGTTTTTCCGCAAGAAACTACCCAAGGAGACACTAATGATGACAAGTGATAGACTAATATCATTTTTCTCCTCACCTTTATAAATAGATACACGTTTTCTTAACGCCATAGAGAAAATATAACTTTGGTCAGATCATCAGTACGTTATGGTTATTATGGTTATGGTTTTTATGGTTATAGTTATTCAAAGGCTCCGGTATCACTGCAAACGAATGGAAATCCATAATTGCTCAACCGCCCGTGCCAGTGGAATCATCTGAATTAACATCTCATCGAATATCCAGACAAAGAAAGGCAGTTGCAGTCCTCATCGTCGCATATACAGCACACGTCCAAAGACATAAGGCGATTCCGCACCGAACTGAACGCATCTGAACTGTCGGTCATCATTTAAGTAACAGACTAACCGGTCTAGTCTGGCCAAGCGAGCAGGGATCGAAGAGGGAAGACAACCCGGTACTCAGAAATGTTATGCTGAAGTCGGATGTTTGGGCCGAAAGGCGTAAATATAACAGTTATACTGCAAACCACAACACAACGCAGACACGTCAACTGAACGTTCTTTTAAGGGCGGTTGACGAAGAGGAATTCTACAGTCTACGAATACTCTAGAATACTTTAGTCATCGGGCGAACGTAAGTAAGCAAGCTTTTAGAAACACCATCAGGATGAATCACATAGTTCACGGTGTGCACAGAGCTCTACTCATTAGCTCCGGCAGCAAGCCGGACTTGGAATATGAGAAAACAGCAAGAAGGAACATTTTTCAGACAGTGACTCAACGGTTCCCTGTCGCCTATCCGACATATTGACCCCATCAGTGCGTCTTTGCTGATCAGCTTCCCACAAACCGACAGCTGTTGTCTAACATGCACTGACTCATATAACAAATACCATTTACAACAATTAATTGCATTTGTTTATAGTGTATAGTCCCAGCTTCTCATTCATTTAGTTTGACGCACATGCTCTCTCGTTGTTATTTCATGCTTTATATTCTTATCTTATTTTATTATAACCACAATCCTTGCAAGTTATTATTTTTTAAATTTGTATATATCCATAATGTTTGCAAGCTATTATTTTTTTTTAAATTTCATTGTATCCACAATGGATGCAAGTTATTTTTAAAATGTTATAATATCTACAATGCATGCAAATTATTATTTGTCAAGTATTAAAAAAAAAAGTAAAGATCCCTGTCACGCCAAGTAGCGTATAGGGAATATGGTGTTAGTGACCATACATTTTACAGACCTTCAGTACATAATTTTTGGGGTAATGTGGTCGGTCTTACGCCCATGCCGCTTTACATTCCCAGAAAAAAATCCGGTACCCATTTAATGTTGGGTGAACCCGAAAGCTGTCGGTTTGGGATCGAACCATATCCCTTGTCCTTTGTAGTCCAGTTCACTAACCACTGAGCTATCGCGGTTATTTGTCAAGCATGCTTTAATATAATTTTTTTTCTTTCTCTGAGATTCTACTACAGAGATCTACAGTTGATTTAGCGGTGCTCTACTCTTGTTATTTTTGTGTCCACATTCATTCTGTTGATGGCATTTTAAACACAAACTCACACATGTTTTATCTTGATGGCCTGCACTAACGCAATGGTGTCAGTTGTAAAAACCTGCAGTCCTATAATATTTGTTATAAAATCTGAACTGTTGCGCAATACAAGTCTGCTCATTACTCAGTCGAGCAGTTTTATCTGCTCTGATTCAAGCAAGCATTAGACAATTGCTAGATAGCTGATGCAGCTGTTAAGTGTGAAGGAGTTGATGACACAGACACAGGCCGGGCGACATAGACATTAATTTTAACTGCCATAGATCACTGTGTCAAGCCTTTATGTGAAGTGTGTTAGGATAAACTCAATACGGGCCTGGTAATTATGTCGTCAAAATATGTGAGTCTGTGTTAATATACATATCAACTAGGCATATTGCGAGGCAAGTGTTTGATATTCAGTTACAAGTTATAAGGAACCAATTATAATTTTGAATTTTAGTAATGCTTTATTTAGTTTGGCTTTATCAGTAAAATAATCTGGTCTGTAGTGTAACTGATGTGTCAACTGACGTGTCAACTGATGTGTACTCATGAAGCTAACTGTGTTATGACATCGATATTTACACTATTCTCATTGTTACGGTTACTATCCCATATAAAATCTTCACATCTGCAGTCATACGATTTTAAAACAACATTTGTCTAGCTTATTTAATAAAGGTAATAATGGAATGGGTTAAGACTGTAGCATAATCACTAACATTAAATGAAAGCCAGGAGTGAAGGAAATAATAAAGAAACACAAGACTAAAAAATAATTTAAAATAAATTACAGTATTACAGATAACTGAAGTGTTAAGATCAACACAAAACAAAACTGAAGTTCAACCAATATAATCTTATTCAAGAATAGGACGAACGTAACTATGTCACAAGAACTAATATCAATAAATGACGAATGTGATGTTTTGTGGACAAAGCAACGATGGACATAAACTTGCAATATAGGCATGGTAAAGAGGGAGCTACTGAATAAAGACTAAACACGCGAAATAATGCAATAATAATAAAAACAGTAAACCGATATGCACATTGGTAGAAGCGTGACCTATAGTTTAAGTACAATTAAAAAAAATGAAGGGTTTATTTTTATTTTCTATCTTAAAATTAAAATACAGAGTTGTCAAATTGTCATTGTGTTATCTTTAATCAGTGAAAGTTGTATGTGGCTTCTGCTTGCAATTAATGGTTCTTCTTTCTTTTCTCTTTCTCACTGGTACCGAAAAGGTGTCGTGGTTATATCGATTGCCGTTCTTGCGCTGCTCGAACTGTCTGAATTAGTGATTTTCCCTTGTTGTTACATGTCTCTGTCACTGCATCTATCCATCTTCTTCTGGGTCTTCCTCTTGGTCTTTTTCCATGCATTTTCGAGAAGAACGCCCTTGATGGTGATTGGTAAGGATTCATTCTGACCAAGTGGCCAAACCATTTAAGTTGTTGTGAAACTATTATATATATATATATATATATATATATATATATGTGTGTGTGTGTGTGTGTGTGTGTGTATATATATATATATATATACATATAATTAATGGTTACATTGTATTAAATAATGTATTATTCGTAGTTCATTCACTCAATGAAATTGTTATGTAAAATGAATTCAGTATAAGTGTACACATTTTGTTGAAATCATTCATGATAGGCGCAGCAAACTTTGCTAGAATCGATGGTACTAATGTTGTTAGACAACAGATTAAATACGTCATCATTTACTGTATATGTTGTTCTTTTCGTTTCTTTTTAGTAAAAGTTGACCGAGGAAAGATAGACAGACAGATAGGCAAGCAGGCAGACAGATGAGTGGGTGGGAGGGTGGACCAAAGGACAGATGAGTGAAGAAGGAGAGAGAATAACATAATAGAAGACGCAAAAGCTGAAAGAGGACACTATTTGAAATTGATCTCCAGACAAACGTGTACTGCCCTGTCATGAAATCCACAGTAAAGGAAAATAAATAAACTCGAATGCAACAATCGGATATGAGAATCAAACCGTATACAGCGACTGCAAGTGTATCGTAACGTCCGTCACAATTTGCGACGTGGATGAAACTGGGATTTGTAGCAAGACGATACCGCGGAATTATAGGGATCACAAATAATTAACTAAAGTCCGTCTCGCTCGGCTGCGTGAATTGTGCAAATATTTGATTTGTTAACATGTTTACTTTATTCGTTGACTGGTGATTACTGTAACTGCGTGCTCAGCGGGAGTCACCCCAGACTCCTCATCCGAACGATTTATTAAGTTTAGCGAAAGCAAAATATTTTGAACGCTGTTTCAGTCGAACGTTTCTCCTCTGGGGCTAAACATTTCCACTTTTTGGAAAGTAAGGAAAAACCAGCGTTTTTCAAATATTTAACGGGCACATGAGCACATAAAGCATTATATATTTTCATTTAACGTTTTCATTTGTAGCCAGGCTGTTACAATTTAGGCATAACATTAATAGGGGAAAGGAGTAAATGTTTAGATTCAGAGGGTTAGTTTAGGGGCGGGGATACTATTTATTAAGAATTGTTAAAATATTGCTTTTCACGAGAAACTGAACGGTTGACACTGATGTTCATGGGGGAGGTGGTGGCATTAATTCCTTCTCCTCACCCCACCCCCCTATACCATCCAACAAACATGAGTACTTCTGTTCCAGCATATCAATTTTAATTGAACGAAAACATTTTTAAGGTTTTTCTGTCTCTGTTCAGTTATTTTATGTCCTTTGTTCAGTACTTTATATCGCTTCACATTGTTAAGTTCTATCATATTCCTTTGGCATTGTTCAATACTTTCAGATCCTCTTGATATAGTTCGGTTCTTTCTTATACATTGGATATTGTTATTTTCTTCCAGATCACTATGGCTTCTTCAGTTCTTCCAGATCACTATAGCTTCTTCAGTTCTTCCAGATCACTATGGCTTCTTCAGTTCTTCCAGATCACTATAGCTTCTTCAGTTCTTCCAGATCACTATGGCTTCTTCAGTTCTTCCAGATCACTATGGCTTCTTCAGTTCTTCCAGATCACTATGGCTTCTTCAGTTCTTCCAGATCACTATGGCTTCTTCAGTTCTTCCAGATCACTATGGCTTCTTCAGTTTTTCAGATCACTATGGCTTCTTCAGTTTTTCAGATCACTATGGCTTCTTCAGTTCTTTCAGATCACTATGGCTTCTTCAGTTCTTCCAGATCACTATGGCTTCTTCAGTTCTTTCAGATCACTATGGCTTCTTCAGTTCTTCCAGATCACTATGGCTTCTTCAGTTCTTTCAGATCAATGTGATGCTGTTGATTTTGGATCCCATTTTATTTCTGTTTGAGAACACAGTTTCCAAGTGCCCGTTATTTTTTATTCTTTCAATAGAGGGCGTTTGGGCTTTAAATTTACAAACAAATATGGCGTAAGATAGCTAGTTGGTACACATTGGCTTTATGATCAAATATGGCGTAAGATAGCTAGTTGGTACACATTGGCTTTATGATCAAATATGGCGTAAGATAGCTAGTTGGTACACATTGGCTTTATGATCAAATATGGCGTAAGATAGCTAGTTGGTACACATTGGCTTTATGATCAAATATGGCGTAAGATAGCTAGTTGGTACACATTGGCTTTATGATCAAATATGGCGTAAGATAGCTAGTTGGTACACATTGGCTTTATGATCAAATATGGCGTAAGATAGCTAGTTGGTACACATTGGCTTTATGATCAAATATGGCGTAAGATAGCTAGTTGGTACACATTGGCTTTATGATCAAATATGGCGTAAGATAGCTAGTTGGTACACATTGGCTTTATGATCAAATATGGCGTAAGATAGCTAGTTGGTACACATTGGCTTTATGATCAAATATGGCGTAAGATAGCTAGTTGGTACACATTGGCTTTATGATCAAATATGGCGTAAGATAGCTAGTTGGTACACATTGGCCTTATGATCAAATATGGTGTAAGATAGCTAGTTGGTACACATTGGCCTTATGATCAAATATGGTGTAAGATAGCTAGTTGGTACACATTGGCTTTATGATCAAATATGGCGTAAGATAGCTAGTTGGTACACATTGGCCTTATGATCAAATATGGTGTAAGATAGCTAGTTGGTACACATTAGCCTTATGATCAAATATGGTGTAAGATAGCTAGTTGGTACACATTAGCCTTATGATCAAATATGGTGTAAGATAGCTAGTTGGTACACATTGGCCTTATGATCAAATATGGTGTAAGATAGCTAGTTGGTACACATTGGCTTCATGATCAAATATGGTGTAAGATAGCTAGTTGGTACACATTGGCTTTATGATCAAATATGGTGTAAGATAGCTAGTTGGTACACATTGGCTTTATGATCAAATATGGTGTAAGATAGCTAGTTGGTACACATTAGCTTTATGATCAAATATGGTGTAAGATAGCTAGTTGGTACACACTGGCTTCATGATCAAATATGGTGTAAGATAGCTAGTTGGTACACATTGGCTTTATGATCAAATATGGTGTAAGATAGCTAGTTGGTACACACTGGCTTCATGATCAAATATGGTGTAAGATAGCTAGTTGGTACACATTAGCGTTATGATCAAATATGGTGTAAGATAGCTAGTTGGTACACATTAGCTTTATGATCAAATATGGTGTAAGATAGCTAGTTGGTACACATTAGCTTCATGATCAAATATGGTGTAAGATAGCTAGTTGGTACACATTAGCGTTATGATCAAATATGGTGTAAGATAGCTAGTTGGTACACATTAGCTTTATGATCAAATATGGTGTAAGATAGCTAGTTGGTACACATTAGCTTCATGATCAAATATGGTGTAAGATAGCTAGTTGGTACACATTAGCTTTATGATCAAATTGTTATTGGTTCGTATCCCTGTCGATGGTGATGGTGATGATCCTTGTCGAACGCCTTAGAAGTCGACATTGCTGATAAAAATAGGCACCAAGTTCATTAAAACTGTAACATATCCAAGGAGAGATACTGACCTCTACGTGTTGCAGCTTAGTCAAGTCTAATGTGACGTATCGGAAAAATAGTGTTCTTGTTATTTCAAGACCGTAAACATATTTATGAACGATGTGGCTAGCAACACGTCAAGAATTCCTACTTTTACAAAGACAAAAATCGGGTTCCAATTTTCAGGGACTAGATAAAGTGCGAAGTTTTGTCGATGGTGAAAAGCTCGTAAAATTGTATGTGATGATGAATTCATATGACCTGGTAGGGAGAAAATTGCGCTAACCATCTCGGCACAAAGATTCTTACATTTGAACAATGTGATGTGCGGGGCCCCGGTAGCCTTGTTTGGAAAACCGCTCGACTTATTTACCGACGTTCTGATAATCCGTCTTCGATTTCCTCTGGAAGCAGCGTGAGTTGTACTAGTGGAAAAAAATACCCCTCGGTCGACCCAGCCTCTGGCAGAAATGGGTACCAGGGTAGTACTCTGGAAAGGTGAATAATGTCGCTTTGCATCGTGAGTTTCGATGCTAGAAGCGACATTATCCAGAAGTCTCCGAACACTTCTGGATAGGCGGCCGAGCACATATGGATGAAAACTCGCTTGCTAAGGCGCCGATTCAAGTCTCGTACTTTACCATTACATTTACCTTTACATTTACCTTTACCTTTACATTTACAATTACCTTTACATTTACCTTTACATTTACATTTACCTTTACATTTATCTTTACATTTACCTTTACCTTTGCATTTACCTTTACCTTTACATTTACCTTTACCTTTGCATTTACCTTTACCTTTACATTTACCTTTACATTTACCGTAATGTTAATCTACTTCACATCCCGTACACTTGTTCTTCTTATTATTGATAGAATAATCACAATTGTACACTGACAGTTTCCTCCAGTAATCCAATATCATCTCTTGTATATTTACTCAGGAAAGGGGGGGGGGGGCGCTGGGGCCTGGGTGGTGTAGAGGTAAAAAGTTCAGCCTCTGGACAGTTCCCGGGTTCAGATCCCGCGGTGGAAATTTCTCTTCCAATCGGTGGTTTATTCATAGCTATGCTCGCCCGCTGTGCATTAAGATCAGATGTTTTACCCTCTCTGGTAAAAAAGAGAAAAGCCGGAGGTCCCACACGCAGTCTGCACATGTTAGTAGAAACCCCTTGGAAGTTAAAAGTCGAACAGACTGGGTTAAAAACGGCTGCTGCTTGGGAAAAAATTATTAGATTAGAAATCTAATCAACGCCAAAAACGAGCATGTCGAGCAGGAAGATGCAAATATATCGGACTGTCATAAACCAAATTTCCAATATTAGGAAAAAAAAAACATCATTTTTTGGCCATGTAATGAAAAGAGAACAACTGGCGAACAAGAGAACAATCCTCTTAAAAAACATCAGAAAGAAGCAATCAACATTTTTCGGGTCCATCATGAGAAGAGGAAAGTTGGAATACTTGGTTACAACTGGCATAATAAACGGAAAGAGAGATCGCGGGCGACAAAGAGAGAAAATACTGGATAGCTTGGTGTCATGGCATGGAAAACAGTCAACAACAGAACTGATACGATGCACTGTAGATAGAAAATTGTGGAGGGACATGATCACCTACGCCAACCGGTATGGCACATGATGATGATGATGAATGAAAAGAGAACAACTGGAATATATTGTAACAACTTGAAAAAATTTAGGGACGGAGAGATAGAGGGAAGCAAAGAGAAAAAAAATACCAGACAGCTTAAGAAAATGGCCTGGCAGAAGGTCAACAACAGAAATGATAAATAACTGTCGAGATCGAAAGTTGTGGAGAGACATGATCACCTACGCCAGCAGGCCCGGTATTTGATGATGATGATGTCGTAAACAAGCGACACATTTCATCCATGTCTATTTTACGAGTGAATGCTAAGAAGGAATATTTCAGCGCAGCGCATATACTATGTAACACCAGAACGAGTATATTTCAAGATTGATATGTTCATTCACTGTTGTTGCTTTTAGTTTCTAGCATTCTCATACTTGACAACACAATTAAACTGCCCTTGTTGGCTCTTACCAGCGTAAAGGTAAAGGCAAAGTACGAGACTTGAACCGGCGTCTTAGAACGCGAGTTTACACCCATATGTGCTCGGCTAACTATCCAGAAATGTTCGGATATTTCTGTATAGTGTAGCCTCAAGCATCGAAACTCAGATGCGAAGCGACATTCCTCACCTTCCCAGGGTAATACCCTGGTACCCATTTCTGCCAACGGCTGGGTCGACAGTGGGGATATTTTTTTTTTTCCAACCACGAGTACAACTCACACTTCTCCCAGCGGGAATCGAACACGGGTTGTCCGAACGTCGGTAGTCCAGTCGGGTGGTTTTCCCAACTCGGCTACCGAGGCCCCCAAAGCGTGTGAGCGTGTCTTATCAGTGTGTGAGCTCAAACTTCATTATCAAACTTGTATTGTCTTTTGTAAAACAAACATATATCAAATCATTCTGCCTTCGTTTGTTTCCTTTTCAGTGTTTGTGCACGATTCTTTATCTCTCTCTTTTGTATCAGATGTGTTCATCTAAATTATTATTCGGATAGGACAACTTCATCACTGCATTTATTGCAATAAATTCCAGTGTTGCTTAATCATATCTATAATTTATTTATAACATCAATATCATCCTTATCATCACTGTCATCACATTCATAACTATCATTATCATCAAATCAACAAATTTATCACTACCTTCGTTCTTTTCCTACCTTTTAACACTCTATGGAACATAGGTCTCTTCAACAAACACGTTCAAAGCCGTTCTGTTTCTTGTCATTCTTTTCAGATCATTCCATGTCTTCCCCATCATCTTTATCTCTGTCTATATTTCTTCTCCAAGAATATTTTGGTCTTCCTCTTTGTCTTTTTCCCTGGGGATTCCAAGAAAGGACATTTATAATAAAAATTACTCTCTGTTGATTTACGTTGTGTGTATCCTAACCAGCTCCATCGTCTTCGTTTTATCTCTGTTATTTAGAATGCGTACATTTCAGGTGCCAATTCTGGAGGATTTCCTGGTTTTAAAAAAAAACGGTAAGTCGGTGATCCGGATTCCTTGCGGCTTTCTCAGATTATCTTCATTATTCACATTTCAATCATCTGTATCACCATTTCTTCTATTTAACCGTCATTATTTTCAACAACATCATAATCTTCATTATTCACATTTCAATCATCTGTATCACCATTTCTTTTATATAATCGTTACTATTTTCAACAACATCATAATCTTCATTATTCACATTTCAATCATCTGTATCACCATTTCTTCTATATAATCGTCACTATTTTCAACAACATCATAACCTTCATTATTCACATTTCAATCCTCTGTATCACCATTTCTATATAACCGTCATTATTTTCAACAACATCATAATCTTCATTATTCACCATTATCTACATTATATTTATCATGTTCATTGCAAATAAAAACTACCATCTTACCTTAACCATTGTATTCATCATTTTTACTGTTTCCTTTCTTCTACTAACACATCTTCATCTATTTTCATATCGACGCTTGTCTCAACAATTCATTATAATGCTTGCCTAAAGCATGCATTAGATTGTGTTCAACATCACAGTGTCAACATTTCTGCCGCGCTTACACACTTAAGAATGTAGTAGTGGAAGTGTTTATGTTTCCTCCATAGACCCAACATCGTTATGTTTAATAATAGTCATGCAACTGTACTTGATGTGGACTGGTTATATCTGGCTTAGACACATAATAAGTGTTAAGCTCAGCTGTTTTGTGTTCCGTTCTAGATGCAATCTTTCTCCCAACTCCAGTTTAGCTCATTCCCTCTACACACTCAATACATTTCTATACACATTGAGGTAAAACGCTACACACACACACACACACACGATATTTGTGTATACTGAGGGAGAACACTATATATACTCGAACACACACACACACACACACACACACACACAAGATATTTGTGTATACTGAGGGAGAACACTATATATACTCGAACACACACACACACACACACACAAGATATTTGTGTATACTGAGGGAGAACACTATATATACTCGAACGCGCACACACACACACACACACACACACACACACACACACATACACACACACACACACATACACACACACACACAGATATTTGTGTATACTGAGGGAGAACACTATATATACTCGAACGCACACACACAGACACACTCAAGATATTTGTGTATACTGAGGAAGAACACTACATATACCCCCCTTCTCTCTCTCTCTCTCACACACACACACACACACACACACACACACACACACACACACAAACACACAATAAATTTGTAGTAGATATTGAAGGAGAACATTTTATATATTCGTATGCGAGCGCGCACACACAATATAAATATAATATATATAATAATAAAAATATAAAACACTGTATAGTATATATTTTCGTACGCGCACACACAGATAAGCTTTCGCTATGCCTCCTTTTCGTTATCTTTTATTTCTTTTATAACTTGTTCAAAGTATACGATACACGACTGTGTGTTCACAGAGAGAAAGACAGAGAGGGGGAGAGAGAGACGTACAGAAAAAGTTGCAACAGTTTTGCGACACTATAAAAAGTAAAGTGCCCCATCACGCCAAGTGGCGTAATACTGTGTTAGTGACCATCATTTTTTTATAAAGAACTTCGGCGCATGATTTTTGGGGTAATGTGGTCAGTATTACGCCCGTGCCGCTTTTATTTTCACATCATCATCATCATCATCATCAGGTACCGAGCCTGCTGGCGTAGGTGATCATTGTCTCTCCACATCTTTCAATCTCGACAGTTATTTATCATTTCCGTTGTTGACTTCTGTCAAGCCAATCTTTAAAGCTGTCTGATATCTTTTCTCTTTGTTTTCCTCTACCTCTTAGTCACACGATTTTTCCTGTTGTTACAATATATTCCAGCTGTTCCATTCTCATTACATGGCCAAAAATGATGATTGTTTCTTCCTAATATTGGAAATTAGCTCTTTTATTGCTTTGGCCTCTTTCATCAAAATGTTTTTATTACTCTCTTAGTTGTCCATGGTATTCTGAACATCCTTCTGTAAAACCACATTTCTACAGACTCCAGTGATTTTCTTGTCTGTTGTCCCATTGTCCATGATTTACATCCATATGTTAAGACTGGCTCTACATAACATTTAAGAACTCTTTTCCTTGTTTCTATTGTTAAAAATGGACTGCACAGTATCTTCCTCGTTTTTTGGAATGCCTGCTTTTGCCTGAGCCATTCTGCATCTCACCTCTGTTGTAAACCTTCCATGTGAGGTTAACAATGTTCCCAGATATTTAAATTCATTTACCTGTTTTAATATTGTTCAAATTGTCCTTATTGTGCATTGTGGTGATGTATTTTTCTTTGTTGTTACCATTACTCCTGCGTTTTTGCTTGAGTTCCTTATTTTTGCTTCCTTTCACTATAATGTCCAACATTTCTTGTAACTCATTTTCAATCTTAGCGATTAAGATTGTATCGTCAGTATACCTTAAATTATTTAAATTATGACCTCCGGTTGTTATTCCAGGCATGCCCATTATGGATCTTAAAACAATATTATACATATTAAAAATCACCGGAGTCTGTAGAAATGTGGTTTTACAGAAGAACGTTGAGAATACCATGGACAGCTAAGTAGAGTAATGAAAACGTTCTGATAGAGGCCAAAGCAAAAATAGAGCTAATTTCCAATATTATGAAGAAACAATCATCATGTTTTGGCCATGTAATGAGAAGAGAACAGCTGGAATATATTGTAACAACTGGGAAAATTGAGGGACGAAGAGATAGAGGGAAGCAAAGGGAAAGGATACCAGACAGCTTAAGAGAATGGCTTGGCAGAAGGTCAACAACAGAAATGATAAATAACTGTCGTGATCGAAAGTTGTGGAGAGACATGATCACCTACGCCAGTAGGCCCGGTACTTGATGATGATGATATATATTAAATTAATCCGGTGACAGCACACACCATTGTCTAACACCCTGTTTTATTTGTTGAAACATTCCGTGCAGCTTTACCTTTCCCAGAAAAATATCCGTTACCCATTTAAGGCTGGGTGAACCCGGAAGCCGTCAATCAGGATCGAAACCGACCTATTGTGCTTTGTAGTCTAGTTCTCTACCCACTGAACTATTGCGGCTCCCGTTAGACACAATGGGGGCAACAAAAAGTGGGGATTTAGACAGTTTGTTGATTTAAGAAGGATCAACAGTACCTGGCACCCATGGCTTCCTATGATAACCCTTCTTTTATTTTTGCCTCCAACCCCACCCACAAATTTCCAACCTTGAGTGAAGTAATTTAGTTTGTTGAGGTACCAATTTATTGGCAACCATTTACCGCGGACCGTTCCTCAACCCTATTTTTAGTTAGTGTGCTTGCTTTCGTGTTAGTGTGTTGTTTATATTGAGATTACGATAAAAATAATTCTGTAGTAACTATTATCTGGGTCCCTGTGTTGCGTGTCGAGTGTTTGCTTATTGTGGGTAGAAGTTCAAGGAAATAGAACACTAATTTGTGAGAGAAGAACACGATGAAATGGTCGTTAACAACATTGTGAAACATTGAGTGAGTGAGAGAGAGAGAGAGAGAGAGAGAGAGAGAGAGAGAGAGCGCGCGAGAGAAAGTAAATTACTGATAGAGTTGATGTGAGGAAAAGATGTTTGATTGTAAAATGAGGAAAACAGAGATGGATAGTTTAGTTTACATAAATGTCATGCCATGATGTATAGATGAGATAGAGAGGCAGCAAAAGACAGACCAAAATATATTTGGGAGAAACAAGGAAGTATATAAATATATAATAGGAGTAGACATTTACATACAGTGAGGTCATTGTTTGAGGGAAATAGAAGTGTAAAAACAGATAAATCATTTGGGATAAATATGTGAAAGGACATGGTTTGAAAGAAACAATTGTATAAAGAAGAGTTAAATAGTTTGAAAGAAAGAGATGAAAGAAGAGATACATCATTTAAGAGTAATGGAGGTGTAAAGAATAGAAAGATAATTATTTGAGGAGAAAAATTGGTGTAAAGAACAGCGATAGTCTGATCAATTGATAGACCAGACATGTGATTCTTGATTTTAAAATGATTATACAAAATATAACACGATGACTACCGTTGGGCAAATAAAATGTGTAATTGTGTGTGGCAGATAGGAAAGATACAGAGACAGGAGGAAACGCTAGAGAAAGAGAAGGGGTAACGCTAAAAACGATGTTGCTGACGTTATACTCTAAGTGGAGTGAGTGTATGTGTTTGTGTGTGTGTGTTTTAGGGTGGGGGTAAAAGAGAGGGTGAATCAGAGAACAGGGAGACTCTATTGACCTGGCGTTCACACTCAGACTTGTGCATGTACCGACCAAGCGCTTGTTCTATTTAAGAAGCTACGGCAGCACGGGATAAAGTTGTCCTCTTTTGAAACGTGTTATTGTGATCGAGCGGAAGGTCGAGGACAAGGGGATCTCAGAGGAAGCGAGTTGTGACACTTGAAAGTGGGTGTTCGGAGGGGATTCTTACCACAGGAATTGATTTACTGCAACGTCAACTCCATTTAGGTAACACACTAGATTGTTTACTTTACAAATAATATGGTTCATTATATATAACGCTGTTATAATTTTGTATTATGTGTGAATACAACACACACACGACGCATGATAGAACATACACTGAGTCATAACATTGTAATGCTTGTTTGTTTATTACAGTTTTATTGCAGGTTATCAATGTGCACACAAATGTAACGCACTTTGCGTTGAATATTATTAGAATATGTACATAGGATGATAGTAACTTCTTTGTTGTTGCTGCCCTTCTTTATCATCCCATAAACCTGGGGGTTGTTGGAACACTACTGACAGACGTCATCCATCAGCCTTCTCTATTGATTTATATCCTCAGTCATTCTGTGGGAAGCTACGGTCTGTCTTTTCTTTCAACTATCTTTCACATCTCTATCTCAGCCTATCTCTCCTTCTCGTCCCGTTCACATTTCCTTGCAGAATGATTCTTGCCAGGCCGGATGGTCGAGATACGTGGCCAGACCATTATATTTTGCATTTCTTTACAAAAGTCAAAAGATCACGATGTTCCGATTGCTTGTTGTATAATTTTGCTTCATTTTTTATTCGTGATTTAAATAACAGATGCCCAACACTTTACGATAACATTGTATTTCCACAGCTTCTATTTTATTATGTATCTCTGCTGTAGGAGTCCCTGTTTTGCAAGCAAAAAAATAATAAATATAAACATGTTGCGCATCAGCCTGTTTTTAGAGTCAATAGTATTGCTCTTGTCTTTCGGAATAGTTTTTAGAGTCAATAGTATTGCTCTTGTCTTTCGGAATAGTTTTTAGAGTCAATAGTATTGCTCTTGTCTTTCGGAATAGTTTTTAGCTTTGAATAATTTATGTTTTAAACTCCTGTAAGTGTTTTAGCTTACACGTGCTTCAAGGGGTCAAAAACCCGAGTCAAGGCTAAGTCAACGATTAACATGATTTAAAGGCTTGTACAATGAAATGCTGCGGCAATCAATCAATCAATCAATCGATCAATCAATCAATCATGGTAATAGAAAAAAAGTGGTGCTAAAAGAACTAAAATATTCAGTTTTAAGCGCTGGGGAGCCGCGATAGCTCAGTGGTTAGTGAACTGGGGGAGCCGCGATAGCTCAGTGGTTAGTGAACTGGGGAAGCCGCGATAGCTCAGTGGTTAGTGAACTTGGGGAGCCGCGATAGCTCAGTGGTTAGTGAACTTGGGGAGCCGCGATTGCTCATGGTTAGTGAACTGGGGGAGCCGCGATAGCTCAGTGGTTAGTGAACTGGGGGAGCCGCGATAGCTCATGGTTAGTGAACTGGGGGAGCCGCGATAGCTCAGTGGTTAGTGAACTGGGGGAGCCGCGATAGCTCAGTGGTTAGTGAACTGGGGGAGCCGCGATAGCTCAGTGGTTAGTGAACTGGGGGAGCCGCGATAGTTCAGTAGTTAGTGAACTGGGGGAGCCGCGATAGTTCAGTGGTTAGTGAACTGGGGAGCCGCGATAGCTCAGTGGTTAGTGAACTTGGGGAGCCGCGATAGCTCAGTGGTTAGTGAACTGGGGGAGCCGCGATAGCTCAGTGGTTAGTGAACTTGGGGAGCCCGATAGCTCAGTGGTTAGTGAACTTGGGGAGCCCGATAGCTCAGTGGTTAGTGAACTGGGGGAGCCGCGATAGCTCAGTGGTTAGTGAACTGGGGAGCCGCGATAGCTCAGTGGTTAGTGAACTGGGGGAGCCGCGATAGTTCAGTGGTTAGTGAACTGGGGGAGCCGCGATAGTTCAGTGGTTAGTGAACTGGGGGAGCCGCGATAGCTCAGTGGTTAGTGAACTGGGGGAGCCGCGATAGCTCATGGTTAGTGAACTGGGGGAGCCGCGATAGCTCAGTGGTTAGTGAACTGGGGGAGCCGCGATAGCTCAGTGGTTAGTTAACTGGGGAGCCGCGATAGCTCAGTGGTTAGTGAACTGGGGGAGCCGCGATAGCTCATGGTTAGTGAACTGGGGGAGCCGCGATAGCTCAGTGGTTAGTGAACTGGGGGAGCCGCGATAGCTCAGTGGTTAGTGAACTGGGGGAGCCGCGATAGCTCATGGTTAGTGAACTGGGGGAGCCGCGATAGCTCAGTGGTTAGTGAACTGGGGGAGCCGCGATAGCTCAGTGGTTAGTGAACTGGGGGAGCCGCGATAGCTCAGTGGTTAGTGAACTGGGGGAGCCGCGATAGCTCAGTGGTTAGTGAACTGGGGGAGCCGCGATAGCTCAGTGGTTAGTGAACTTGGGGAGCCGCGATAGCTGAGTGGTTAGTGAACTGGGGGAGCCGCGATAGCTCAGTGGCTAGTGAACTGGGGGAGCCGCGATAGCTCAGTGGTTAGTGAACTGGGGGAGCCGCTATAGTTCAGTGGTTAGTGAACTGGACTACAAAGGACAAGAGGTAGGGTTCGATCCCAACCGACGGCTTCCGGTTTACCCAGCCTTTAATGGGTACCGGATTTTTTTCTGGGAAAGTAAAGCGGTACGGGCGTAATACCGACCACATTACCCCAAAAAATCATGTGCCGAAGGTCTGTAAAATGTATGGTCACTAACACCATATTCCCTATACGCCACTTGGCGTGACGGGGACTCTTTACTTTTTTTTTTTTATAATGTGCGTTGGTAGATTTCATTGAAAGAATTGTCTGAATTCAAAAGCCAACAATGAATCGAGGAAACATCAAGGAGAAGTAGGCACGAGAAGAAAGTTAATTTTTTTGTTATAACATAGATTTACTTGTTTCTTCAAACTTTTGTATTTTGAACACTAGGATATTAATGTTATCTAAATATATAGCCTAATGTAATAACATCGACATGCACTTTTTTGAATCCCCACTGGAAGAGACAAAAAGGAAGACCAAAAAAAATTTATACATGTATATATATTGGAGAAGACAGGTGCAAACAGAGATGATGATGATTGGGAAGACATGGAATGATCTTAAAAGAATGGCAAGAAACAGAATAACTTGGAACATGATTGTCGAAGATCTATGCTCCACAGGGAGTTGAAATGAAGAAGAAGAATGTAATAGCATCAGTTTAAGAAAATTATCATCAATGTCCGCCCACTATAACTTTTGATGACCTATCATTTACATAGGCCAGCCTGACATATGCGAATCATTTCAGTTGAAGAGGTTATGTTCTGTACACATTTTCTATACTCGGAACAAAACAACAAATAAGCAACAATAGAAAAAAAAATAGACAGCCCGATACAGTATCGAACCAGTAGTACTCGACACAGCGCCTTGCCACGAGAAACAAACGCTAGAGCACACGGTCATTAGGTTAGTTGGTCGTGTGATCTAGCGTTTGTTAGTAGTATAAGTATTTAAGCTTATAATTTATGAACGGGAAACACAGTTTTTATAAACCTTATCTCTCGGTCACCACGTCGTTTTAATAAATAAAACTGTCAATTTTTGTTCCGCTTTTAATTTAAAAAAAAATAACTATATTTTAATATTGGTCAATCATAAATCATAATCTTTAATCTTACTATCACTGACACCAACTATTTATATAATCATATAAGTGTTCGTTTCTCCTTATTCAGCGAACAGCTATTGTTAACCCTTTAGACATTTTAGACCAGCTTGGGTCGCGCGCGATTAAGACGATGCATTTTAGGTCATCACCTGTTCCTCATAACTTGTCATGCAGGGTTGTTTCTGTGGGCCATATTTGTGTTTTAAGAGTGTTGAGAGTGTTGCAGTCATCTAGGATATACTTTGGAGTTTGTCTGGATACCCGGTAGTCACATTTTGTAAAGTCACTGAGGTCTATCTTATGTTGATGTGCTCCGAGACTACAGTGACCTGTTACGAGTCTAAATATCTTGGTCTACACATATCTGCTGAGTTTGTTTAGGCTATCGTGTTCTGACTATTTTTCTTGTAACTCCCTCCTTTCTGTTTTCCAAATTTTTTTCAGGATTGTTTTTATTTCTTTGAGGCTCTGGGTTGTTTGAACTATTGAAGGCTCCCACTATTTTTGCGAGTTCAATTTCTGTCTAATTTCCATGTATGCCACTGTGGGCTGGTCACTGTAGGGCTAGGTTTTTTCTTCTAATAGCGAACATATGTTGTAATGAATGTTGTTCTTAAATAGGTCTCGGTAGTCTAGTTAGGAAAACTACCCAACTGGGCTACCGACGTTCGGACAACCCGTTTTCGATTCCCGCTGAAAGCAGTGTGAATTGTACTCGTGGTTGAAAAAAAACTAGACCCGCGGTCGACCCAGCCACTGGCAGAAATGAGTACCAGGGTAGTACTCAGAGAAGAAGAAAAATGCCGCCTCGCATCGTGAGTTTCGATGCTTGAAGCGACACTATCTAGAGCATCGTGAGTTTCGATGCTTGAAGCGACACTATCTAGAGCATCGTGAGTTTCGATGCTTGAAGCGACACTATCTAGAGCATCGTGAGTTTCGATGCTTGAAGCGACACTATCTAGAGCATCGTGAGTTTCGATGCTTGAAGCGACACTATCTAGAGCATCGTGAGTTTCGATGCTTGAAGCGACACTATCTAGAGCATCGTGAGTTTCGATGCTTGAAGCGACACTATCTAGAGCATCGTGAGTTTCGATGCTTGAAGCGACACTATCTAGAGCATCGTGAGTTTCGATGCTTGAAGCGACACTATCTAGAGCATCGTGAGTTTCGATGCTTGAAGCGACACTATCTAGAGCATCGTGAGTTTCGATGCTTGAAGCGACACTATCTAGAGCATCGTGAGTTTCGATGCTTGAAGCGACACTATCTAGAGCATCGTGAGTTTCTACGCTTGAAGCGACACTATCTAGAGCATCGTGAGTTTCGATGCTTGAAGCGACACTATCTAGAGCATCGTGAGTTTCTACGCTTGAAGCGACGCTATCTAGAGCATCGTGAGTTTCGATGCTTGAAGCGACACTATCTAGAGCATCGTGAGTTTCTACGCTTGAAGCGACGCTATCTAGAGCATCGTGAGTTTCGATGCTTGAAGCGACACTATCTAGAGCATCGTGAGTTTCGATGCTTGAAGCGACACTATCTAGAGCATCGTGAGTTTCTACGCTTGAAGCGACACTATCTAGAGCATCGTGAGTTTCGATGCTTGAAGCGACACTATCTAGAGCATCGTGAGTTTCTACGCTTGAAGCGACACTATCTAGAGCATCGTGAGTTTCGATGCTTGAAGCGACACTATCTAGAGCATCGTGAGTTTCTACGCTTGAAGCGACGCTATCTAGAGCATCGTGAGTTTCGATGCTTGAAGCGACACTATCTAGAGCATCGTGAGTTTCTACGCTTGAAGCGACACTATCTAGAGCATCGTGAGTTTCGATGCTTGAAGCGACACTATCTAGAGCATCGTGAGTTTCTACGCTTGAAGCGACGCTATCTAGAGCATCGTGAGTTTCGATGCTTGAAGCGACACTATCTAGAGCATCGTGAGTTTCGATGCTTGAAGCGACGCTGTCTAGAGCATCGTGAGTTTCGATGCTTGAAGCGACACTATCTAGAGCATCGTGAGTTTCGATGCTTGAAGCGACGCTATCTAGAGCATCGTGAGTTTCGATGCTTGAAGCGACACTATCTAGAGCATCGTGAGTTTCTACGCTTGAAGCGACACTATCTAGAGCATCGTGAGTTTCGATGCTTGAAGCGACACTATCTAGAGCATCGTGAGTTTCTACGCTTGAAGCGACACTATCTAGAGCATCGTGAGTTTCGATGCTTGAAGCGACACTATCTAGAGTCTCTGAACATTTCTGGATAGGCGGGCGAGCAAATATGGGTGGAAACTCGTGTGCTAAGACGCCGATTCAAGTTTCGTACCTTACCTTTACTTTATATGTTGTTCTTTATTTATTGAATGAGTTCATTCTATTCGGGCATGACATTGCTTATATTACTTTCTATCGACGAGGACGACAGTTTTTGGACTTGGGGCCTCTTGTGCTGTGAAAGTTTGTCGTTAATGTTGGTCGATATCGCTTCTGTTTCTGTGAGCAACAAAACATGGACATGCCTGTGTAAGTTTACCGCTTCAGTTCCATCACACAGTTTGTCCAGTTAATAATTTACATTCTTTATGGAGACTTCTGTTAAAACTTCCGTGTAGCCTCAATGACATTGCAAGAATAAATGCAAGTATTAAAAAGACCAGAAGCTTAAAAATGTGACAAAGCCATCGGACAGCAGATATCAAAACAAAGATTAAAGCTACAGAAGAAAATGCATTTTTGACGGCTACGTTTGACAGGTTTCGGGGAGAGAAAATGGCGTATTCCAGATAGAATTTTATAATCTGTCTTCTTAATGGCGCTCGTTACATCTTTTGATTTTTCTTAGAGTCACATTTTCATAAGTCTGTCTTCCCACAGCAAACTACACATAAGGCGCGTGAGCTGAAAGAGATCACTCAAAACTTGTGACATTTTCATCATTGTGAGCAAGGACGGTTGTTGGGAAAATTGACGCCAGTCGTCTACAACTCATATAGCTGAAGACGTCACAAGTTTTGGGTGATTTCGGGAAAGCAGTCTCAGCCCGTAAGTAAAGTAAAGTACCCCCGTCACGCCAAGTGGCGTATAGGGAAATATGGTGTTAGTGACCCTATATTTTACAGACCTTCAGCACATGTTTTTTGGGGTAATGTGGTCAGTATTACGCCCGTGCTGATTTACTTTCCCAGAAAAAAATCCGGTACCCATTTAAGGCTGGGTGAACCCGGAAGCCGTCGATTGGGATCGAACCCTACCCCTTGTCCGTGGTAGTCCAGTTCACTAACCACTGAGCTATCGCGGCTCCCAGTCTCAGCCCGTAGCTTTAATAAAACTATTGTTGGCCGTGGGTTTTCCATACTCCGTTTTACTGTTATAGATCTTGTAATGTAGATGGATTCATGGAACAATCTGGAGATGGTGTTTGAATTTGTCCCATTCAGGAAGCTCATTGTATTTTTCCATATTTCTTTGTTCCACCATTTTGGGACCGGTTTTACCCCTCGTTAGATCGTCCACGAATGTACTTTGTATCGAACAGTACGACTCCATGATTATATACATTTATGGTATCCATCATGATAATAGTTAGATTAAAGATTATGATTTAACATTGACCAATTGTAAATATAAGTTTTTAATTTCAAACCGCACAAACGCTGACCGATTTAATAAAACAGCGTAGGGACCAGGAGATAAACGTTACAAAAACTGCGCTGTCCCGTTCACAAATTATACGTTTAAATACTTATTTATGATTAAATACTTCGTTGCATTTGAATATTTGGTTACCGTTAAATACGCAGTTGCTATAAATATTAGGTTACCGTTAAATACGTAATTGTTATTAAATATTAGGTTACTGTTAGATACGTAGTTGCTATAAATATTAGGTTACTGTTAGATACGTAGTTGCTATAAATATTAGGTTACTGTTAGATACGTACGAGTAGTTGCTATAAATATTAGGTTACTGTTAGACTCTCAGTTATTATTCAATGCTTATATAAAAGTTAACGGGTTCGATTCATGCCTTATATGCGTTTTGGGAATGCGGTGTTAGTGCCCATGTTTATTAAATGACCAACGGCATATTAAAAGAAAATTGTGATGTGGTAGATCAAACGTCAGTCCGCCCTACTTTTCCAGAAAAAAAATCTGGTACCATTTTCAGGCTGAGTCAACCTAGGAGTCGCCGATTGGGATAGAATTCAAGCTCCTGTACTTAACAGTTCACTAACAACTGAACCACCGTGGCTCTCTCTTACTTGGTTGTTGTTGAGTATTTAACGACTGTTAAAGCACTTAGTTACCATTAAATATATTATCATCATCATCATTAATCATCGTCACCATCATCAATCCAATGCTGTCAGTCGTCACACAGAGTTCTGGCTGTATCTCGTCACAAGTTCCTGTTCTGATCTTGTCAATATCAGTAATATAATCGACATTTGATGATCTTGATGTCAATACTTCTCTTATTAATATTCTCCTTAATATGTCCATATGTCAGCATCTTTTTCTTTTTCCTGTTGTTTCCCATATATGTTTTATTATTCTCTTGTTAGGTCTGCTCATCACATATAGAGAGACGTTCTTTCCGTGGATGTAAGTGATATTTTAGGTTACATAGTCTTTTCAGTTATTTCAGAACAAGCCTTGAATTCGTTTCACTTTATACAAGGAATTTTCCTGACACATTATTTTAGAAATCGTGTAGTTTATTCCCAATAACTATGTTGTTTTCTAGCTCACACATTCATAAGCGAGAGATACGCGTGGCTGCGCGGCTGAAACCACTGTTTCGTTGGCTGAAAAAGCCGGCGTACGGTGTTCGAAACCCGCGGTAAACAGAAATGATTTTTTTTTTTATATCGGGGGGTGAAGTAAACATCCTGAGTCTCACACGTCGTGGCGTGACTGCTTTAACCAAACGGCCTTTAAAAATATATCCCTCTTGTTCTATTCTATCGTGAGCCCCCCCCCCCCCCCCCCCCCCCCCACGTACACCAACAATGGTACCAGGTGTCGTAAAGATAGGAAAAATTGAAAAAAAAAAAATTAAAAAATGGTATGTTAGAAGCTTTACGTGATTAATAGACGACACAGATTCGAACGACGTTTCGGCCAATAGGCCTTCAGCAGGAACAAACAAACAACATACACACACAGATATGTGAATAAATAAAACTAATCCTACATAGCTAACTAGTAATGAAACATCAAAAACAAAATAATCGAAATATGTTGACTTCCCTGTGTGTCGTGGACAGTGGTCAGGCTATGAAAGGAATTTCTCACGGGTGTAGCTGTAATTTATACCCTGTGGTCAGTGGTGAAGGGTTCTAAAAATACACGAGTCGGGGGAACGCTATCTAGGTACGTCGACTACAAAGGCACAGGCAATATCTGAAAGTATCTAAGGGCCCATAAATACATGTATACACACATACAGATGCGTGTATACATATGTACACGTGCAAGAAGAAGTGCACATACTAATACATATCAACATACACATACAAATACACACACATACATGTGTATGCATACAAGCAAGAGCACATATACATGCATGTATATGCGTATACATATATATACCAATACCCGTGCCTATGGACACATACATGCATGTGCACGTCCATACGGGGACAATCGTATGTGTGGAAGGGTTCAAACCGGGGTCAGTGTGCAAACTCGAAGGAGAAAGAATAGAACAGTGGAATGACAGGTACTCAAAAGGCGGAAAGAGTGAGATGTATGAGGGTGTGGTGCAATAAAAACATATGAGGGCTAAGTAGCGCAGAAAAAAGGTATATAGGAGAACACCGAAGTGCCTCAACGGGGACTAGTGGAGAAGAACTAAGAATAGCGTGGCATAGTAGATAGACTAAAGAGCCACCACATGGGTGGTAGAGAGGGCTATGCAAGAGGGGAGGAGCAGCCGAAAGGAAACTATGTGTATGAGTGTGATACATTCATGCCTCGTGGGGTCAGCGAACCATACTGGACTATGAGGCGATTTTCCAAAGTATAGCGGCTGCGGTCGCCAGAGTGACAGAGGACAATACCAGTGACACGGATGTCGTCTTTGCCCTTGTGATCTGGGGAGTTGAAATGGGAAGACACTGGAGTGCCAGTATTCTGTTGGACATCACGTAGATGTTCACAAAATCTTTCCGCTAATCTTCTACCAGACTCGCCTATATAGGTCATGTGGCATCGTTGGCATATAATGGCATAAATGATGTTGCGGGACACACATGTGAAGCCATGCTTGATCTCGAACCGTCCATTGGGGAATAAGACCGAGTCAGTAGGGAGCACATAGGCACAGGTGATACAGTTACGACCACAAGGGGCCGTACCGAAGTGTTGAGGGTCGGAGCGAGGGAGACGGCTCCTAACCAGAATGTCACCCAAATTCCTGTCGCGCTTGAAGGCGATCATCGGGGATCACTAAAAAGTAGACGGGTAGTGGGATCAGAGAGGAGAATGGAACGGTAGCGGTTGAGTATCCTCACAGCTGCTAAGTTGTGAGGATGATATGTGAGGGTGAGTATAGTTCTCTCAGAAGGGGGGCGGTTGGAAGGGGTGAGTGCCTCGGGACGAGAGATAAGGAGGACCCGCTTGAGGGCAGACTGGAGGATCGAGTCTGGATAAAGCCGGCGGCTGAAGAAACCTAACATGAGGTGAGCCTGTAGGAGGAAATCTTGGTCATCCTGGCAGATGCGACGGAGACGCAATAACTGTGAGAATGGAATAGAGTCGCGACAAGAAGGTGAATGGGATGAAGTATAGAGAAGGTAGCAGTGGGCGTCTGTGGGTTTATAGAAAACCGAGGTGTGGAGGCCAGAAGTACCGAAAGAAACAATAAGATCTAGGAAGGTGACAGAGGAAGTGGATATACAAGATGTGATCTTGATAGCTTTGTGATAGCTACCAATATAGTCGATAAACCTGGAGAGGTCATCCTCAGGTAGATCAGTAAGTCCGAAGCAGTCATCAATGTACCGAAGGTATATGATGGGGAGAGGACCTTGATAAGAATTGAGAATTTGGTACTCCAGGTAACCCATGAATAGGCAAGCATAGCTAGGGCCCATCTTGGTGCCCATGGCTACTCCACTGACCTGGTCATAGAAGTTACCATTAAACTCAAAGGTGTTGAGGTTGAGTACAAGCTCAGTGAGGCGGAGAAGAGTTGCAGTATCAACAGAGGGGTGTTGTCTCTGGTCAAGAAAGAAACGTAGAGCCAGGAGGCCGTCGGAGTGAGGAATAGAGGTGTAGAGAGAGCAAACATCAAGGGTAAAAAGTCGGTATGAGCGACCTCGGGAGAGAGAGATGGAAGAGAAGATACTCAATGCATGGTTAGTGTCCTTGACATATGAGGGAAGACTAACGACCATAGGCTGGAAGACACTGTCTAGATAGTCAGATATGTGTTCAGTCGGGCAAGCACACGCTGACACGATGGGGCGTCCTGGATTGTCGATTTTGTGAATTTTGGGGAGCATGTAGAAAGATGGTTTCCCAAGACCACTATTATGAATAATGAGGCGGGACGCGCTAGGAGGGAGCCGGTTGGTTCGGATCAGTTCCTTGATGGTAGATTTGACCTGCTTATTGTAGAGGACAGTGGCGTCGTCAGGGCGGGGTTTATAAAAAGTGGTATTGGATAGCTGTTTGTTGCCCTCAGAAATATATAAGTCTTTGCGCCAAACTACCACCGCTCCCCCCTTGTCTGCCGGTTTGATAACAATGTCCTCCCGGCGGCGGAGATTAGAAAGGGCCCGAAGCTCAGAGGGAGATAGATTAGAGCGGTGAAGTTTTCTAGGGCACAGTTGTTGTATCTCACGTGAGGTGACATTAATGTAGTGATCCAAAGCCTGTGATGCACCGGGTTGAGGGGTCCAATCTGATTTGCGAGAATGGAAGCGAGAGAACTCATCTACAGGGGTGGGTGAGGAAGAAGTAGCAGTAGTGTCAGAGAAACGGTGCTTCAAGCGCATACGTCTATGGAAATCATGGACGTCCTTGCAAAGATTGTAGTGGTCACTGGAAGGACGACGCGGGATAAATTTTAAACCTTTAGAGAGAACAGACCTCTCATCATGTGAGAGGTGGAGGTCGGGGGGTATGCAGAAAACTAAAGAGTCGGGGGCCGATGTAGCGGGTGTGGGGGAGGGGGGGACGGGGCGAAGGTGGGAGATCTTCTTCTTGTGCTGGGAGGACATAAAAGTGTAGAGTTGCCTATTGAAGTCGTGGATGACCTGACGGATAACAGTGTCGTGGCCGGTAATTAAACACCTGAGTCTCGCTACCAGTTGGAGGCGTTGAGTGCGCAGGTGGGAGACTAGCCTGGTGTGGTTAGCTAGGACGAGCCTCATACGATGGAAACCCAGGCGTCTTTCAATACTGTCAAATCGCCTAATTTCACTAGGGTTAGGCTGGTGGACAAAAGGGGTGAATTTAGAACGGAACCCATGTGGGAGAATCTTAAATCGTATACAATTATTGAGAAAGTTAACATGGCAACTGAATCTAGTAAGCTTATAAGTAGTAAAGGCGAGTTCAGTGGATATAGAAGAGATGTCTGTTGGTAAATGTTTGAAGGCTGATAGAGTGCCTCGGCGGATGGAGTTCGAGAACTTTTTAAGTGTGGGCATGCTGTCGGAGAGAGGAGCAGGGGAAGGGACTGGGGGAAACGAGCGAGAGTGGAAGATCTGAAACTGAAATGTGGTATGAGTGTGATGGTGATCACAGCAATGATAACAACGCTGTAGATGGCAAACGTATTCGCGTGCTAAGACGCCGGTTCAAGTCTCGTACTTTACCTTTACTTTACTAAAGATGTCTTCAGCCCATATGTACGAACTCCGTCACCGACGAAGACCTTGCCCCCAAACCTCCTTAGCCTTCTCTTATGACATGCGTGACATTTGACAGTGACTCTGTTCTTTTCTCCCCTCGCCGTGGCACGATGCTCACATTTTCATAAGTAAGGGTATGGGTATTGGTATATATATGTATACGCATATACATGCATGTATATGTGCTCTTGCTTGTATGCATACACATGTATGTGTGTGTATTTGTATGTGTATGTTGATATGTATTAGTATGTGCACTTCTTCTTGCACGTGTACATATGTATACACGCATCTGTATGTGTGTATACATGTATTTATGGGCCCTTAGATACTTTCAGATATTGCCTGTGCCTTTGTAGTCGACGTACCTAGATAGCGTTCCCCCCACTCGTGTATTTTTAGAACCCTTCACCACTGACCACAGGGTATAAATTACAGCTACACCCGTGAGAAATTCCTTTCATAGCCTGACCACTGTCCACGACACACAGGGAAGTCAACATATTTCGATTATTTTGTTTTTGATGTTTCATTACTAGTTAGCTATGTAGGATTAGTTTTATTTATTCACATATCTGTGTGTGTATGTTGTTTGTTTGTTCCTGCTGAAGGCCTATTGGCCGAAACGTCGTTCGAATCTGTGTCGTCTATTAATCACGTAAAGCTTCTAACATACCATTTTTTAATTTTTTTTTTTTCAATTTTTCCTCGAATTCAGCTTTACTGCAGCTTCGCATTTTTATGCATTCATTTGCATTTCTTTGCCTTAACCCCTTGTCGTAAAGATAGTAAGATGATAATACATTCCCAAGCTTAGTTTAGTCGGATCATCATCATTGCAGAACGGGCCATAGCACTCAGATCCCCTACTCAACATGTTCTCCAGCGTGAAGCACGCCCGTCACACGCTAGTGAAAGCACTAAAGATGTGCCGGGGGCCTCGGTAGCCTAGTTGGGAAAACCACCCGACTGGACTACCGACATTCGGGCATCCCGTGTTCGATTCCCGCTGGGAGCAGTGTGAATTGTACTCGTGGTTGGAAAAAAAAATACCCCCACGGTCGACCCAGCCGTTGGCAGAAATGGGTACCAGGGTATTACCCTGGGAAGGTGAGGAATGTCGCTTCGCATCTGAGTTTCGATGCTTGAGGAGACACTATACAGAAATCTCCGAACATTTCTGGATAGGCGGCCGAGCACATATGGGAGTAAACTCGCGTGCTAAGACGCCGGTTCAAGTCTCGTACTTTACCTTTACTTTACTAAAGATGTCTTCAGCCCATATGTACGAACTCCGTCACCGACGAAGACCTTGCCCCCAAACCTCCTTAGCCTTCTCTTATGACATGCGTGACATTTGACAGTGACTCTGTTCTTTTCTCCCCTCGCCGTGGCACGATGCTCACATTTTCATAAGTAAGGGTGGATAATACATTTGAGTTGAATATGCTAAGATTTTTATTTAAATATATATTTAGGTTTTTTTTAGCTCCATTTTTAAAATCGATATTTCTGAAAGTAATTTCTTCCTTTATAACTATAGTGTGATAGTTGTATGCACTATCGTAACAATAACCTAATTTTATTTAAAGAATTACGTGACAGAATACAATATAATTTAAAAGAAAATATACAAAAGCATCTACTTTCACTAATGGAAGTGGGGTTGTAGCGTGATCGAAATCTTGCATTAGCACATCTCCCATTCACTAAAAATTTAACGTTTTTACAATGAAATCATCCAGACTTTTTCTCATTTTGCCATCTGAAGTAGAATGCATATTTCTATACTTTTTAAAGATCATTAGCCAATGTCACAATGAATTATTTCAAAATGCTTCAGTTTCTTTTTTTTTTTAAATCTTTGTTGAAGATTTTAACATTTATCTGGAAAAGATTTTTATCCATTGCTTTATTAACTAATTTCTAATAAATCAAGAAAAAACAGAATAGAAATGACAGGAAACACTTTTAACAATACACATTCACTTAAAAACACACCAAATCAGAACGAAAACTGAAAATAGTAAAATGTTCTAATAAGCTTTCTTGTATAAATAATACATAAACACGAACACTAAATTAGAATAAACAGCAATTGAAGAAATTTAGATGTAAACAAGAATGGAAACAAGAATGGAAACATTGGACTGACAAAGAAGAAAACGATTATTGATGCTTTGAAAAAAACTTATAGCGAGGAATTAATTATTTTAATAATTTTGTATATATTTATAATAATAATTAACATTTTTGACACATAAAGATGCACGTTAATGAGTCAGCTCTAATGTGGGGTGGGATGGGGGGGGGATAAGCTAAACGAGATAGAGACTGACAAAGACTAAAGGAGACTGATAGCATCACGAGACGAACAGGAGAACAAGTGATAGCGTGTACCATCAAGCCAAGAGATAGATTTAAATGACGCTCCATGATAGACTACCTTCAATGAGAAAACGGCACAAGATAATTAAATTGGAATGTTCTGTACACATTTGCTAGAATTCATGGTAGGCAGCCTTTGATGAGAAGACGGCACAAGATAATTAAATTGGAATGTTCTGTACACATTTGCTAGAATTCATGGTAGGCAGTCTTTGATGAGAAGACAGCACAAGATAATTAAATTGGAAGGTCCTGTACACATTTGCTAGAATTCATGGTAGGCAGCTGAGAAAAGATCAAGGGAAAGATAACATTAACCTATAGAATCTCAAACTCTGAATGCTAAAGCTGTATCAAATCCACCTTCATCTTCTTCTAATTCCGTTATGTTGTCATCATCTCATCCTTATACTTCTCATCTATAACTTACTCTTCCTCCTTATACTTCTCATCTATAACTTACTCTTCCTCCTTATACTTCTTTCTTTTCTCACAATCTTTCTCCTCAAGTTGTTATTCTTCTACTTCCTTGTTGGCCTCTTGGCTTCGCTATTAAGTAAACGTATCACTTGTAATCTGTCGATCATCAGGGCTATGATAATGCCAAGACAATTGAAGCGTGCAATGTTCTGACTGTGCTTGTAGGTTATGTTTAACGAGCTAGCCGAAGCAGTATTCCCGATTGTTGCAGCCTCTTTGAGACCAACAATTTTAGTAATTCTGGTTAAGCCGTACAGTTTCTGAATCTGAAGGCCAGATTATAGGCCATAACGCTGGATCCATGGATCGTTTCGTGACATCGTTTATCACTGCTAAGCTGTAACCGTTCAACACATTTCTGCGCTTTCTTTTATCGCCTTCCTCCAATGGCACGCTCATTTGTATTTCTCCTGTCAAAAAAAAGATTATATCGACAAAATAGCTGATGTAATCATTTCTACTTCACATTTTATTTTATTTCGTCTTTTTCGACTATAAAGTGAAGCAATCGAAAAACGCCATATAATACCAACAACTATGTGGCAACAACCAAACGATGTACAATAATGGATGTCCCACGGGGCTGTCTAGAGCTGTTCTTAAATATCAAATCTTATCCCTTGTTCTATTAAATCGATCTTGCTTTCTGAATAACCACTTGTCTCGTTTTCCGTGAAAAAAAAGGCAAAACAGATAAAATGTGATCAATAAGAGAGATAACTTCAAAGAAATTGCGTGTAGTCTAGTGACTTTCATATCACAAAAGAGGAGTGTAGTTTTTGCCAAGTCAGGAAGGTGTTTCCTAGTCCGGAGAGGGAGAGGTATAACGTTTTCTCCAAAATAGGAGAGCTACTGTCCGGGTGTATGACTTTAGATTTTTGTTTTCACCTCAGGGGAGGGATGTTGAAGATAAGAATAGTTTTCTGTATGTCAAGGGAGAGTGAAAGAGAGAGAGAGAGAGAGAGAGAGTCAAGGAAGATGAATATAGTTTTCTGTATGTCAAAACAGAGAGAGAGAGAGAGAGAGAGAGAGAGTCGAGGAAGATGAGTATAGTTTTCTGTATGTTAGAGGAGAGAGAGTCAAGGAAGATAAGTAATGTATAGTTTTCTACATGTTAGAGGAGAGAGAGAGAGTCAAGGAAGTTGAGTATAGTTTTCAGTATGTTAGTGGAGAGAGAGAGAGTCAAAGAAGTTGATTACCGATTATAGTTTTCTGTATGTTAGAGAAGAGAGAGTCAAGGAAGTTGAGTATAGTTTTCTGTATGTTAGAAAAGAGAAAGGGAAGGAAATTAAGTATAATTTTCTGTATGTTAGAAAAGAGAGAGGCAAGGACGTTGAGTGTAGTTTTCTGTATGTTAGAGGAGAGAGAGAGGGAGAGAGAGAGTCAAGGAAGTTGAGTATATTTTTCTGTATGTTAGAGAAGAGTGAGAGAGAGAGAGAGAGAGAGAGTCAATGAAGTTGAGTATAGTTTTCTGTGTGTTAGAGAAGGGAGTCAAGGAAGTTGAGTATAGTTTTCTGTATGTTAGAGAAGAGAGAGTCAAGGAAGTTGAGTATAGTTTTCTGTGTGTTAGAGAAGAGAGTCAAGGAAGTTGAGTATAGTTTTCTGTGTGTTAGAGAAGAGAGTCAAGGAAGTTGAGTATAGTTTTCTGTATGTTAGAGAAGAGAGTCAAGGAAGTTGAGTATCGTTTTCTGTGTGTTAGAGAAGAGAGTCAAGGAAGTTGAGTATAGTTTTCTGTATGTTAGAGAAGAGAGTCAAGGAAGTTGAGTATAGTTTTCTGTATGTTAGAGAAGAGAGAGTCAAGGAAGTTGAGTATCGTTTTCTGTGTGTTAGAGAAGAGAGTCAAGGAAGTTGAGTATAGTTTTCTGTATGTTAGAGAAGAGAGTCAAGGAAGTTGAGTATAGTTTTCTGTATGTTAGAGAAGAGAGAGTCAAGGAAGTTGAGTATAGTTTTCTGTATGTTAGAGAAGAGAGAGTCAAGGAAGTTGAGTATAGTTTTCTGTATGTTAGAGAAGAGAGAGTCAAGGAAGTTGAGTATCGTTTTCTGTGTGTTAGAAAAGAGAGAGTCAAGGAAGTTGAGTATCGTTTTCTGTGTGTTAGAGAAGAGAGAGTCAAGGAAGTTGAGTATCGTTTTCTGTGTGTTAGAGAAGAGAGTCAAGGAAGTTGAGTATAGTTTTCTGTATGTTAGAGAAGAGAGTCAAGGAAGTTGAGTATAGTTTTCTGTGTGTTAGAGAAGAGAGTCAAGGAAGTTGAGTATAGTTTTCTGTGTGTTAGAGAAGAGAGAGTCAAGGAAGTTGAGTATAGTTTTCTGTGTGTTAGAGAAGAGAGAGTCAAGAAAGTTGAGAATAGTTTTCTGTATGTTAGGGATAGAGAGTCAAGGAAGTTGATTACAGTTTTTAGTACGTTGTAGGAGAGAGAGAGAGAGAGTCAAGGAAGTTGAGTATAGTTTTCTGTATGTTATAGGAGATAGAGGGTCAAGGAAGGTGAGAATAGTTTTCTGTATGTTAGAAGAGAGAGAGAGAGAGAGAGTCAAGGAAGTTGAGTATAATTTTCTGTATGTTAGGGGAGAGAAAGAGTCAAGGAAGTTGAGAATAGTTTTCTATATGTTAGGGGAGAGAGAGAGAGTCAAGGAAGTTGAGAATAGTTTTCTGTATGTTTCCTACATTTGCGTTAAGATCCCCTAGAACTATGGCATTCTGATGTGATTTTCATTCACGAAGTGCCTTATTTAACTCGTCGTAAAATTTATCAATTGTTTCCTCTAGACTGTCTGCTGTTGGTGCATAAACTTGTATAAGATTTATATCTATTGGCTTTCTATTCAATTTCACTAAAGGACTCTGTCAGATATTGGGTAAAAGCCTTTCTCTGTTCTTGCTCTTTCTACATCCAAGATGATACTTACTCCTCTTTGGTGTTCAATACCTCCAGAATAGATTATTTTGTGTTCACCAGAATATATTTATAATTATTTCATAGTATATCATATTCAAGTCGTGTCTGTTTGACAATTCCCGTGCTATTTTGTGAACTTATTAGGAAACGAGTACTTCCAGTCACTATGTTATTTTTTTTTATTTCTCATAAAGTAATTATTGTTTCCTGTTACTCCTTGTTGCTGTGCCCATCTTGCAATTCCACACTGCTCTCTCTCTTTAAATGCGGTAAGTGGTACCAGATTTCTTTCTAAGGTGTGTGACACTATGGGGAACCTCAGTGGTTAGTAAACTAAACTACTAAGGACAAGAGGTCGCAGTTTCGATACCGATCGACGGTTTGCAGGTTCACCCAGTCTTAAATAGATACTGTTTTTTTTTTCTTTCTGGGAGGAAGTGCGGCACTGACTACATTACCCCAAAATGTGACGAAGGTCTATACAAACATGGGCACTAACACAATACTCTCTATAAGCTGCGTTGCGTGACGGGCTCTTTTCTTTTTATTTTCTTTCTTTGATACTAAGGCTAGATAGATCTTCGAATGGCTTTAGGTTCGGTTATTGGTAGGACTCATTATTGTCCTTGTTGGCGTTAATAGATACTGATGTGCTGCATCGTTAAATTGTGGCATCGGTAAATCTTGACCCTGTTGATGAATGATTTTCTTTCTAATAATCTTCACTTTTTTGCTGTGGACAGATTCATTACGACTACATCGCTACATTGTTCCTCCAGTCTGTCGGGAAAGGCTTCCATTTCTTCTGGAGGTAAATAAGAAAAGATGAACGGAGCCTTTCCTAGGCGAGTGATCAACGAATCATTTCAGGAGAAGATGTATTTTTAACACTTGGACAAATCCACAAACAATCTACAACAGAAAGAAAAAACAAAGAACAATAGGCGGTCCGAGGCAGGATCGAACCCGTACTCCTTGACATGGCGCCTTGCCACGAACAACCTATTTCTTCTGTTGTTTTGGTGTTTCTCCTTGCTCAGCTTCTTCTGATCTATAGAGTTCTGCTCTAGTTAATTTTATTGTTATTGTCTTTTTAAGTTCACATTTTTCTTTCAATCTGTATCTATCTTTCACCTAATCCATAGTTCTTATATCCATAGATTCTTATGTGTCTTCATGCTTTGCAGTTAGATCATTCGTTTGTTGTTGTTTGTATTAGTGACTTCAGATTGTTTTTTTTTTTTCACTGAATAATTATCTTTGAACCAGGAGAGATATTATTTTTTAAAATTTTGCTTCAACAAAGTACTTCCTGTGAAATGGTTTGTGATTTTCTGGCAGGTAGAGATAGTGTAGTTCTCTCTCTGTCAGTGTAATTTTCTCTGTGCCAGGGGCGAGAAATCGTCTTCCTGTTTTTAAATGTCTTCATTACCAAAGTAAATTGAATAAATGATTGTGACTAGAAAGTAATCTTTGATCACGCACTTTTAAGAAGCGAAGAAATTAGAATTGCTAAAGTAGACGAATGTTACATCGATTGCCCAATGCTAGAAAAACAGTTTTCATTGCATTTTGTGTAATCAAGTTTGAAAAATCAATGTAATTTCTATTAGTGCAATGAAATTATAGGCTGGAATAGTTGATAATGGCCTTTGGCAGTCACTTACTGCTTGGTGCAGTTTTTTTTTACAACTAAATAAGTTCATCACAGCCTGAATGGCTTTGGGTAAGGTAGCGTTATTGCAGCTTTTTAATTTATCAAGCGGTGGAAATAAAGCCACCAGCGACACTGGATCTTTGATTTGAAATTAGTTTCTTGGTTAAACAGCTTAATTAAAGTTTAAAAATTATGGTGAAGTTACGTAGACAGTGTTATCGTTTTATCTTCCTTTAGTTTTAATGTTATAGTGAAGTTATGTAGTCCATGTTATGGTTTTGTCCTTCCCTAGTTTGAATGTTATAGTGAAGTTATGTAGTCGAAGTTATCGCTGTGTCCTTCACTAGTTAGAATGTTATAGTGAAGTTATGTAGTCGAAGTTATCGTTTTGTCCTTCACTAGTTAGAATGTTATAGTGAAGTAATGTAGTCGAAGTTATCGTTTTGTCCTTCACTAGTTAGAATGTTATAGTGAAGTAATGTAGTCGAAGTTATCGTTGTGTCCTTCACTAGTTAGAATGTTATAGTGAAGTAATGTAGTCGAAGTTATCGTTTTGTCCTTCACTAGTTAGAATGTTATAGTGAAGTAATGTAGTCGAAGTTATCGTTTTGTCCTTCACTAGTTAGAATGTTATAGTGAAGTAATGTAGTCGAAGTTATCGTTGTGTCCTTCACTAGTTAGAATGTTATAGTGAAGTAATGTAGTCGAAGTTATCGTTTTGTCCTTCACTAGTTAGAATGTTATAGTGAAGTAATGTAGTCGAAGTTATCGTTTTGTCCTTCACTAGTTAGAATGTTATAGTGAAGTAATGTAGTCGAAGTTATCGTTTTGTCCTTCACTAGTTAGAATGTTATAGTGAAGTAATGTAGTCGAAGTTATCGTTTTGTCCTTCACTAGTTAGAATGTTATAGTGAAGTAATGTAGTCGAAGTTATCGTTTTGTTCTTCTTTAGTTTGAATGTTTGGTGCTGGTAATTGATATAATTCTACAGTAAAGTGTGAGATCAGCCAATCGTTAGATGTTGTAAGTTGTACAAGAACTTTGCTGTCAACGGGTTAAACTGACGACCGCTTTCACGCTGATACATTTAAATAAAATCAAACGCCACATAAAGACACATTTCCATCACCCAGAAAAATAGCTGGACCACTGTGTTTATTATAACTGATAACAAAGCACATTTTTAAAACCTGGGAGTACGGGGAAATGAAAGGGCGGACAGGTTGGCTAGCTGCGCTGTCGTTGAGGACGGGCAACCAATGGATCGGGCGGACATCATCAATGCCCTCCGAGATGTGGGAAGAGCACAGGACTTTGACAAACACAGATCCACGTCACTTCTTTGGATGATGGAAATGGGAGTTAAGTTGGGCACAGCCAGAAATGAGAAACTTAGTGGCCGTGTAAGAAGACTTATCAACCAACATAGAACTGGAGTCGTCAGTCGCTGGACACTGAGGGAATTGCTGAGGAGGGGATCTAGGCACCTATGGACATGTTCGGAGTGCATTGATGATGACCCGCAAATAACTCAATAATAATAATAATAATAACAAAGGACATTTCACTTAAATGCACGCAAATGATAAAATAAATGGCTGCATGTTATCTTTTTTGAAAGTTAACATTTTTTTTGCGTTTCTTTTCTTCTCTGTCTCCAAGGGAGCCGGGTAGCTCAGTGAACTGGACAATTAGAGAAAATCGGCTCCGATCAACGGCTCCACCCAGTAGAGTAGGGCGGCCTGAAGTCATACCGACCACATCACCTATAAAATGTGTCGTTGGCCATTGACAAAAAGATGGGAACTAACATCATGTTCCCCAACCACTTTAAGGCGTAGAGGGAACCTCTACATTTTTTCTCTGTCCTCTAATAAGATTTATATCTTTTAGCAGCTTCTGTAAAGAACCAGCGGTTTTGTTTTTTAGTTTAAACTTATTTGGCCCAGTAGTCATCTCTCACTGAATGACGCTCGCCACAACCTTAAATGCACGGAAATACATTTAAATTATGATTTTAATACGGCACATATTAAACTTTGACTTCATGTGCGTTCCAAGATGGACCGTTGGATGTAGAGGTGATAACCTTATCCTGAAACTCGTTTATGGGCAACCCTAGTGACATGTAGTGTTATGAGTGACATGTAGTGTTATAATGTGTGACATGTAGTGTTATGATGAGTGGCATGTAGTGTTATAATGAGTGACATGTAGTGTTATAATGAGTGACATGTAGTGTTATAATGAGTGACATGTAGTGTTATAATGAGTGACATGTAGTGTTATAATGAGTGAAATTTTTCAGACATTGGAAAAAGAAGACCACTAGATATATATTAGTTGAATATACATCAAGAAGATGAGACAAAGAGATCAGAAGCAGGATAGCAAAAGCAGAAGCACATTTTTAAAACCTGGATAAAATATGGAAATAAAAAATCATAAGAAAGAAAACTAAACTTAGAATATTCAACTCAAACGTATTATTAGCCCTTACCTACGCATGTGAAAGCTGGAAAACAAAAACAAAGAAATTGAGACAAAAAAACTAAACGTTTTTGAAGGCATGCATAAGAAGAATACTCTTTGGACAATGGAATGAATTCAAGACTAATAAAGGTATAAGAGAATAGGCCATGGAATAAAAGATCTCATCTACAATTATAAAAACAAGATGGACATACGTTGAGAATAGACAAGAGAATTCCAAAGCAGGCGCTTCTATGGGAAACATCAGGATATATAAAAAGAGGAAGACAGAGAGACAGTAAAGAGAGCTTTTATAGAAGAAGCAAAGTAGTCCGACATAGACTCATTAAAAAAAAAGTAAAGTACCCCCGTCACGCCAAGTGGCGTATAAGGAAATATGGTGTTAGTGACCCTATATTTTACAGACCTTCAGCACATGATTTTTGGGGTAATGTGGTCAGTATTACGCCCGTGCTGATTTACTTTCCCAGAAAAAAATCCGGTACCCATTTAAGGCTGGGTGAACCCGGAAGCCGTCGGTTGGGATCGAACCCTACCCCTTGTCCGTGGTAGTCTAGTTCACTAACCACTGAGCTATCGCGGCTCCCGATAGACTCTTTAGATACGATCAAACATCGGAGTATCAGAGTAGAGATGGGTAGTAGTGTCGTCCACTTGTCACGTAAAGCTTCTTACATACCATTTTTTGTTGTGCAGCTTTACTGCAGCTTCGCATTTTTATGCCTTAACCCTCTAAAAATACTACGAGCCCTATGCGATTTCTGGCGTCACTGGAAGGATCCAGATCATTATATTTATGGTTTTACTACGTCATATATTAAATATTGGCTTTATTGTTTGTTTTTTAATGTGAATCAAGCAAAATGAAGCTCCTTTAGGAAATACAATTTGATGAGAATACCTGCTACCTCTCAAATCCGTGTGGGGTATTGGTCTTCAACAACACTGTCAAAACCGTCATGTTTGGTGCGATTCTCCTAACATCGCTCAACATCTTCTTTATTTGCTGATAGAAAGCCCTTTTATATCCTGGATGGCAGAATTACTTGTTTTTCTAATTTTATTGATATGGTAGCAAGCCCTATGCCTAACCTTCCATAGTCGCTTCTTATGAGATGCATGTACGGTATAGCAACATTATTTGTTACTCCTCTTTCGGGCCTACTAATTTGATGAGGCAAAACGAGTGGTCTTGAGACAAGGCACCGACCTCTAAGACAAGTAGTCCTGGGTTCGAATCATGCCATACCCGAGGAAAGTTTTTAACTCAGAATTCGTAGTTCCTGCATGGCTATACTGGTCTTCTATTCTGTGGCTAATGAGATCCGCTGTCTAATCCTGTCGAAGAACAGGAAGTCCTGTGTGAACTTTGCGCAAGTTAGAGAGCCATTAGCAGTTTAAAATTGAAAAATAAAAGCTAAAATTGCCGCTGGAAAATTGATAGTAAAAATCTAACCAAATCCATCACAACTTTGGGTGATTAAAAAAAGGAAAATACCTCTGAAGTCAGAAAATATCTGCATGTACGGTGAGGGACACTCGAGCACACTTATGCCGGTTTAAAAAATAGAGAGAAAAAAACTTATATTCACGCAACATTTAGTCCCTCCGGACTTCTTAAGAGATAACAAACTGGGGAGCTTAAAACAAAACAAATAAACAGATAAGGCCAAATTTCTACTCATTGAGCATGGCTGTGTACCATATGAAACTATATGTCCTAATTTAATTGCGATTATGTTGCTCATATAGCTATTTCATAGACAAATTAACTATGTTCTTGCTACATTCTGCCAGTGTCCATCACTTTCAACAACAGCTTCTGCGATTTTCACAGGAACACGACAAGCTGCGGGGCTAGTTAAATTCATTGGAGCAAAAGTACAAGCCAGAAATAAGAAATTTCAATCACTTTTGAGCCATTTTCAACGTTGGTAATCAGCTTTCTTTGATTCAAAACCAGCTCAAGCGTTCATAGCTAAATATATCCCACATTCCAGTTACAAAAGAAGAGTCTTATTGCGGAAACACTAGAACATTCTAAATAAAGCGAACGAACATATGAGCCGATTTCTTTTTTTTTATTTTTATTTTGATTTACAAAAATATCAGTCAAGGACGATAAGAACAAATTTAGTTTATTCAAATATATGCGAGGCTGCAATTTTAAGCATGTCAAGGACTTGCTATTGGAATTATTGATGTGGTCGTCGTTGATAAAAAATCTGGCTATCTCAGTTTATTGGAGCATGTAAGATTAGCAAATAAAAATCGTTTATGTTTTAGCCCTGTCCGTTTTTCTGTGTAATAATTTTGTTGCTATCCTAATTGTCACATTGTCTACCGACAATGTATATTGACCTATATTTATTTATATACTTTTTTCATTCCTCATTTTACCTTCCAGCATCGACGGCAGATGTTTGCGGTCTTTTGCTGGCTTCCCATATTGCCATGTATCCAAGTGTCTCTAATACTCCAATAATCCATCTTTTTCGTGGTCGGCCCTTCGGGTCTGCTGTTCGAGTAGTGTTTGTTAAAGGCTCCTTGTGTTGTATCTTGATCTTTCTGTCTTAATCATGTCGTCCAATCATTCTACTTGCTGTTGCTTTATGTTTTCAAAAGAGCGAATTATTAATATATTTTTTTTCTTTCAGTTCTTCATTTCTGATATTATCTGTCAAGTTATTCAATGTCATTTGTCTAACATATTTCATTTCTGTAGTTATTTTGTAGTTGTAGTTATTCGAAGGCCCCGGTATCACTGCAAACGAATGAAAATCCATAAAGTTGTCTTATCGTTCTTGAGTCTAGAGTCCAGGTCTGGCATTTATAACACAGTGTTGAGATGACGATTATTTTGTAGAGCACTTGTTTTACCTCTAGTGTTATTTCCTTTATAGACAACAGTACTTGTCAACTAGTTAACTTGGTAAATTAAGAGTTGTTCGCCGCTTCCAAGTTGATTTCCTTTAAAAAAAAAAACAATAGCCAGCATAAACATGTTAGTCAGCATAACCATGTTAAACAAGAAGTATCTATTTATTAAATAACAGCAACCTTTGTAGGCGAGAAGAGAAAACTGTTACAAGTTAAAGACTTTGTAAGAGTTTTTAAGTGAAGCATTTCAGCGGCCATGTCAAGCTGCTGATGAATATGGTTGTGTATACGTGCACTTTATTTTGAACTTGCTGAATGTGTTGCTATTAGATTTTAGATGGTTGGATGAATGGATGGTTGGATGAATGGATGGATGAATGGGTGGTTGGATGAATGGATGGATGAATGGATGAATGGATGGGTGGTTGGATGAATGGATGGTTGGATGAATGTATGGATAGATGAATGGATGGTTGGATGAATGGATGGATGGATGAATGAATGGATGGATGGATAAATGGATGAATGGATAGATGGATGGATGAATGAATGGATGAATGGTTGGATGAATGGATGGATGGATGAATGGATGGTTGGATGATTGGATGGATGGATGAATGAATGGATGAATGGATGGATAGATGAATGGATGGTTGGATGAATGGATGGATGAATGAATGGATAGATGGATGAATGGATGAATGGATGGATGGATGAATGAATGGATGGATGAATGGATGGATTGCTGGATGAATGGATGGTTGGATGAATGGATGGATGGATTGATGGTTGGATGAATGGATGAATGGATGAATGGATGAATGGATGAATGGATGGATGGATGGTTGAATGAATGGATGAATGGGTGGATGGATGAATGGATGGTTGGATGAATGGATGGATGGATGAATGGATGGTTGGATGAATGAATGGATGAATGAATGAATGGATGAATGGGTGGATGGATGAATGGATGGATGAATGTATGGATGGATGAATGTATGGATGGATGAATGGATGGATGAATGGATGGATGGATGAATGAATGAATGAATGGGTGGATGGATGAATGGATGGATGAATGTATGGATGGATGAATGTATGGATGGATGAATGGATAGATGGATGGATAAATAGATGGATGGTTGGATGGATGAATGGATGGATGGATGATTTGATGAATGGATGATTGGATGAATGGATGAATGGATGTATGGATGGATGGATGAATAGATGGATGGATGGATGGATGGATGACTGAATGAATTGATGGATGGATGACTGAATGAATGGATGGATGAATGAATGGATGGATGAATGGATGTATGGATGGATGGATGACTGAATGAATGGATGGATGGATGACTGAATGAATGGATGGATGATTGGATGAATGGATGGATGAATGGATGTATGGATGGATGAATGGATGGATGGATGGATGAATGGATGTATGGATGGATGAATGGATGGATGATTGGATGTATGGATGGATGAATGGATGTATGGATGGATGACTGAATGAATGGATGGATGGATGAATGAATGGATGGATGGATGAATGGATGGATGAATGGATAGATGGATGGATGGATGAATGGATGAATGGATGAATGGATGAATGGATGAATATTGATTGATGGATGAATATTGATTGATGGATTGATAGATATAAGGTGAATGAGAGAAGAGGGAAAGTAAAGACAGCTGTGTAACTTATTATTAGAGGAATAAGTTCTACAATCAAATTTAGTGAATTTATTTTAACGTTAGAACTCAGAACTCAGTAAAACTGGTCGTTAATGAGCATCTGACAAGTTGAGACGAAGTAAATATAATCACTGTGAGACTACAGAAGGTTTAGCCCTGCACTTATCATATCCAACAATTGCTTTATACAGAAAGCTATGCAAGTAAGGAAAACAACTTGATGTATAATAACATCACCTGTCAGATAAAGAGAGGCGGATTTACGAGAATTGTGGTGAAAGCAGAGCAATGAACAGGCCTTGACTTAGTAGGCGCACACAGACCTAATTCAGGTCTACTATCGTGGCAGAGAATGAAACTTAACATAGCTCCGGTGATGCATTAGATCTAGTGTTCAGCTAGCGGTTAGTAAATATTAACACATTGTGTGTGCACAATTGTGAATATGTTGTTCAATGGTTTTATCTATGATAAGGTTCATGATTAGCATTTTCGTATGTATCAGGTCAATGGTATGGTAAAGAGAAGTATTTCATTGATTTGTTTGTTTTGTTAGAGATCCCCGCTTTGGCAGGTTCAGAATAAATATCAGAGACTTGGAAAGACATAGTATAGTAGAATAGGGTGTCTCACTCGTTATGGAACCCCGCATTTCTTTAATGGTTTTACAACTAAAAACTTCTTCCTCCCTCGTATACCAACACATTTTCCAGCTGTTCTGCATGAACTAACACTTCCTGTACACCAGGCTCGCAAACAACAAGGGTATTGTATATGACCTTCATCAAAAAAAAAAAAAAAGCAATAGGGCTCGTCAGGCAGGCGTGTCGCAACAATTAGACGCCACACACAAAACACACACTATATGTACATTTCGTTTTTGTGTGTGGATTTTTTTGGGGTGGTTTTTGTTTGTTTGTTTTTTTCGTTCGCCAGCTTTTACCTCTGACGAAGTCCCTAGTTACTAGGAACTGAATTTTGCGTGTTAATCCGTTTTTTCCTGGCAGCCGTGTGCACAGGGGTCTCGCACAGGCAGATAACATACATCTTCGGAGATACTCATATTTTGTCCGTCCCTGAGTAATTGACGTCTCAAACCGGGCCTCGCTGCTGAGACCACGGGTGGTTGCCGTAGAGAGAAATCATAGATACAAATGTCAACCGGTGCAGCCAGGTTTTGAGTCGTTCCACCCCCCCCCCCAAAAAAAAAAAAAAAAAATTTCTTACACTATAAACGTATTCATCTACAAATTTCGTCATTTCTACATTGATATTATATTTATTTAGGAAATGCCGGGTTCGGGAGAGAGTGACACATCATCGTTATCAATTACCATGCCTGCTGGCATAGGCGATCATGTCTCTCCACAACTTTCGACCTCGACAGTTATTTATCAATTCTGTTGTTGCCCTTCTGCCAAGCCATTCTCGTAAGCTGTCTGTTAGTCCCTCAATTTTCTCAGTTGGCACAATATATTCCTGCTGTTCCCTTCTCATTACATACCCAAAATATAATGATTCTTTCACCTTAAGATTGGAAACTAGCTCTCTTTTTGCTGTGCCTCTTTCATAAAATTTTCATTACTCTTTTTTGTTGTCCATGATATTCTCTATATTCATCTGTAAAACTATATTTCTACAGCCTCCAGTGATATCCATGATTATTCAAAGAAGTTACGACTGTAGTTTTCTGTTGCCTTCCGTCGGTTTGTTTACGCTTGACTCTGCTAGCCTTTGACTAAAGTTTCACCCACAAGGCAGTGGGGTTGTTTTACTTTAGGGTATCCTTATTAGCCTTTTACTCTCCCGAGCATACCTGCATGGCAGCAGGACAGGTTGTACTGCTGCATACACGTAGCAAGTAAAATTACCCGACCTGACAATAAAGAGTGAGACACTGTAATAATAATATTATTTGTAATAGTAGCAGTAGAGTAGTAATAGTAGCAGTGATGGTAGTAGTGGTAGTAGTAGTATTAATATTAGTAGTAGCAGTAGTGGTAGTAGTAGTAGTATTAATAGTAGTAGTAGTATTAATAGTAGTAGTGTAGTGGTAGCAGTAATATTAGTAGTAGTAGTAGTGGTGGTAGTAGTGGTAGTAGTTGTAGTAGTATTAATAGTAGTAGTAGTAGTGGTGGTAGTAGCAGTAGTATTAATAGTAGTAGTTTTAGTGGTGGTAGTAGCAGTAGTATTAATAGTAGTAGTTTTAGTGGTGGTAGTAGCAGTAGTATTAATAGTAGTAGTAGTGGTGGTAGTAGCAGTAGTATTAATAGTAGTAGTTTTAGTAGTGGTAGTAGCAGTAGTATTAATAGTAGTAGTTTTAGTGGTGGTAGTAGCAGTAGTATTAATAGTAGTAGTAGTGGTGGTAGTGGCAGTAGTATTAATAGTAGTAGTAATGGTGGTAGTGGCAGTAGTATTAATAGTAGTAGTTTTAGTGGTGGTAGTAGCAGTAGTATTAATAGTAGTAGTAGTGGTAGTGATAGTATTAGTATTAATAGTAGTAGTAGTGGTGGTGGTAGTGGTAGTAGTTGTAGTGGTAGTAGTTGTAGTAGTATTAATAGTAGTAGTAGTGGTGGTAGTAGTAGTAGGATTAATAGTAGTAGTAGTGGTAGTAGTAGCAGTAGTATTAATAGTAGTAGTAGTGGTGTAGTAGCAGTAGTTTTAATAGTAGTAGTAGTGGTGGTAGTTGTAGTAGTATTCATAGTAGTAGTAGTGGTGGTAGTAGCAGTAGTATTAGTAGTAGTAGTTTTAGTGGTGGTAGTAGCAGTAGTATTAATAGTAGTCGTAGTGTTGGTGGTAGTAGCAGTAGTATTAATAGTAGTCGTTTTAGTGGTGGTAGTAGCAGTAGTATTAATAGTAGTAGTAGTGGTGGTGGTAGTAGCAGTAGTATTAATAGTAGTAGTTTTAGTGGTGGTAGTAGCAGTAGCATTAATAGTAGTAGTAGTGGTGTAGTAGCAGTAGTATTAATAGTAGTCGTAGTGGTGGTGGTAGTAGCAGTAGTATTAATAGTAGTCGTTTTAGTGGTGGTAGTAGCAGTAGTATTAATAGTAGTAGTAGTGGTGGTGGTAGTAGCAGTAGTATTAATAGTAGTAGTTTTAGTGGTGGTAGTAGCAGTAGCATTAATAGTAGTAGTAGTGGTGTAGTAGCAGTAGTATTAATAGTAGTAGTAGTGGTGGTGGTAGTAGCAGTAGTATTAATAGTAGTAGTAGTGGTGGTAGTAGCAGTAGTATTAATAGTAGTAGTAGTGGTGTAGTAGCAGTAGTATTAATAGTAGTAGTAGTGGTGGTAGTTGTAGTAGTATTCATAGTAGTAGTAGTGGTGGTAGTAGCAGTAGTATTAATAGTAGTAGTTTTAGTGGTGGTAGTAGCAGTAGTATTAATAGTAGTAGTTTTAGTGGTGGTAGTAGTAGTAAGCAGTAAGATTCTGTCAATTCAATGTTTGGAGATAACGGGTTTCATGTACGTGTCTTGCCAGATTCTCTCTCATCCTCAATGTGAGTCTAGATGTAATATAAAACGCATACAACTTTCAGGGATTCGTCTGTGAAAGGACACAAGAGGTCAAGGAGAAAACTGAAAGATTATTTTCTGAGGCTTCTGTAATTGGGGCATCGATTGTGGTTAAGGGAAATAATATTAAATTCACACAGTTGTCGTCATTTAGATCAAGATAAAACATTAAGGTCACTCGACGGTCGTGATTTAGCTCAAGACATGACATTAAAATCTCCAGATGGTCGTGATTTAAATTAAGATATATGACATTAAAAGTCACCCGATGGTCGTGATAATCAAGATATATGACATTAATTGTCACCCAGTGGTCGTCATTTAGATCAAGACATGATAATTGACAAATCTGTAATCCAGAATTGCCTGAATTTGCAATCAAGCGTTGCACAATTTGGAAGGAACGGTTCTGAAGACGGATAGGAGTTGTGTATCCATCGAAAATACTGTAACTATAATTCAGTAGCCTCCGGCAGTCATAGTTGACTACGGATTTTGCATGAACCCTAGTTAAAAAAAAAAAAAAAGTAAAGGACCCCCGTCACGCCAAGTGGCGTATAGGGAATATGGTGTTAGTGGCCAAAAATTTAACGACCTTCGGCACATGATTTTTGGGGTAATCTGGTCGGTATTACGCCCTTGCCGCATTATTTTCCCAGAAAAAAAATCCGGTACCCATTAAAGGCTGGGTGAACCGGTGGCCGTCAGTTGGGATCGAACCCTACCTCGTGTCCTTTGTAGTCCTGTTCACTAACCACTGAGCTATCGCAGCTCCCCATCAACCTTAGGAAATGTTATTTTTCTTTTCGTTCCCTGTGTATTTCTTGTTCTATAAATCTATCAGCTTCTTGCTTATGTTTGATCTTTAGATTGTGCCCAAAGATTGTGGTCTACATCTATACCCACCAATGTTCCAGCGTTTATATTTAGTGTTTTCATGTCTCGCTTATAAAAGAAAAAAAAGTAAAGTACCCCCGTCACACCAAGTGGCGTATAGGGAATATGGTGTTAGTGACCATAAGTTTTACAGACCTTCGGCACATGGTTTTTCGGGTAATGTGGTCGGTATTAGGCCCGTGCCGCTTTACTTTCCCAGAAAAAAAATCCGGTACTCATTAAAAGCTGGGTGAACCCGAAAGCCGTCGATTGGGATCGAACCCTACCTCTTGTCCTTTGCAGTCCAGTTCATTAACCACTGAGCTATCGCGGCTCCCATGCCTTGGTTATAAACATCAATAAATCGAGCTTTGAGAGCTCCCTAGTTCTTTTGTCATCTGCTAGTTGTCCGGAAGTAGAATATACATACTCTTTTTCACTTGCTGAGCTTACCCGAGTGCAGTATAACGTTAGCTGTGTCAACTAATGAACTTATTCTTTTTTCAGAACTTCAGGCTTATCAATTAATGAAACTTGCTGCGTGTGTTATTGTGTAGTTAACCACGAACTAGCAAGTTTAATGACATCTTCTGGAGATAAAATAATATCATAACACTCGATTATGGTCATCACTCATCACTCTCAGGATGTCGTAAGTCTGACCCACACTATATACATAATATATTTCTGATTCCAGTTGCTTTTTCTTGGTTGTCGATATATATATATATAATTTACAGAAGAATGTTGAGAATACCATGGACAGCTAAGAAGGGTAATGAAAATGTTCTGAAAGAGGTCAAAGCAAAACGAGAGCTAATTTCAAATATTAGGAAGAATCTATCACAATTTTTTGGCCATGTAATGAGAAGAGAACAACTGGAATATATGTATCAACTGGAAAAATTGAGGGACGAAGAGATAGAGGGAAGCAAAGAGAAAAAATACGAGACAGCTTAAGAGAATGGCTTGGCAGGTCAACAACAGAAATGATAAATAACTGTCGAGATCGAAAGTTATGGAGAGACATGATCACCTACTCAGCAGGCCCGGTACTTGATGATGATGAAGATATATATACAAATGTAATATTATTTGCTGGCCCACCTTAGAACAGCCCGTGTTGTCTCTCCCCTTAAAACATGACCTATATCCAGCTCCAGTGTGTCTATTTCTCTTAAATCGAAACCACTGAACCTGCTATCCTGCTATATATATTGGTATGACTTGCACAAAGCGAATATGCTGGGCCAAAAAAGTGCTTGCGTAAACTAGCGACAAACGCACCCACTTAACGACATTTTAAGGACGGACATACTATGGATATGCGTAGGCGAAAAGTGAATGTTTTTCTTCTGTTTGTCTTAATTAAATTTGAGAGATGAGAGCCCTATGTTGAAATGGCCAACAAGTGTGAAAAAACCCATTAAATCTGTGCCGTGTTTTAGCATAAAGCACAACACAAAGTAGCTGCCATAGCTCAGTGGTTACTGAACTGGACTACAAAGGACAAGAGGTAGGGTTCGATCCCAACTGACGGCTTTCGGTTCACCCAGCCTTTAATGTGTACCGGATTTCTGGGAAAGTAAAGCGGCACGGGCGTAATACCGACCACATTACCACAAAAATCATGTGCTAAAGGTCTGTAAAATTTATGTTCACTAACACCATATTCCCTATACGCCAGTTGGCGTGACGGGGGTACTTTACTTTTACTTTTACACCACAAAGATTTCTCATGTTTTAGAATACAACACACCACAAGGTGTTTTCATATTTTAAAATAAAACACATTAACATTAAAAATCAATGTTTATTTTAAAAAAGTGCAGGGCAAACTGAAGCAATTTAATTAATGGACGCTTTTTGTGTGCAAATTCACTGCCTTTTTCATCATTTGCTAACATTTCACCATGAACATTATCTTTATAACATGAGTCATTTATCAAATACAAACACGATTAATTCTATTCTCGGATGCCTCAGGTACAATCAACAGCTATGTATTTGCGTCTCTTTAATAATTCAAAATCAGTAAGTTGACAAGCATCGGGCGTTGGCAGGAACATTATTATTTTCCAGAACCATCATCATGCACTCAGATAGTGTCCCATTCCATTACTGATCACACAGATAATTCTCAGCATTGGAAAGAAACGAGGAAAACAGTGCGGAAGAAGGTTAAGTTCTTGGAGCACGTGATATACTCGTTTGTAATTCAGGATGGCGTTACATTTATTTCCGAGACAAATGACGAGTGCTAGATGAGGCTGAGCCTGATGGAGGGAAGCTCTGTCGTTATGTTTAATTTACGCTTGATCTATAAGACGCTTATATGTGTTGCAATGTTTGCTCTTACTAGCAGGTACAGCAAGTTAACGTTTTAAGAATATTTTACAGTTTTCATTTATATTTTCTGCTCATGGCAAAAATAAAAATATTCTATACTGTAAACCTCACTGGCAAGCATAAATTATGAAATCTAAGTGTCTCTAATGGTGATAAGGAGAACTATGAAAGTTTGATGATATGAGGTGCTACAAGCACTGATATGAAGATTTGCACAATTTTTGACTGCAAAAACCGTTGATCTGAAGAAGTATGTAAATTAAGCTGAAAATAGTATATATTCCGACATATAAAAATAGTACATATTTCGACGTATAAAAATAGTACATATTCCGACATATAAAAATAGTACATATTCCGACATATAAAAATAGTACATATTCCAACAAACAAAATATTTCAGCTGGCATATAATTTCTTAGCAACTATAGACTACGTTTCAGTGCATATTTAAAGTTAACTGCACCTCCTCCCCCAATCCCTCCCTCTTTATTGCATATTAACTTTTAGGACACATAACCAAAATCCTTTAACATGTGGATTTTTAGAAGAATATGTAGAATTGAATGGAAAGAAAAAAAAACGATGAAGTCTTAATACAAGTAAAAATGAAAAGAGAACTACTAAACACAATTCAAACAAGGCAAATGAGATTTTGGGGCATGTTAAAAGACACAAGAGCCTACTAAATAGCCTACTTCCAACATCTTGGAAGGGAAAATACAAGGTAAAAGAGGCAGAGGCAGGCCAAGACTAACATGGACGAGTTTACAGCAAAAGATGGACAAGTCAGCCTATGACAACCTGCACCATCAAAGCAAGAGACAGAGTGGAATGACGCTCCATGGTAGCCAACCTTCGATACAAAGACGGCATTCGATGATGATGATGAACCAAAATCCAAACGTTGTGCAGTCTTTCTATATTTTGCTCTATGTACAATCACATTACCTATTTCTTTTAAAACTGTGTCGATTTATGACTACATTTATATATGTTGTAGTTTTTTTATTATTTGTTTTGATTAGTTCATCATCATGTGTCAACGTTTCCGCTACGGAAGTTGGCTAACAGAACGCCATTCTATTTTGTTTTTAGCCTTGATAGTACATCCGATGACTGATTTCTCTTTTTACCTTTATACTGTCAACCTGTTTGAACGTTTCCCTGCCTTTGTTTCTGTTTTATACTAGATCTAAGATGAGGTTCAATATGTTTTACATTTTTATACATTCAAGGTTTCTTATCTGTACTGCTCTCGGATTGCAATAACAAATTCTTCCTTCGTTTTCATTTTCTTCAGACCTTCATTATTTGTCTTCTACAACCTCACCCACTTTCCCGAATCTTCCAATTCTTCTGTAAATCCACATCTCTAGGGGATCAGTTTTTAATTAGTTTTATTAAATTCTAATGGTTATTATATTAGTTAGTGAATTGCTCTTATACGAGATCGTGCCTCATATATCAGTTAGGCTTACTGAGAAAAACGAAAGCAGCTTAATTATTGACTCCAGAGTTATGTTCTCATCAGCAATTTAAAAATGACCTTGACAGACAAATCGATTTGAGCTGTCACCTTCTTGAAACCAACAAATCTTGTTGCGTCTTGTACAATTACTCAATCGTTCCTTGTTACGTCTTGTACACTTACTCAATCTTTCCTTGTTGCGTCTTGTACACTTACTCAATCTTTCCTTGTTGTGTCTTGTACAATTACTCAATTTTCCTTGTTGTGTCTTGTACAATTACTCAATTTTCCTTGTTGTGTCTTGTACACTTACTCAATCTTTCCTTGTTGTGTCTTGTACAATTACTCAATCTTTCCTTGTTGTGTCTTGTACACTTACTCAATCTTTCCTTGTTGTGTCTTGTACACTTACTCAATCTTTCCTTGTTGCGTCTTGTACAATTACTCAATCTTTCCTTGTTGTGTCTTGTACACTTACTGAATCTTTCCTTGTTGCGTCGAATACAATTACTTAGTCTTTCCTTGTTGCGTCTTGTACAATTGCTCAATCTTTCCTCGTTGCGTCTAGTACACTTACTCAATCTTTCCTTGTTGCGTCTAGAACACTTACTCAATCTTTCCTTGTTGCGTCTAGAACACTTACTCAATCTTTCCTTGTTGCGTCTAGTACACTTACTCAATCTTTCCTTGTTGCGTCTAGAACATTTACTCAATCTTTCCTTGTTGCGTCTAGTACACTTACTCAATCTTTCCTTGTTGCGTCTTGTACAATTACTCAATCTTTCCTTGTTGCGTCTTGTACAATTACTCAATCTTTCCTTGTTGCGTCGAATACAATTACTCAATCTTTCCTTGTTGTGTCTTGTACAATTACTCAATCTTTCCTTGTTGTGTTTTGTACAATTACTCAATCTTTCCTTGTTGCGTCTTGTACAATTACTCAATCTTTTCTTGTTGCGTCTTGTACAATTACTCAATCTTTCCTTGTGGTGTCTTGTACAATTACTCAATCTTTCCTTGTGGCACCTTGTACAATTACTTAGTCTTTCCTTGTGGTGTCTTGTACAATTACTCAATCTTTCCTTGTGGTGTCTTGTACAATTACTCAATCTTTCCTTGTGGTGTCTTGTACAATTACTCAGTCTTTCCTTGTTGCGTTTCTTACAATTACTTAGTCTTTCCTTGTGGCGCCTTGTACAATTGCTCAATCTTTCCTTGTTGCGTCTAGTACACTTACTCAATTTTCCTTGTTGCGTCTAGAACACTTACTCAATCTTTCCTTGTTGCGTCTAGTACACTTACTCAATCTTTCCTTGTTGCGACTAGTATACTTACTCAATCTTTCCTTGTTGTGTTTTGTACACTTACTCAATCTTTCCTTGTTGCGTCTAGTACACTTACTCAATCTTTCCTTGTTGCGTCTAATACACTTACTCAATCTTTCCTTGTTGCGTCGAATACAATTACTCAATCTTTCCTTGTTGTGTCTTGTACAATTACTCAATTTTTCCTTGTGGTGTCTTGTACAATTACTCAATCTTTCCTTGTGGCGCCTTGTACAATTACTTAGTCTTTCCTTGTGGTGTCTTGTACAATTACTCAATCTTTCCTTGTGGTGTCTTGTACAATTACTCAATTTTTCCTTGTGGTGTCTTGTACAATTACTCAGTCTTTCCTTGTTGCGTTTTATACAATTACTTAGTCTTTCCTTGTGGCGCCTTGTACAATTGCTCAATCTTTCCTTGTTGCGTCTAGTACACTTACTCAATCTTTCCTTGTTGCGTCTAGTACACTTACTCAATCTTTCCTTGTTGCGTCTAGTACACTTACTCAATCTTTCCTTGTTGCGACTAGTATACTTACTCAATCTTTCCTTGTTGTGTTTTGTACAATTACTCAATCTTTCCTTGTTGCGTCTAGTACACTTACTCAATCTTTCCTTGTTGCGTCTAGTACACTTACTCAAACTTTCCTTGTTGCGACTAGTACACTTACTCAATCTTTCCTTGTTGCGTCTAGTACACTTACTCAATCTTTCCTTGTTGCGACTAGTACACTTACTCAATCTTTCCTTGTGGCGTCTAGTACACTTACTCAATCTTTCCTTGTGGCGTCTAGTACACTTACTCAATCTTTCCTTGTGGCGTCTAGTACACTTACTCAGTCTTTCCTTGTGGCGTCTAGTACACTTACTCGGTCTTTCCTTGTGGCGTCTTGTACAATTACTCAGTCTTTCCTTGTGGCGTCTAGTACACTTACTCAATCTTTCCTTGTGGCGTCTAGTACACTTACTCAATCTTTCCTTGTGGCGTCTAGTACACTTACTCAGTCATTACTTGTGGCGTCTAGTACACTTACTCAATCGTTCCTTGTGGCGTCTAGTACACTTACTCAGTCTTTCCTTGTGGCGTCTTGTATAATTTCACTAACTCAGTTTTTCCTTGTATGCCAAGGGGGTTTTCTTCCCTTCCGTGACTGTCCACCAGCGGCGTAGTTAACTCTGAACTGTGTACTTTGAACTTTGCGACTGCAGCGAAAAAGGCTCCTTCAGACCTGAGCCCTCTAATAATATAGCAGCCTGGCGTGAAGGCTCGTCAAGACCTGAGTTTGACCTCAACGCCTTGTTTACCTTGCATCCCAAGCACGTATGACCAGCCACGATCATACATCACACTTGCCTTGGACTTGAAAGGGGTCGGACTTCTCCGACTACCTTGAGACGATGAAGGTGAATCCCCCTACTGCATTTGCCCCTGTCGTGTCGACTTTGCCCTCATATAGTACCCTTGGCCAGGTGATTGTTTCACTTAGTACTCTCGTCGGTTGTTGACATACCAGCGTTCGTCTTCACTAGGGACATACAAATGCGCAGCTAGCGCTCGAAGAAACATCAATGGAACACCAGGTAAAAGCACATACCTAAGGTTTTATTCTCACAATGTCGACTTCACATATTACAATCTCAATTATAATTACAGTGGTAGTACAGCCGCCTTGCACACACAGCCTGCTCACTTGGCCGCTTCCCATGAAACAGAGTAGGGAGTGAGAGAAAAAGAAAAAGGTCGAAAGGTGAAGGTCAGGGTAGACAAACAGGTAGGAGCTCAGGTTCCACGAGAAAAGCGGGGTTATAGTGAATAGATGAGGAAACAAAGAGTTTATGAAAACGAGGCGAAGGTTAGAAAAGAAAAAGGGTTGTGAGTAAAGTTAAAGAGACAGTTAGACAGGAGAACCCGATGCGGGCGCAGGGGCAGTTTGAACCAGGCGATACCGTGGGTGAGACGCTAGTTAGGTATTGTCAGGATAAGGAGATAGTTGTTTATATAGTGATTTGTGTAAAATGGGTAACTATGCAATATATATAGGAGTTCATTGTTCACAGTGCTAATAGAGTCTTTGCAGTAGGAGTTATGAAACTTCAGTTAGTTACTGTAGAGAACAGTTCGCCAACAGGAGACACGATTTGAAGAACTGGCAAACACATATAATGAATAAGTTGTGATACTCGCATGTAGGTTAGAACGGTGTGTTCTTCACTCATATAGGCTGTGATTAGCAGCAACAGAGACATTTATTAATTCCATGATAGACGCAATAGTAGTATACAAGGGTCCATTTGAATATCATTTGGCCCGTAAATTAACAAAGATATATAGTAGGCGCGCGGCGCGCCTAATGTACTGTAGGCGCAGGGGGAGTTAACCGTGACAGCTGGTCCCAGTGACCCCGGAAGTGACCTGTTTATGTCTGGTGTATGCTGACTTTGGAGTTCTTTATGTACTTGATCGTTAGTGATAGGTTAGTAGATTATACAACATCAATGAAAAACAATCAATATAAAACAGAAGACAAAGATATATTTTATTCTTTTATTATCTCAATAGGTGTATAACATACATTGATATTATATAACATTACAAAAATATTCAGTACACGAAGTAAATATATAGTACAAGGATAACATTTAGTTATACCTATGTAGTTGGATGTCTGCTTAGCTATGTGGCGTCGATGAATCATAAGGGGTGAAACTGTTAGAGATTCCTGGTTAGGCTAAGCTGGTAGTGTAAAGAGTTAAATATCTAAAGGCATAGTCGAGACGTTATCATCAGCTACCTTTCTTTTTATATAGAAATAGGAAAGAGCATTTCTTGTTTGACTATAGGAAAATATGGAATTATTTAAGACTTTGAATCCTACATTTTTCCCACCCTTAGCCTTTTGCGTAGCGAGAACCTCTAAAAACATATCTTTATCTAATTTGTTGTGTTGCTTGCTTAGCCCTTTACAACTGATTTTATCGTAATCCCCACTACAATGGTACGTCTTACTACATAAGCTAACAAGAGCTGTCCCTTCGTACTCTAGTTTAAAAAGCCCGGGCGTTCGTTTGGTGTATGCTTTAACACCCTTACAGTTTATACAGTCTGTTTTGCTAGTATGTTCATCGCAAAACTCAGCAGGAAACCAGTCTTTATATACACTATTAAACTCATCCCGCAGACCTGACTTAACTATATCCTCTAGCTTAGGTGCACTTAACGCCAAGTATAAACTATCAGTATCTGTTTCACATAACTGAAAGTTGGACCTATCTACAAACTTATCTAAGAACTCGAAATAAAAATCTAACATACGAAGTTTTGCATATTGATACACGAAGAAACCGATTTGTAGGGGTAAGTCCCAAACAGTTTTCTTTTTCTCCATCTCAATTTCAAAAAGATCCTCCCCTATTTCAGTCATCTTTTTAAACCGGGAACTATTTATCATTTTTGATATCTCATCCCCCTGAACGTACGAGACAGCGCTATGATTGGCCTTATTGGTTAGAGTCTTCCCGTAGGCTGAGTTTCCTAAGAGCTTCATCGTATCGCTTACTATAGATTGACTTTCGTCTAGATCACCAGCCCGCCTAGCGTCAGAAACCATTTCTCCAAACTTTTTAAAACAACTAGACGGTTGATATTCTATCACTTGATAGATTTTTGTTACCTCCAACCCGTGGTCTAAATACCATTTTAACAGTGGTGTTGCCAACAAAATTTTTTCCCCAACATAACTACCGATTAGGGTGCGACGAGGGGTTGACAACAAGTTATGTTTGAGGGCTTATTCACCCATAAACGGACCAATATCAGCACGCGTGACGTCAATATTTTTGAAAATTTGAGTCATCTCACTGAAATGTTCCTTCAGGCGATCGGGGACGTGTAGATCACATTCTACTAAACCAAAACATGTCCCATCTGAAACAGAAGCCAGAATCTGTTTATCACTGAGAGGGAGCCCTTCTTTAGAGTAAGAGGGTCTAGCTCTAGGGATGGCTTTAGAAAGGAAAGCCCTAATGGTTGGGTCAGACTTTTTCAGAGCCTGCCACTCACATTCCCACATAACTTCTACTGGGACTTTTACCTCCTCAGTTAGGTAGGTGTGTATCTCACATGTTTTTCAAACAGCTCGAACAATGGCTTATTATTAACAGGGTTTCTTTCTTTATCTTTGGTGAGGGACAGTCTTTGTGACCATGGTACAAACAACCATGAAAATTGTAACCTCTTCTATTGGATTTATCCCACCCATCCACGGGGATGTTTCTATCACCTAACCGAAACTCCCTTCCATTAAACTGAGTTTTCAACTCCACCCCTTTTTGGTAGGCGACCCACGTTAGCCACTCTCTACTTTGTTGGACATAATAGTTATCTTTTTCGACCCTAAACCCGGTCTCCATTCTTCTAATAATTGGGTAATCTGTTGGCATTGGGTTCATCAGAGCCCAAAGATACAACGCGTTGGCATCGTAACCTTGGATGGATTTGACTACCTTTCCACCCCTAATAAGCGTTTTGCCTACCTCGTGATACCTATGAAAAATTATAGAGGGACCCCCAACGATATTATCTCTAATCATTTTGTGTAGACTCGCCTGTTTGCTCGAACATAAACTAAACATTACACCCCTATCAATGGTTTTAAAAAGATACTTTAAACAAACACCCGGAACCGAAATGGCGTCTTTAAAACAGTCTACACCCCGCTCCCCATAAAAGCGAACCTGCTGCTCCAAGGCTTCTAAGAATGGGACTACATCTTTGTTGTTATACCACACCAAAAAGTCCCTAAGTGTGGTCATGTTATTGTCCTGCCATACCTTTTTGCACAGAGCGTACTCCTCCTTGGAAATGTTGGAATTTTTTAACGACGAATAAAACGTTTCGTGTGGGGGTAGTTCTGTCTCGTCCAACTTTTGAGGGTCGTCTATATATTCATAACAAAAGTAACCCTTTGTCTCACTAATCTTATAAGCCGCCAGATATTTACTATAGCTAAACCCGGGGGCTAGATAGTTTACTACATCTAAGAATTTAGATTCGGCGTTGCAATACACATAAAGTTATTGTTTCTTTTAACTATAAACTTGAACGGTCTTTCTACTTTGTAGTCTACTTCCATTTTATCTTCCTCTTCTTCGTTAGCAGCAGCGGCTTCTTCTTCTTCTTCTTCTTCTTCTTCTGCTTCTTCACCCACTTGGGCAGTGGCATCCATGAAGTGCTTTATTAAATAAGGTTTAATGACGTTGACGTCATATTTCCCCGAGTTAAAACCTATAACTGGAAGCTCTTTTAAATACTCATCAAACCTAACTACTATCTTGTCTTTATTCAGAGCATGGAGTTGAGTAAAAATACTTTCAAACCGAGCTCGCAACAACGAGTATGCCTTAGCAGCTATACCAGTGAGATAATCAAGCATCTGACTAACTAACATTTTTGGGTCACCCTTGGTTATGAAGCATTTTGGGGCCTCCCACCCTGGGACATTTGACGCTACAGAGCAGGAGAGGGGTACGTGTTTAGCTACAAAGGTAGTCGAGTGCGTCTCTTTGGGAACATTCCTACTATCAAAATAACATTCATAATCGAATGTCGCCCTGAATGGGTAAATAAAACACTCTGGAGTACTGATCCCTTCAGCGCTGATCGCGTCCCATACACTTTCAGGTGAAGAATAAACACCACCTTTATATGTCTCTACAGCCATATCCCCAGTGCAAGTTTTTCCGTGCCTATCCATACGCCCAAACTTTTTCCACAATTTCCCACATTTTCCACAAGAAAAGCTTTTACTAGCCCGGGAAAGATCGTTTATATAAAAGAAGTGGTTTTTGTAAAGTAAAAGACGGAGAGTTTCACTATAACTACTGCCACTTCTCAGGACAATACGCAAGGCTTGCTCAGAGTCAAACTCAAAAATATCTATATTTACTGAAAAACAACTTTCTAAGAGAGACATTTCAGCAAGAGTTACACCGTGAAAGTTACTTAACTTTAGAGACGGGTTAAACTGTTTGAAAAGTAGTCTTGACGCCTTCCTAACATTAGTATTTGCAGTTCCTCGATGGACAGCTAGACAACGGAAGAAGCAGAGATTATCATTGTAAACTTTAGAATGGGAATCGGTTTGAAGGATATTAATACCATGATTTGATGCAATGTAGGGTGGGATATCTATCAGACACCCTATAGGATAATCTTGGAGTTTATAAACATAAACACTCGTACTGACTAATGCTTCTAAGGTATATTTGGTTGTCTCCCTGTTTTTATTTGCATACCCTAATATATCACTTTCATTTAATCTATCAACAAACGTTTCAAAATCATTTCTGTTGTTAACTAACAGGGGTTTGTCTAACCCTGTCGCGTTATTCGAGCTGGCGTGAAAGTAACGCAGCCCCTGTGTCTCCTTATGTCTTAAAACTAGATGATGACTATAATTCACCTTGAAACGCTTTTTCTGGGCTAGAAAAATTGGGTTTACAAGGGTCTTCCAATCTATAGGAGTATCAGGTTGATGAAATATAGTGTACGTGTCCATGTATTTGTTCCGACGTTCATGTGTTCTAATAGCTAACCAGTTGTTCTTATATAGCTTCTTAATATCGTGGGGTAACTTATTTAAAGAGTCTATTTCATTAATAAGTCTTGGTCTCTTTGAGAGCTCTTGAATCGAACTCTTTACTGCCCGCTTGCGTGAGGTTGTCGATACAAGTGGGTCTGCTGGAGTTGATCGTGTTGAGGTGTCCACAGCTATGGCATGGTTAGCAAGATGCACTCGCAGATGGCTTGCCCCAGTAAAGCTTTGTTGGCAGATATGGCAGATATGTGGGTTAACACCGGTCTCTTTCGAAGGTACGTGACCTGTTGACACAGGAGTTGGTGATGCAGGAACTACTGAGGCAAGAGATACAGGATGCTCTGTCTTGATATGTTTGGCAAGATTGTCAGCTCTATTATAAATTCGTTCACAAACATCACATTTGTATTCCTGACGCCCATGTACACTAGCAACGTGTCGTTTTAGGTCCCGGCTCCGGGTGAAAGTTTTGGAGCAGAGATGACAAGTGTTAGACATCTGCAGAAAAGAAATTGAAACATTACAAGAAAAGAAAACAAGAAAAGTAAACAACGAGATACACAAACTATCGAAATTAGGTTACAAAAGTAACACGTGGATACTAAAAAACCAACTTAGCGAAGTTAGGTCACAAAAGTAACACGTGGATACTAAACAACCAACTTATCGAAAATAGGTTACTAAAGTAACATACTATAACATTAAATATCTAATATAACACTTACTTTTTATGTGTTTGAAGGTACAAGACACATCCGTCGGCAACAACTGTAAGCGAAAGTCTGATTACAAACTTCACAGTCGCGTTATATATACGCCAGAAACACCGGAAGTGTTACTAAAAATAGAACTGACCGCTGATGCAATACCGGAAGTGTTACTAAAAATAGCTTTTGACTGCTGACGGGATACCCGTGGAGTTTCTAAAAATAGATTTTGACCTATGAGGCAATACCAGGCAACTTTATAGGAGTTTTTCCCCTTGACCCATTTTTGGCGGTTACGCCCATGAAACTGTTAAAAATAGTAAATTTAACACCTAGACATACCCCAAACTTTATATTAAGCATCCCCGTTCAAGAATTTACATAAAAACAACTTTTATGAGTGTTGCCCCTGTACCCATTTTTGGCGGTTACGCCCATGAAACTGTTAAAAATAGTAAATGTAACATCTAACATACCGCAAACTTTATATTAAGCATCTCCGTAGCAAGAATTCCCATAAAAACAACTTTTATGAGTGTTGCCCTGTACCCATTTTTGGCGGTTACGCCCATGAAACTGTTAAAAATAGTAAATTTAACATCTAGACATACCCCAAACTTTATATTAAGCATCTCCGTAGCAAGAATTTACATAAAAACAACTTTTGAAATTACTACCCCTGTACCCATTTTTGGCGGTTACGCCCATGAAACTGTTAAAAATAGTCAATTTAACATCTAGACATACCCAAACTTTATAATAAACATCCCCGTATCAAGAATTTCCATAAAAACAACTTTTGAAATTACTACCCCTGTACCCATTTTTAGCGGTTACGCCCATGAAATCGATAAAAAATTGAAATTTAACCTATTGGTATACCTCAAACATAATATTTGACACGCCCATGTATCAAATTTGCCTGAAAAAATCAACCAAAAATTAGTAGTATACAATGTCAATTAGGGACCCCAAAAGTGCGTTCAAACGCGCATAAATCCTTATATAAATACTCTACACGCACATCAACGCACATTTTTTGGTGCGGTTTTTCCTTATATGAGAGTCTTCATTTATTTCTTATATGAGAGTCTACCTGCAGATTTGTTTTTCCTTATATGAGAGTCTTCATTTTTCCTTATAGTCTATCCATCCTAAGTGCCATTGTATACTACTAATTTTTGGTTGATTTTTCAGGCAAATTTGATACATGGGCGTGTCAAATATTATGTTTGAGGTATACCAATAGGTTAAATTTCAATTTTTTATCGATTTCATGGGCGTAACTGCTAAAAATGGGTACAGGGGTAGTAATTTCAAAAGTTGTTTTTATGTAAATTCTTGATACGGGGATGTTTATTATAAAGTTTGGGGTATGTCTAGATGTTAAATTGACTATTTTTAACAGTTTCATGGGCGTAACCGCCAAAAATGGGTACAGGGGCAACACTCATAAAAGTTGTTTTTATGGGAATTCTTGCTACGGAGATGCTTAATATAAAGTTTGGGGTATGTCTAGATGTTAAATTTACTATTTTTAACAGTTTCATGGGCGTAACCGCCAAAAATGGGTACAGGGGCAACACTCATAAAAGTTGTTTTTATGTAAATTCTTGAACGGGGATGCTTAATATAAAGTTTGGGGTATGTCTAGGTGTTAAATTTACTATTTTTAACAGTTTCATGGGCGTAACCGCCAAAAATGGGTCAAGGGGAAAAACTCCTATAAAGTTGCCTGGTATTGCCTCATAGGTCAAAATCTATTTTTAGAAACTCCACGGGTATCCCGTCAGCAGTCAAAAGCTATTTTTAGTAACACTTCCGGTATTGCATCAGCGGTCAGTTCTATTTTTAGTAACACTTCCGGTGTTTCTGGCGTATATATAACGCGACTGTGAAGTTTGTAATCAGACTTTCGCTTACAGTTGTTGCCGACGGATGTGTCTTGTACCTTCAAACACATAAAAAGTAAGTGTTATATTAGATATTTAATGTTATAGTATGTTACTTTAGTAACCTATTTTCGATAAGTTGGTTGTTTAGTATCCACGTGTTACTTTTGTGACCTAACTTCGCTAAGTTGGTTTTTTAGTATCCACGTGTTACTTTTGTAACCTAATTTCGATAGTTTGTGTATCTCGTTGTTTACTTTTCTTGTTTTCTTTTCTTGTAATGTTTCAATTTCTTTTCTGCAGATGTCTAACACTTGTCATCTCTGCTCCAAAACTTTCACCCGGAGCCGGGACCTAAAACGACACGTTGCTAGTGTACATGGGCGTCAGGAATACAAATGTGATGTTTGTGAACGAATTTATAATAGAGCTGACAATCTTGCCAAACATATCAAGACAGAGCATCCTGTATCTCTTGCCTCAGTAGTTCCTGCATCACCAACTCCTGTGTCAACAGGTCACGTACCTTCGAAAGAGACCGGTGTTAACCCACATATCTGCCATATCTGCCAACAAAGCTTTACTGGGGCAAGCCATCTGCGAGTGCATCTTGCTAACCATGCCATAGCTGTGGACACCTCAACACGATCAACTCCAGCAGACCCACTTGTATCGACAACCTCACGCAAGCGGGCAGTAAAGAGTTCGACTCAAGAGCTCTCAGAGAGACCAAGACTTATTAATGAAATAGACTCTTTAAATAAGTTACCCCACGATATTAAGAAGCTATATAAGAACAACTGGTTAGCTATTAGAACACATGAACGTCGGAACAAATACATGGACACGTACACTATATTTCATCAACCTGATACTCCTATAGATTGGAAGACCCTTGTAAACCCAATTTTTCTAGCCCAGAAAAAGCGTTTCAAGGTGAATTATAGTCATCATCTAGTTTTAAGACATAAGGAGACACAGGGGCTGCGTTACTTTCACGCCAGCTCGAATAACGCGACAGGGTTAGACAAACCCCTGTTAGTTAACAACAGAAATGATTTTGAAACGTTTGTTGATAGATTAAATGAAAGTGATATATTAGGGTATGCAAATAAAAACAGGGAGACAACCAAATATACCTTAGAAGCATTAGTCAGTACGAGTGTTTATGTTTATAAACTCCAAGATTATCCTATAGGGTGTCTGATAGATATCCCACCCTACATTGCATCAAATCATGGTATTAATATCCTTCAAACCGATTCCCATTCTAAAGTTTACAATGATAATCTCTGCTTCTTCCGTTGTCTAGCTGTCCATCGAGGAACTGCAAATACTAATGTTAGGAAGGCGTCAAGACTACTTTTCAAACAGTTTAACCCGTCTCTAAAGTTAAGTAACTTTCACGGTGTAACTCTTGCTGAAATGTCTCTCTTAGAAAGTTGTTTTTCAGTAAATATAGATATTTTTGAGTTTGACTCTGAGCAAGCCTTGCGTATTGTCCTGAGAAGTGGCAGTAGTTATAGTGAAACTCTCCGTCTTTTACTTTACAAAAACCACTTCTTTTATATAAACGATCTTTCCCGGGCTAGTAAAAGCTTTTCTTGTGGAAAATGTGGGAAATTGTGGAAAAAGTTTGGGCGTATGGATAGGCACGGAAAAACTTGCACTGGGGATATGGCTGTAGAGACATATAAAGGTGGTGTTTATTCTTCACCTGAAAGTGTATGGGACGCGATCAGCGCTGAAGGGATCAGTACTCCAGAGTGTTTTATTTACCCATTCAGGGCGACATTCGATTATGAATGTTATTTTGATAGTAGGAATGTTCCCAAAGAGACGCACTCGACTACCTTTGTAGCTAAACACGTACCCCTCTCCTGCTCTGTAGCGTCAAATGTCCCAGGGTGGGAGGCCCCAAAATGCTTCATAACCAAGGGTGACCCAAAAATTTTAGTTAGTCAGATGCTTGATTATCTCACTGGTATAGCTGCTAAGGCATACTCGTTGTTGCGAGCTCGGTTTGAAAGTATTTTTACTCAACTCCATGCTCTGAATAAAGACAAGATAGTAGTTAGATTTGATGAGTATTTAAAAGAGCTTCCAGTTATAGGTTTTAACTCGGGGAAATATGACGTCAACGTCATTAAACCTTATTTAATAAAGCACTTCATGGATGCCACTGCCCAAGTGGGTGAAGAAGCAGAAGAAGAAGAAGAAGAAGAAGAAGAAGCCGCTGCTGCTAACGAAGAAGAGGAAGATAAAATGGAAGTAGACTACAAAGTAGAAAGACCGTTCAAGTTTATAGTTAAAAGAAACAATAACTTTATGTGTATTGCAACGCCGAATCTAAAATTCTTAGATGTAGTAAACTATCTAGCCCCCGGGTTTAGCTATAGTAAATATCTGGCGGCTTATAAGATTAGTGAGACAAAGGGTTACTTTTGTTATGAATATATAGACGACCCTCAAAAGTTGGACGAGACAGAACTACCCCCACACGAAACGTTTTATTCGTCGTTAAAAAATTCCAACATTTCCAAGGAGGAGTACGCTCTGTGCAAAAAGGTATGGCAGGACAATAACATGACCACACTTAGGGACTTTTTGGTGTGGTATAACAACAAAGATGTAGTCCCATTCTTAGAAGCCTTGGAGCAGCAGGTTCGCTTTTATGGGGAGCGGGGTGTAGACTGTTTTAAAGACGCCATTTCGGTTCCGGGTGTTTGTTTAAAGTATCTTTTTAAAACCATTGATAGGGGTGTAATGTTTAGTTTATGTTCGAGCAAACAGGCGAGTCTACACAAAATGATTAGAGATAATATCGTTGGGGGTCCCTCTATAATTTTTCATAGGTATCACGAGGTAGGCAAAACGCTTATTAGGGGTGGAAAGGTAGTCAAATCCATCCAAGGTTACGATGCCAACGCGTTGTATCTTTGGGCTCTGATGAACCCAATGCCAACAGATTACCCAATTATTAGAAGAATGGAGACCGGGTTTAGGGTCGAAAAAGATAACTATTATGTCCAACAAAGTAGAGAGTGGCTAACGTGGGTCGCCTACCAAAAAGGGGTGGAGTTGAAAACTCAGTTTAATGGAAGGGAGTTTCGGTTAGGTGATAGAAACATCCCCGTGGATGGGTGGGATAAATCCAATAGAAGAGGTTACAATTTTCATGGTTGTTTGTACCATGGTCACAAAGACTGTCCCCTCACCAAAGATAAAGAAAGAAACCCTGTTAATAATAAGCCATTGTTCGAGCTGTTTGAAAAAACATGTGAGATACACACCTACCTAACTGAGGAGGTAAAAGTCCCAGTAGAAGTTATGTGGGAATGTGAGTGGCAGGCTCTGAAAAAGTCTGACCCAACCATTAGGGCTTTCCTTTCTAAAGCCATCCCTAGAGCTAGACCCTCTTACTCTAAAGAAGGGCTCCCTCTCAGTGATAAACAGATTCTGGCTTCTGTTTCAGATGGGACATGTTTTGGTTTAGTAGAATGTGATCTACACGTCCCCGATCGCCTGAAGGAACATTTCAGTGAGATGACTCAAATTTTCAAAAATATTGACGTCACGCGTGCTGATATTGGTCCGTTTATGGGTGAATATGCCCTCAAACATAACTTGTTGTCAACCCCTCGTCGCACCCTAATCGGTAGTTATGTTGGGGAAAAAATTTTGTTGGCAACACCACTGTTAAAATGGTATTTAGACCACGGGTTGGAGGTAACAAAAATCTATCAAGTGATAGAATATCAACCGTCTAGTTGTTTTAAAAAGTTTGGAGAAATGGTTTCTGACGCTAGGCGGGCTGGTGATCTAGACGAAAGTCAATCTATAGTAAGCGATACGATGAAGCTCTTAGGAAACTCAGCCTACGGGAAGACTCTAACCAATAAGGCCAATCATAGCGCTGTCTCGTACGTTCAGGGGGATGAGATATCAAAAATGATAAATAGTTCCCGGTTTAAAAAGATGACTGAAATAGGGGAGGATCTTTTTGAAATTGAGATGGAGAAAAAGAAAACTGTTTGGGACTTACCCCTACAAATCGGTTTCTTCGTGTATCAATATGCAAAACTTCGTATGTTAGATTTTTATTTCGAGTTCTTAGATAAGTTTGTAGATAGGTCCAACTTTCAGTTATGTGAAACAGATACTGATAGTTTATACTTGGCGTTAAGTGCACCTAAGCTAGAGGATATAGTTAAGTCAGGTCTGCGGGATGAGTTTAATAGTGTATATAAAGACTGGTTTCCTGCTGAGTTTTGCGATGAACATACTAGCAAAACAGACTGTATAAACTGTAAGGGTGTTAAAGCATACACCAAACGAACGCCCGGGCTTTTTAAACTAGAGTACGAAGGGACAGCTCTTGTTAGCTTATGTAGTAAGACGTACCATTGTAGTGGGGATTACGATAAAATCAGTTGTAAAGGTCTAAGCAAGCAACACAACAAATTAGATAAAGATATGTTTTTAGAGGTTCTCGCTACGCAAAAGGCTAAGGGTGGGAAAAATGTAGGATTCAAAGTCTTAAATAATTCCATATTTTCCTATAGTCAAACAAGAAATGCTCTTTCCTATTTCTATATAAAAAGAAAGGTAGCTGATGATAACGTCTCGACTATGCCTTTAGATATTTAACTCTTTACACTACCAGCTTAGCCTAACCAGGAATCTCTAACAGTTTCACCCCTTATGATTCATCGACGCCACATAGCTAAGCAGACATCCAACTACATAGGTATAACTAAATGTTATCCTTGTACTATATATTTACTTCGTGTACTGAATATTTTTGTAATGTTATATAATATCAATGTATGTTATACACCTATTGAGATAATAAAAGAATAAAATATATCTTTGTCTTCTGTTTTATATTGATTGTTTTTCATTGATGTTGTATAATCTACTAACCTATCACTAACGATCAAGTACATAAAGAACTCCAAAGTCAGCATACACCAGACATAAACAGGTCACTTCCGGGGTCACTGGGACCAGCTGTCACGGTTAACTCCCCCTGCGCCTACAGTACATTAGGCGCGCCGCGCGCCTACTATATATCTTTGTTAATTTACGGGCCAAATGATATATTCAATGGACCCTTGTATACTACTCGCAATGCGTTATGTAGAGAAATATTGAGAACGGAGTATTCTTAACATAGGTAGGCTGTGATCAGCCATGGGAGAGGCAGTTATTAGTAACTTCATAGATGTAGGGAGTTATGAAGAGACATGCTAGAAAGGGTGGTTTACACCAAGATGGTGTTAGTTTTGTGCACAAGAGAACAATGTTACAATTATAGTGAGTATTGAGTTGGTGTCGAGAGTCGACAATACAACATTGTTGTTAAGGATGTTATGCAGAGTGATCCTGTTATGCAATAAACCAGTGAATGAGTTTCTTTTATTTGAGAGTCATTGTTATATTCTGTTGTCATTGTGATGTACCTGTCATCGCTTTGAACGGGCCAAGGGTGTCGCAGAGGCGAATAAGCACAACGTGAAGTACTAAGATCTCAATCGATCACGAAACCGGATAGGAGAGATGCTGTCTTCAGCCACTCAACATCCAATGCTGGGCGATGTCAGAGTCACCGCCTGGTGCTAGTTCTCATCAGGCCACAACGTATGAAAACTTGAGAGATGACGTGTGAGAAACACATGTCAACAATGTTATGATAGCAGCCATTGTTCAATTCAAGTAGAAGCCCTGGTCTGTGGAGACTGGGAATTATGATCAAGTTTTCCCGGTCAATCTAGTGTTGTCAGCACTTGAGTTCTTTCAAGCAGTCCAGTGCAAGCAGCTTCAAGTCAATTAAGCATATATCCAGAGAGCGCTGGAAATAGTCAATTGGTTCCTTCCAGTTAGTACCAGTGGTGGCTTCATAACAGCAAGTTCGGCAAGGCCTAACAAGGGTCGAGCTATCGAGAATCATCAATAGAAATATAACTGGAAATACCAACTGTGAGCCTGCAAATAGGGGCTTGCAGTGCGGAGCGGTATAAACAGTAGTAGAGACAAGGTGGTGTTTCACCCATAGCTTATCTACCACACTACGCAGTTATCCTGCTGCTCTCTCACACCTCACTCTGGTCTCTTCCTAACTCTCTCTAAGTCGTGGCTGTCGATGAATTCAGCCACTAGCACTCAACGTAGCTCTACTGCTACTCACGAATTTTGGGCGATCTGGTTTCCACGTACCCTCGCCTATATTGTTATCTCTTGGAGTGTCATACTCCGGATCGAGCCCTATCTTGATGTCTAGGGCCCCTAGGCGTCTATCTCGCTCAGCGCCACCTACACTTTCAGTGTCGCTGCTTCCTTGTCCCTCTATCTTATCCTTCTTTCACACCAAGCCTGAATCATGGCCTGTCTCTCCCCTCTTGTCACTGAATTGGTTACAGCTGCTACTATTGCCCTACTGCCTCATCTTCCCGCTTCTAATGCTAAGTATCGTAGTGGGACCACTCACTGCTTGACATTTAACTGTTCGTTGTTACTACTACACAACTACATCATCTTTATGCTTCCCATGAAGATGAACTTAGTGAGACTACTCACGGCTTCACATTAAACTGTTCGTCGAGACTACCTCACAATTATATTATCTTTATGCTTCTATTGAAGCTAAACTTAGTGAGACTACTCACGGCTTCACATTAAACTGTTTGTTGAGACTACCTCACAATTATATTATCTTTATGCTTCTATTGAAGCTAAACTTAGTGAGACTACTCACGGCTTCCCATTAAACTGTTTGTTGAGACTACCGCACAATTATATTATCTTTATGCTTCTATTGAAGCTAAACTTAGTGAGACTACTCACGGCTTCACATTAAACTGTTCGTCGAGACTACCTCACAATTATATTATCTTTATGCTTCTATTGAAGCTAAACTTAGTGAGACTACTCACGGCTTCACATTAAACTGTTTGTTGAGACTACCGCACAATTATATTATCTTTATGCTTCTATTGAAGCTAAACTTAGTGAGACTACTCACGGCTTCACATTAAACTGTTTGTTGAGACTACCGCACAATTATATTATCTTTATGCTTCTATTGAAGCTAAACTTAGTGAGACTACTCACGGCTTCCCATTAAACTGTTTGTTGAGACTACCGCACAATTATATTATCTTTATGCTTCTATTGAAGCTAAACTTAGTGAGACTACTCACGGCTTCCCATTAAACTGTTTGTTGAGACTACCGCACAATTATATTATCTTTATGCTTCTATTGAAGCTAAACTTAGTGAGACTACTCACGGCTTGACATTAAACTGTTCGTTGAGACTACCGCACAACTACATTATCTTTATGCTTCTCCTGAAGCTAAACTTAGTGAACTACTCACAACTTGACATTCTAAGGTTCGTGCTGTTAACTCTTAGACTATCCTAGCATTACTCTATACATTTCTACATACCACTGCTCCTGGAATAAGGTCCGTACCCTGCCGTGTCCACACACCAACTAACCTACTGGATCACTCTTGGGTGACTAACCCTTACTGATTCCCGTACCGGCTGCGTCATAAACCCACAACCGTCCGGATCCTCGCTACATCTCGAACGATCTTACCAATCTATCTTTTGTCCCATCTTTCCTTTTTCAACCAATCACCTCCCATGTTACAATTTCCGCCTCGTTCCTACATTGTCCTACAATTCTCGTGATCCACCCTGTGTTCACTTTCTTAACTTTCCACGTGGACCCCCAGATTCTATGATACTCACCTTCTTATCTCCCCTTGATTTCTTACTACCCACTCCCATCTTGTCTTGCATTATTTTATCTCTGCTACCTCCCTGCTTTACTGGTGGCCTCTTGTACAATAACACTTACTCAGTCTTTCCTTATGACGTCTTGTAAATAACAATTACTCAGTCTTCTCTATCTTGTGTCAACACTTGACCAGTAACTCCATACCTTGTTCACAATTTGTGTAACAGCTTCTACTGGTCTTCAGTGAATACAAAATTAGATAATTTGCATCTTTCCCCTTGAGTCGACTGTACGATATTCCTTTTTATTAAAAAAAAAAAAAATCTTTTATCTGAGCTCTTGTTGATCTATTTCGCGCGTATGTATATTAACACTGTGATCATTTCTTTGTGATTATTTCTGTTGATCAATTCTTAGCTTTTTTTGTAATCACAATAGTTTCACGAATATTGCCTTGATGTTCTCTTTACTCTTTTTGCCACCATTTTTATTTCATCCTTCATGATCTGTAGGGTTTCATTTTTGTCATCTTTATCGTTATTCTTTTGTTCCATTTCAGAAATTACATCGGTCCAGCTTGTGGAGACATTCATTCTAGATTTTCAGTTGCCAACGTTGTGCTATCAATGCCAGTCCTGGACCTTTGAAGCAAGAACAATGAGAAAAATAACTACTACCGAGATGGAATGTGTTAGACGAATGCCAGGAAATAACCACAAGATAAGATAAAAAATGAAGAACTGAGAAAAAATGCTAGGAATAACCACCGCCATTATATATATATATATATATATATAAACAGATAAAATGGTTCGGCCACGTGATAAGGCAGAAAGATCAAATCATAACACAACAAGCCTTCAACAAACGTTGCGAGAACACCAGACCCAAGGGCCAACCACGAAAAAGAAGGATTGACGGAATATTAAAAACACGGGGAGACATAACAAGAGCAGCAGAGGCGAAGAAGTAGAAGATGAATGTTGGATCTACTTTTAATTTTTTTTGGTATTTACCATAACCAGTTTTTCTTTTCTATTTTGTGAGGCCCTTGATAGTTTTCGTGTATATTCTTTTTTTTCGAAATGTTCTTTCTTTTGACAAGCTTCGTTTCGACTTGAATACTCCGTAGCATCTGTGAACGTTGCCCTGAAGTATCCATCTAGTCTTTCTTTTTTCCGCATCCAGTTTCCTTGGTGATAAGCTTATTGATCCCATCCAATATTTGTCTATTTGCCTTCCTATGTTTTAATCAGATGTTCATTTCACTTGTTTCTGAGTACTTCTTGTATCTTACAAAAGTGACCAATCTCAAATGGTTCCAATGTATTTTCACAGTTTGTTTTTCACATTTAAAATCAATATCTCGGAGCAATTTGGTACAAGCGTATTTTTAGTACAACGAAGATATCCATCATGCAGTTTCGTGAATTAGACAGAGAAACACCTATCTTGAGCAATGTTAGCGCTTAATGGAAGAAACTTGAATGACAGCCTATAGTCTTAAATGACTACCTGATGTATTATTTTATTTTGTTCTTTGCAGAAATTGCGTGGTTGATAATGTTGAAATAATATACACACACGAAATCTCTTTCTCATATATATATATATATATATATATATATATATATATATATATATATATATATATATATATATATATATATGTATATGCACATTTACAATAATGAACATATATGATATGCATATAAGACTGATTTTATTAAAATGTGTGCAGTGAACGCGGGGTTCATGATAGAAGCTCTCATATCTGTTGACATAAGTCAGACACAGTAGAACCACTGAAATATGTTTGTTCAACAGGCCGCAAGCACCACAACTAGAACAAATAACAATTCTATCGTTAATTAACAGTATTTTTAATGTGACTGTGTGCACTTTAAAGTTGGGGCTACATTTGATCTCTTCACGTACTGTTAATTTTCATTTGATTATTTCTTTTCTTTTCTTGAACAAACAATAACTACAGAAAATAGTTTGTGCACTACAATCATTGCAGAAATCGCACGTGGTTCTCTGTAAACACTGCTATTATGGTATACATGATAACGCGAGCGCAACCTAACGGGGGCATTTCTGAGAATAGTGTTGATAGAGGAGGGGGTGAGATATAAAGCTGTACTTTGTTTCGATAAAACAACATTGAGTAGAGTACTATTTTCTCTTATTTATCATGTGGCTATCATTTGTGTTCTGTTTGCCTCACGTTCAAGGCGCTGTGAACTATGGCTCAGTGTAAACAAAAAGGAATACGGGTCAGGACGGACGAGATTCCTGAGTAATAGTGACTGAGTGAGTGAGTGAGTGAGTGAGTGAGTGAGTAAGTGGGTGAGTGTGTGAGTGAATCAGCGAGCGAGCGAGTGCTTGAGTGAGTAAAAAGAGAAGAGAATAATGAATTTTAACGAAAAAAAAATTAAAGTAACAAAAAAAGGCGAGTAAACGAAGCTGAAATACAGAACAAACAAAAAGCAGAGCAGCAAAGAAAATTCGATAACAAAAAGATAAGGAGAACATTATAAATAAATATTGAATAAAACTAAGTCGAAGCGACGAAAACTAAGGATCCCATACAGACACACAAAAAAGATGAAGAAATTCAACAAAAAGATAAATAAACGAAACAGAAAGTGTTAAAGGAAGATTTAAAAAAAAAACTGAATGAGGAAAACGAAATATTAAGTGGCAAAAAGAAGAAACATTTTTCGGGTTGAATCAACTTTGTCAGCATAAATAGTTATATGTTTGTCACGCCAACCAAGATAAAAATGTAACAAATAAACCGTCGACACCAGAAAACGTGTGCAATGTAATAAAGGACATGCAACAGAGGTTCGTGGTCTCAGACTAAAACAAATATATCTCAACCTAATCTCCAGAACTAGTAATTGTCAAAAGACGTTTGCAGACGTGGTACCAGATCAATGTGGCATTTCTGGGTGAGCTCTGAGACGATGTAATAAAACATGAGAAATGACGCAAATAATTTCATTTATTCCTTAAAAACTTATATAGAAATTGGCAATGCGTATAGATCACACTGCGCCACGATTAAAGGCCAAGATCTATAAATCAAATTCCCCATAACGCAATCACAGCGTGACACGATCATGTCGATAATGCATTTTTGTTCTGCTTATTTGTGTTTAAATAGGTTATTGGACACGTTGTTTGGGTTTTGTTACATTTATCATGTACTGCCGTTTCTCGATTTGCGTCCATACAACATACATCTGTCAACACTTACGTTCAGTTTTTCATGTTGCCAACATGTTACGTTACGTTACGTTACGTTCTGTTATGTTACGTTATTATCATCATCACTGCACTCAGGACACATCCATAGGTGTCCCGAACTTGTCTTTAAAATACTCAGAACCTTCAAGGAGAATACTGCCGCTACCGCGAGTGATCATTACTTGCTCTAGAGTCTTATGTACAATCCAGTGTTCTGAAGCACGCAGGTGCACTATTTTCTCCACATTTATTTGTGTATTAAAAGTGAATATTGTGCCAAGTCCACCAGCATCATACAACCTAAAGACAAGTCTCATCAACTTCTCTAGAAAGGTACATTTTTTATTATCCAATTTAAAAAGATGAAAGTTTTAACTTCTTCTTAAGCGATCAGTGTCTCCTTTGCATTTATACGTCTTGAACAGCATGAGCGGTGCGTTTGACACAGATGTTTGTTGATGATTTTTTAGTAATTGTGGTAAATGTTATGACTTTTGAAACAAAGCTTGAGTGCAATTCTGGTATTTACTTTAAAAATGATCATAATAAATGCTATAAAGTAAATTGTTACAATATATGCGATTAAAATGATTATTTTACACCAGAAAATTACATTTATCAAAATCTGAAATATGTATTCCCATTAACGATATATATATATATAAATATATTTAATCATAATATCTATTTAATCTAGAATATTTATTTAATCTAGAATATTTATTTAATCTAGAGTATTTATTAAATCTAGAATATTTATTTAATCTAGAATATTTATTTAATCTAGAATATTTATTTAATCTAGAATATTTATTTAATCTAGAATATTTATTTAATCTAGAATATTTATTTAATCTAGAATATTTATTTAATCTAGAATATTACTTTTTTGCTAATCCAAATTTTGAACCACTCCAGTGAAATATCAATAGCAGGAATGAAGGTTATGTAGTTCCTTCATGACATCTTCGCTCCTACATGTTGATACATTTTTATGATTACAACTTAAATACCACGTTGAGATTAAAGGATGCAGCTCTGTTGAGGTCGTTACCTATTATCCAGTTTGTTTTGCTAGATTAATCCGTGCGCTATATTATAGAATATATAAGGAAACAACAGATAAAATGGATCAAAACACAACACAACAAGCCTTCAACAAACGTTGTGACAACACCAGACCCAAGGGTCGACCACGAAAAAGATGGATCGATGGAATATTAGACGCACTAGGAAACATAACAGCAGCAGAGGCGAACAGAAGAGCAAAAGACCGCAAATTATATCTCCCCTCGACGCTGAAAGGCACATGAGGAAGGAAAGAAGAAGAAGAAGCTATATTTTCATATTTGTCGTGTTGACAAGAAATGCGTTCATGTAAGTTGTGGTTTTCAAATCTGTTTGAGTGTTCCACCGTGTCGCTGAAGGCTATTTGTGAAAGTGTGCTCTGAGATTGCAGCGACCTGCTCTGAGTGAAAATCTTGGTCTACTCATGCCAACGTAACTTGGTCTGTACTTCGTTCTGAATTTCATGCCCACAAAGTTTATTTAATTATTTCGAAAACTGTTTGATGAATCTCAGTAACTTTTTTCACGAAATCTTATTTTTTCACCGACTTTAAGTCAGATTTTTTACCCTGCTGTTATGCATTTAGACAAGATTTTGTTACATTGAGGTATATAAAAATATGATTGTCTTGGTTGTCCTAATTTTAAGGAGTTTATATATATATAAAGTAAAGAGCCCCCGTCACGCCAAGTGGCGTATAGGGAATATGGTGTTAGTGACCATACATTTTACAGACCTTCAGTAAATTTGGGGTAATGTGGTCGGTAAAAATCGGGTACTCATTTAAGGCTGGGTGAACCCGGAAGTTGTCGATCGGGATCGAACCCTACCTCTTGTCCTTTGTAGTCCAGTTAAATATATATATATATATGTTTATATTATGGAATCATTATCTTGGACTTGTATTTTTCATATTGTTCTTTTCACTCTGCTTTCCTTGGCTTGTTTAAGGTCTGGTCTAATCCCCAGAAACTGGTAGGTTGAGCTGTACGAAGTTTCCTCCCCTCATTGCAAACGTTTGTCTGCCTTTTCATTTCCGGAGAAGCCGCAGCATGCTTGTATCAACTGCAGGATGAATTCTATATCCCCCGCCCCGCTCGGACGGCAGACATACGTTGTTCTTTATTCATCGGATGAGTCTGTTATGTTTGAGACTTGATATGGCTTGTGGATAGACCTAGCATCATTGTGGATGGCTTTTCTTCGTTTGTTTTTTTTTAACTCAGAGTGTGTGTGGACGTGCGGAGTACAATTTCTTTAACCTGAAAAGTTTGAACAATTCTTATGGACGTCTATGTTCAAGAGTATCTCTCTCTCTCTCTCTCTCTCTCTCTCTCTCTCTCTCTCTATCACACACACACATGCACACACGCACGCACCCCCACACACACACGCACGCACACACATTAATAATGTCACCTACTTCATCTCCTTGTCCTCTACTCATTATTTGAGTACACCATAGACTACGTGTGGGCATACACAAACCCACGCATACACGTCATTAATTAGTGAAAAATATCCAATGTCATACCGTTAGACGTAAATAATGACTCGATTCGCGGAGGCAGCCCGACTCGCTATGCAGTCCGATGAGAATAGGAAACTGATATCAGAATAAGAGAAATAATGGGCACTCTGCAACAACCAGTCATTGATGTTTTGTAATGGTACATTATCAAAACTATTCGGGAAGATATATTGTCTTTATCAACTCCCTTAGTGTAATAATAGGACAACAGACAAGAAAATCACTGGAGTCTGTATAAATGTGGTTTTACAGAAGAATTTTGACAATATATGGACAGCTAAGAAGAGTAATGAAAATGTTCTGAAAGAGGTCAAAGCAAAACGAGAGCTAATTTCAAATATTATGAAGAAACAATCATCATTTTTTGGCCGTGTGATGAGAAGAGAACAACTAGAATATATTGTAACAACTGGAAAAATTGAGGGACGAAGAGACAGAGGGAAGCAAATAGAAAAGATACCAGACAGCTTAAGAGAATGGCTTGGCAGAAGGTCAACAACAGAAATGATAAATAACTGTCGAGATCGAAAGTTGTGGAGAGACATGATCACCTAAGCCAGCAGGCCGGTACTTGATGCTGATGATAGTGTACCTTCTGTGTCTCTTGCTATCAGTTCGTCGTCATGTTCATTGTCTTTCTCAGGCATTATAATTTTTCAATCATCATCTATCTCCAGCATTATCATTCTTCAATCATCGTCTATCTCCAGCATTATCATTCTTCAATCATCGTCTATCTCCAGCATTATCATTCTTCGATAATCGTCTATCTCCAGCATTATCATTCTTCGATAATCGTCTATCTCCAGCATTATCATTCTTCAATCATCGTCTATCTCCAGCATTATCACTCTTCGATAATCGTCTATCTCCAGCATTATCATTCTTCGATAATCGTCTATCTCCAGCATTATCATTCTTCGATAATCGTCTATCTCCATCATTATCATTCTTCAATCATCGTCTATCTCCAGCATTATCATTCTTCAATCATCGTCTATCTCCAGCATTATCATTCTTCAATCATCGTCTATCTCCAGCATTATCATTCTTCGATAATCGTCTATCTCCAGCATTATCATTCTTCGATAATCGCCTATCTCCAGCATTATCATTCTTCAATCATCGTCTATCTCCAGCATTATCATTCTTCGATAATCGTCTATCTCCAGCATTATCATTCTTCGATAATCGTCTATCTCAAGCATTATCATTCTTCGATAATCGTCTATCTCCAGCATTATCATTCTCCGATAATCGTCTTTCTCCAGCATTATCATTCTTCGATAATCGTCTTTCTCCAGCATTATCATTCTCCGATAATCGTCTTTCTCCAGCATTATCATTCTTCGATAATCGTCTTTCTCCAGCATTATCATTCTCCGATAATCGTCTTTCTCCAGCATTATCATTCTCCGATAATCGTCTTTCTCCAGCATTATCATTCTTCGATAATCGTCTTTCTCCTGCATTATCATTCTCCGATAATCGTCTTTCTCTAGCATTATCATTCTTCAATAATCGTCTATGTCCAGCATTATCATTCTTCGATAATCGTCTATCTCCAGCATTATCATTCTTCGATAATCGTCTTTCTCTAGCATTATCATTCTCCGATAATCGTCTTTCTCCAGCATTATCATTCTCCGATAATCGTCTTTCTCTAGCATTATCATTCTCCGATAATCGTCTTTCTCTAGCATTATCATTCTTCGATAATCGTCTTTCTCTAGCATTATCATTCTCCGATAATCGTCTTTCTCCAGCATTTTCATTCTTCGATAATCGTCTTTCTCCAGTATTATCATTCTCCGATAATCGTCTTTCTCTAGCATTATCATTCTTCGATAATCGTCTTTCTCTAGTATTATCATTCTCCGATAATCGTCTTTCTCCAGCATTATCATTCTCCGATAATCGTCTTTCTCTAGCATTATCATTCTCCGATAATCGTCTTTCTCTAGCATTATCATTCTTCGATAATCGTCTTTCTCTAGCATTATCATTCTTCGATAATCGTCTATCTCCAACATTATCATTCTTCAGTCATCGCCTACCTCCAGCACTCTCTCCAGAGATGATCCAATGATATTTGATGTTCGTTGTTTGGATCATAATTCATCATCAATGACGTTATAACTACTTATATTCTTCCTGTATTCATTTTACCCACCTCCTCTATCTCTATTTCATTCCTTTCATCACATCCTCTTTCATTAACTCTCCGCCCATACATCCATCCATCCTTCCGTCCGTCCGTCCGTCCGTCCATCCATCCATCCATCTGGTTGTCTGCCCCCACCCCCGTTTTGCATATTTGTCTCCATATATGTATATTTATATTTGGTTATTTTGGTTATGGAAGGCCCCGGTATCACTGCAAACGAATTAAAATCCATAATTGCTCAACCGCCCGTGCCAGCGGAATCATCCTAATTAATATCTCATCTCCCAAACAAAGAAAGGTAACTGTAGTCCCCACCGTAGCAGTCTCAGTACACGCCAAAAGACATAAGGCGAAACCGCGCAGAAAGTGAACACAGCCAACTGTTCCTTGTCTTACGATATCATCATTCATCGTAAACAATTGGAATATCAAACATGATCAAAACGGATGAGACACACAGCTCACGGTGTGCACAGAACACTTAACTCTAGCTACTGCAACAAGCCTGACTTTGAATATGAGGAAACTGCAACAAGGAACAATTTTCATGCATAGCCTTCAATTGTTCCCACCGCCTATCCACCATATACCATGGAAGTTCACGTCCTCTTGAAAATGATGATCGTCGTATTTTAAAAAAAAATGTATAGCGCTTGATGATGTTAGGCCATCGTTGTTGACTCCAATTCCGAACATATAGACACACAGTTAGTCGTCAGATTATCCCCGTCGCACATCAAACAACAAACCGTAAAATTAGCGTACGGCAGTTCTAGGGATGTACGATGAGCCATTCGTATATTTATATATGCCTATCTAGTTTCCTTGTTCTTTAACGACATAGTTACTTTTACATTTTTCCGTTTTGTTTCCGTTACTTCCAGTTGCAGCCACATTCCATAGTACAGTTTCGCTACTACCCATCGCTTGCTCATTATTTTCTCGTTCCCTCGACTCATCCTCAATCTGTTTACTCTCGTACTGACGAACCCCACATCATCATCGTCATGCGCAAGGCGGACGTTCGTAAACTGGAAGGTTTTAATTATGACAGCTCAGACTACACGATGGCTGCTCTTATGTTCTCACGTCGTCAGGAAATTATCGCAACTTTAAGCGGGCTCCCCGAGACCACTAACTAGAATGTTGGAATATCTTCAAAGGTTTTAGACTGTCCGTTATTTGAAGATAATGACTGAAATAGGAGCTAGAATTTTGAAGACAAGAGTATAAGATGGGGGTAAATAAAAAAGCTAACATTTGATCATCGGAGGAATATTAGTATCTGGTTAAACATATCTGGCTTCAGTGTTTCCACATTTGTCTCGCCTGTGCAGTACTTAATGGGAAACTGAAATATAAAGAATTCCAGCGGAGCTACCGAAGAAGAAATGCATTAGGTAAAGCAAAATATCAATTTACTGATAACAGGATTCGTAGTTAACACAGACAAATGATGATGTGCCTCGGGCTTTGTGATACTCTCTAGTTTTAGATTTTTTTTTCTCTGTTTTCATTGCTTTTTATCCTGGAAATTGTATTAGGTGTCAGAGTGTTTGTCTTACTTGTTCTTAATATACTTGTCTAACGTGTTATTATGTTTGTATTGTGTTTGTCTTATGTATGAATGCGCTTGATTGTCTTAAGTGTTAATGTGTTTGATTACCTTACATGTTAATATGTTTCATTGTCTTACATGTTAATGTGTTTGATTATCTTACATGCTAATGTGTCTGATTGTCTTACATGTTAATGTGTTTGATTGTCTTACGTGTAAATATGAATGTTTTACATATTTATGTTTGTGAATGTCTTACGTGCTAATATGTTTTAATGTCTTACAAGGTAATATGTTTCAAATCAAAATATGACACAACGGTCTGCGAAGACACCAGATCCATGAAAGATTTTTTACTTTTAGTATTTCAATTTGTTTCTCTTCCTCTATTTTTTTCCTACCTTCATCATCATCATCATCATCACGTGCCATACCAGCTGGCGTAAGCAATTATGTCCTAACAGAATTATCTGTCCTCAGCGCATCTTAGCAATGTTTACCGTGCCACGACACCAACACTATAATTTTCTTTGTCTAACGCGATCTCTTGATTTTGTCCATTTGTAACCAAGGATTCCAACTCTCCAATTTCTAGGTTCAGCCAATCTTAAATGGGCATGGAGATTCTCCGAAGGTAAAATGGCTTGCTTAGTGCTGACCATAGTCTTCAGAAAGTGCCGACGATAAAAGAAAAATATAGGCACTATCACAATGTAGCGTGTAAGCCAAATTCGAGGCTTGGCGAAATTCTTTCTTCGAGGTTCTTTCCTCTTCTTCTTCTATTACAGTGAACGAAGATTTATATTTTTCTTTATGACAACAATATCCGCATTACCCTCCAGTTTGTAATGGATGAAATAGCATCCGAAATTGATAGAGAAATCACGTGTTGAAGGTCAGAGAGCTTGTCTCAGGAACATGAAAGAAGTTTGGCCTATAGACTCCAAAAATGCGTTTGAAATAAAAAAAAAAGGTCATGATGAATTATTTCAGTTTGATTCTTCATCTTTCACGAGTGATCTGATTCCAGAAGAAAAGTCGCTCTTTTGATTGCTAATCTGAATGTTCCTCCTTGTGTTGTCTGTCTCAGTGAATGTAATCTGTAGGGAGTATTTGTTGTCCTTGTTTCATTGTTTCCTGCATCGCCTTCATCTCCGTTCTCCAGAAATTACAGTAAAACCTCCATTATTGTTTTTTTCAATCCATTATGGCGCTTAATATAACACATTTATTTGAAGTGTCTTTTCTTCAAGAACTTCATTAGCCTGATTTATTGGCAGTTACCTTTTGTTAGCCAACCTTCGTTGAACTTCATTAACCTGATTTATTGGCAGTTACCTTTTGGTAGCCAACTTTCGTTGCGGAGACGGCACTCGATGATGATGACCTTTTGTTGGTTATTGTGTCCAATCACAATATTTGGAAGGTTCCGCTTTAGCATTTCATCTCCAATAATGACAGTGTCTTATCCTCTGCCTGAGTCGGTGTCCATAGCTCCATCCATAAGTTGTAGCTAAACAAATACAGACCGGAAGTAAGTAACGAGTAAAGAGCCCCGTCACGCCAAGTGGCGTATAGGGAAATATGGTGTTTGTAAACATAGTTTTTATAGACCTTCGGCGCAGTGCATGATTTTTGGGGTAATGTGGTCGGTATTACGCCCGTACCGTTTAACTTTCCCAGAAAAAAAAATATCCGGTACCTATTTAAGGCTAGGTGGATCCGGAAGCTGTCGATCAGGATTGAACTCGACCTCTTGTCCTTTGTAGTCCAGTTCACTAACCACTAAGCTATCGCGGCTACAGACCATAATGCTTGACAATATAATGTTTTGCCATAGACAATTTGTTTGGAACTAATATTTGAGAAGTAATTATCATCTCTTCTTAATCTCTACAAAACGTTCTATATTTCTAGTTGTGACTGACCCTTGATATTTGAAGCTGTTGACAGTGTTCAGCTTGTTTGCATTTGTTATCTCATAAACATTGTTAATTGTATTGTTATCACGATCATTCTCTTTTTGTGATATAATTTCTGCGTTTCACTGCACTTCTGTGCTGATAGTCAAGCATTTTGACGATTTTCTTTTATCGCCATGTAGTTAGATTTGTTTACATATCCTTATATATTTTTGTGTGTTGTTGTTTGTTGGTCTGCTGAATGCCTACTTGACCGAAACGTCGACTTTTGTTTTGTCCATTACCACGTAAAGCTGTCACCATATCACTTTTTTCTTCTTTAGAATTGCTATTATCATCAGCTTTACAGCAGCTTCGTATCTCAATGCATCCTTGGCGCATCTTGATGCCTTTACTTCTTATCTAAAATCTTCTCTATTTGTCGTCCGTGATCTCTATTTCCATGCATTTTGCCAGTTATAACCAAGTATTCCAACTTTCCTCTTCTCATGATGTTCCGGAAATGTTGATTCTTTCTTTCTGATGTTTTTTTATGAACTCCCTTTTTCTTTTGACCTCTTTGAGAATTTCCTCGTTGGTCTTTTTAGCCGTCCAGCTGTTTGCAGTTTCAACATTCTTCAGAGAAATACCATCTCTGTGGCCTCTAATCCACATTAGAGTCTTTTCATTTGTTTGTGTACTGTCCGTGATTCGCTTCCATAGGTCAGAATTGACTCTATTTAAGGCCGCCGAACTTCTATTGATATAGACTTGTTGCACAAGGCGTTTTTCATTTTTCGAAATGCTATTTTGATCTGAACTATTCTGCTTTTTATTTATGTTATGCATCTTCCATCTGATGTTATTATTATTCCCAAGTATTTGAGGCTACTCACTTGTTTTGAATTTGTCGCGTTTTAAAAATGTTTTGTTGCTATTTATTGCTATTTTGTTGAATAACAGATACACCACTTTAATATCCTTGATTTCAGCTTCGCTATTTTTGTTTTTAAATATTAAAATCCGTAAAGTTGCTGTACCGCCATTTTGTATTCTTCTATTATTTTTGTCTGGTCATTACACTAGCTTGATATGATATATTCCAAGTGACAGAATTATTGATGCCTTGCACGATATACGCAATACATGTTTATGTTGACTGTAGAAAGGATACGTTCTTTCCCTTGCCACTTATCACGCCCAGAGTTTACGTGTACTTGGTACACGTTTATACTTTTAGACAGCAGTAATACTGCATTTATAGACAGCAGTAATACTGCATTTATAGACAACAGTAATACTGCATTTATAAACAGCAGCAATACTACATTTATAGACAACAGTAATACTGCATTTATAGACAGATTATACTACATTCTATATAATACTACAATATCTATATTATACTAATATATACTACTATCAATAATACTACATTCTCAGACAATATTAATATTACATTCCCAGACAGCAGCAATACTACATTCTCAGACAGCAGTAATACTACATTCTCAGACAGCAGTAATACTACATTCTCAGACAGCAGCAATACTGCATTCCAGACAGCAGAAGTACATCATTCGCAGACAGCAATAATGCTATTTTATTACACATGAGTAAAACTGTCATATCAGAAAGTAGTACAACTTTAACATTTGAATAAAATGGTGTAAACATTAAAATAGTGATGTTATGCTATAGATTATTGGACAATTTCCACTGAACCATTAATCTTCACTTTGTGGGATGGGTTTCTAAAAACAGATTCTATTTCTCCTATATAATTTACTGGGTATTGATTTATGCTTTCTTGTCTTGAAATCTGAACGTATACAGAGGTCATCACAATTAATCTATTCCTCGATATGTTGTTTTGTCTAATCCAAGAAGCATAGAAACGAAGTCTATAGCTTGTTTCATAATTCGTGCTCAACTTTTAAAATCAATATCTTTTAAACCGCTGTTTGTAATTTTTTCAAAATTTACATGTAAAGTTATAATGATTAGAACCCAACAGGGAATTAATTTCATTAAAAACAAACATTTGGTTATTATTATTGCTTATTTGATTTATATAAATTTATAACGACCCATTGATGTAGTCAAAACTTAGTGTTTACAGTATTTAAGTTAAAAATAGCGATTACAAATCTATACACTGTCAAATTTACGATTTTGCACGCTTTAAACGTGGGTTTTCTGACACAATTAGAAACTTGTAGTAAACACGAGACATTGTGTGTTCCATTTCCGTTAAATCATAGGTGTAGACGTGAAACGCTAACATTTATCATGAGTCTTAAAATGAAATTCTGCAGTTTACAAAACATCGCAATAAAAATGTATGACTATTTTTGCAAAGAGGCTAAACGAGGAAGATTATTTCATTCTTTAGAAAACCCTGAGAATAGGACAAGACATATTTTGGATTTATCTAAACGGTCATTTAATCGCTGGATTCAAGCACGTGACCGTCAATGTTCCAAATATACAAAATCACAAGGAAGAGCAAAAATGTTGGATAATTTCGACAGTGAACTTATTAGAAGTGAAATTCGCAAAATGTTGGGTATGAATGAAACTTTTACAATAAGAAAATTAATAGTATCGCTGAAAAAGAACAACAGTATTGAAATATCAAAGTCTACATTATGGAGGAATGTGAGAGCTGCAGGCTTTACATTCAGAAAGTATTCCAATGGACGAAACATGATCTGTGAGAAGCCACATATAGTAGTCATGAGAAGCAAGTACTTACGTGAAGTAAAAGAGGTGCGCAAGCAAGGTTATGATATTGTGTACTTGGATGAAACATGGATCAATGCTCACCACACTAACCAAAGGGAATGGCAGTCATCAGATGGAAAGATTAAGAGATTAATACCTAGCAGCAAAGGACAGCGCTTGATAATTGCTCATGCAGGTAGTCGACAACATGGACTAATACAGAATGCAGAGCTCATTTTTCTTTCAAAATCCATAGACAATCGGGATTATCACTCTGAGATGAATGGTCACATATTTAGACATTGGATTGAAAGTTCTGTTCTTCCATCACTAGATCGACCATCTTGCCTAATAATGGACAATGCAGCATACCACAACATTGTTGCACTTGAAGATAAAGTCCCGACGTCATCCAGTACAAAAGATGCTATTAAGATATGGCTCACAAAGGAGCACATACAATTTAATAACATGTACTTAAAACCTGAATTATTATCTCTAGTAAAGCAAAAACAGAGGACAAAGATTTTTCAAATAGATAAGATTATCCAAGAGCACGGTCATATAAGTTTGAGGCTGCCACCTTACCATGCTCATTTAAATCCAATAGAACTAATCTGGGCAAAATTAAAAGGACAAGTGGCAGATGAAAATACAACATTCAAAATATGCGATGTAAAGACTCTTGCTAATCTCGCTTTATTAAATATAGACAAAGATTATTGGGCTAAATGTGAAGACCACGTCTTAAAACAGGAAGAGGAATATTGGAAAAATGATGGTTTGTGGAATGTCAACCCCAAACAGTTATTAATCTTTTAGACTCGTCTGATTCAGAATGAAAGTATATAGCCCCCACAATGTTGGCCCCTATATTACCTTAAATTAGTTCAACAAACGGTCCTTTTCAGGACCACACAACTATGAAAATTGGACATACAGGTATACCTTGATATTATCGTCCGTCCTCGAACTGAGCAGACAATAATTATCCTGGTGTTTTGTTTTATCCAGTTATTTCACCATTACGGCCACGCCTTTACCTAGTGAAAATTAATCGTAGACCAGCAACTACGGTAATTTCTATTCTTTAGGGCTTCACAATTTACAATTTTGACAAACATCAAAGAAATATCGCCGCTTTAAGATAACTGCAGCTGCAAGATATTTGTTAAATATACATTTAAAGGGTCTTTTGCATTCTAATAACATTTGGAAAATTTCAAAAGTATTTAACAAACGGTTAAAGAGTAATAGCGTTTTGAAGTTGGGCATATGTTTTGAAACGAGCTATAGTACAATTGTTAGGATACGGTTTGAAAACCGCTGTAACTTCATACACGAACTGTAGCCAATTCCCAATTCCCCAGAGAGCGCCCGACGGCATCAGTCCCACAGGCTCGTCACCCGTGAAAGTTGTTGTAAATATCATTGTGTTGTTGATGGATCGATTTCAAAAGTCGTGGTGTCAATCAATGATTTTTTTTTTTTGAAGGGCAGTTCGTGCCAGTGAAAATTATGAACATCCTCATTGTTCTGGAACATAGCTGACTAAGAACCTCACAAGAGTTCTCCAGATGAACAACATATACATATTAAAATAGCGATACACTTTTTATTTTTACTTATGTGTGGATTTATGTACAACATTGTAACTGTAGCGTTAGAGTTAGAACTTTCCAAACATATTTTTTTGATGTATCGAGAATTTGCAGAAACCATTACATAATGAATGGTTCAGTTAGATAGAGTCAGCATTAATTAATTTTTATCTCTGGCTGAAGACGACACATTGCACAGAAGTCGTACTTCACCACGATCGACGATTTGCCGCTAGTTCTTGCAGTTCTTGGTTGTTTCTTAGGCCCATGGTTCAGCCTTCCCAAGTAAGCGTTCTGCTTAGCAATTCTCTTGGTCTGCCTTGTTTTCTTCTTAACAAAAGGTGTCCACGTGAGTGGAGACAATAATAATAAATGAATATTATTTATAGGGAAACTTCCGAGGCGATAATCAGCGAATCAATTCAGAGGAAGAGGGATGTTTACAGCACTCGGAAAAGTGGCAAATAATCAACAACAACAACAACAAACAAAGAACAATATATGGACCGAAGCAGAATCGAACCCGTACTCAGTCCTTAGTCACTGCCATCATCTCCATTGTCATGCTACTCGTGATCATGACGTATGCACCACTTTTTTCTTGACCGAGCGTGCTGTAAATGCCCATGCCTGCCGAGCGTGCTGTAAATGTCCATGCCTGCCGAGCGTGCTGTAAATGCCCATGCCTGCCGAGCGTGCTGTAAATGCCCATGCCTGCCGAGCGTGCTGTAAATGCCCATGCCTGCCGAGCGTGCTGTAAATGCCCATGCCTGCCGAGCGTGCTGTAAATGCCCATGCCTGCCGAGCGTGCTGTAAATGCCCATGCCTGCCGAGCGTGCTGTAAATGCCCATGCCTGCCGAGCGTGCTGTAAATGTCCATGCACTTCTTTGGTGTCGTCTTACAGATCCGTCTGTATAGATTACTGCATCTTTCTCATCGGTGTTATCACAGAGGAGACCATTGACCTCCGCATTAACCACGACTGAGTTCTGTTCCCTACTTTTCCTGTCGAGTGTGACAATACACGAGAAAGTCCCTTTTAATGACGGAGGCACCGGTATCCACTCCTCGCCAACGTTGATATTGGTAAGCTCACAGACCTGTTTGATGACATCTTATACCCGGCCCATCCATGATTTATCCAGCCACCTTTATCTTAGGTTATTGATTATCTTTCTATTAATGTTTAGGCCTGACATCTCTATGATGTTTTTATAGATTTGCTCAGTACATATTATTACAGCTTGTTAACACTCTGTCACCACGACCACATTTTGTTTGTTTTCGGTATTATCACGTATTTACTGAGTAAAACATTTCACTAATCAGTTACTTTGATATTCAAGGAAATGGTTTAAACAAAAATAATAGCAATGCATCAATTTCTAATTGAGATTGGTCACGTGATCCTATTAATCACGCACTATGTTTAAATTTAATAATAAATTGTATGATTTATATTTTCAGGCTTTCTGTAATGACTAAAGAGAAATGATCATGTAAAGGGCGGATAATTACACTTTGATCATTGGGATTGTCAATTTCCGATTGTGGAGAATGTGACTTCAAACTCAGTGGAGGTAAATTAAATGTATTGACAAGTAAGACGTCGATATGGAAGATGAAGTCAGGATGGTATTGTGTAGAGAGTGAGTAAGAGGGAGGGAGAAATAGAGGTAGAGGGAGGGTGAAAGAGAGGTAGAGAGAGAGAGAGAGAGAAAGAGAGGTAGAGAGAGAGATTGTGAGGTACAAAGAAAGTAAAAAAGAAAGACTGTCAGAAATAGGATGCAAAGTTTATGGGTTAGACTAAAGAAGATAGGGGGAGCAGTGTAGATGAGAAAAAGAGAGGTAACGAAGACGAGAGAAAGAGTGAGAGAGACATGGAGGAAAAAAAGATGAATAAACAGAAGAGACATCAATAGTTAGTGATGTACTATCTATTCTGTGCCATCAGTGAATCAGGTCAACATTATTTTCCAAATTGGAAATTACAGTTTATTGCGCAGTAACGTAAAGGAAGGTACTCTACCAGCACACATTAATACCATGTCTTTCCAATGTCTCTCAGCCAATCATAGCTAACCTTACCCTTGTGCAGAGATTCACAACAAGACCTTGACCCCGTGTTTACCGCACGTGGCAGAGGGTTTAACCCTTCATGTTTTGATTACCCAAAATACCCTAGTCAGCTGCACATTTTCTGTAGCGACTTTAATTACCCCTGGCAGAGCACTACTTAGCGGTCCTTTATGACAAGCTGATTGATAGTTCCGAATTCATTGCACTCATGGAAGTCCCATAGACGCCCAATTTTAGCGTATGGCGAGTGCTGAATGTTAGTGTGTTTGTGATGTTAGTATCAAGTTATTTAATTACATTTCTATATCATCCCCACCGTTATCACATTTTACTCGTGCCAAGCTTGAAGAAAGAAGTCGCTGTAGATCAATGATTATTGAAGCGGTCTACTGTCAACAGTAGGTCAGTTCTTTCTTTCTTTTCTTTTCTTTTCTTTCTTTCTTTCTTTCTTTTCTTTCTTTCTTTCTTTCTTTCTTTCTTTCTTTCTTTCTTTCTTTCTTTCTTTCTTTCTTTCTTTCTTTCTTTCTTTCTTTCTTTCTTTCTTCTTTCTTTCTTTCTCATCTTTCTTTCTTTTTTCCCTTCCTTCTTCCTTTCCTTCCTTCCTTCCTTCCTTCCTTCCTTCCTTCCTTCCTTCCTTCCTTCCTTCCTTCCTTCCTTCCTTCCTTCCTTCCTTCCTTCCTTCCTTCCTTCCTTCCTTCCTTCCAATAATTGAGTGTTTTGAGTATGTTTCCTCATTGTCTTACTCCTAGCCTAGATGTCTTATCTCATCACCGTGTTACCACTAGATTAGCTTTCTATCTTATCTCTCACCTGATAACTTTATCTCTTTGGTGTCTTACGACTAGCCAGCTATGTAATCTCGGCGTTGTCTTGCTCACAACCTAGCTATCTTGTCTTCCTGTTGTCCTACCACTATCATAGTTATCTTCCCTTTGCTCAAACCTCAGCTATTTTACTTTCTCATTGTCTTACCCCTAGCCTAATTATCATACTTCCCACTGTTTAGCATCGGCTAGACATAATACTCACTGTATTAAACGAGACTTTCATTATCATCATTATCGTTAGAATCTTATTCATCACTCACTTACACCAGACTATCTTACTCTCACTATCATGCTCCTCACTGCCTTACACCATATTCTCTAACTCCTCACTGTCTTACACCATATTATCTTACTCCACACTGTCTTACACCATATTATCTTACTCCTCAATGTCTTACACCATATTATCTTACTTCACATTGTCTTACACCATATTATCTTACTCCACACTGTCTTACACCATATTATCGGACTCCACACTGTCTTACACCATATTATCTTACTCCACACTGTCTTACACCATATTATCTTACTCCACACTGCCTTACACCATATTATCTTACTCCACACTGCCTTACACCATATTATCTTACTCCACACTGCCTTACACCATATTATCTTACTCCACACTGTCTTACACCATATTATCTTTCTCATCACTGTCTTACACCATATTATCTTACTCCACAATGTCTTACACCATGTTATCTTACTCCACACTGTCTTACACCATATTATCTAACTAATCACTGTCTTACACCATATTATCTTACTCCTCAATGTCTTACACCATATTATCTTACTCCACACTGTCTTACACCATATTATCTTTCTCATCACTGTCTTACACCATATTATCTTACTCCTCACAGTTTTACACCATATTATTTTACTCCACACTGTCTTACACCATATTATCTTACTCCTCACTGTCTTACGCCATATTATCTAACTCCTCACTGTCTTACACCCTATTATCTTACTCCACACTGTCTTACACCATATTATCTTACTCCTCACAGTTTTACACCATATTATTTTACTCCACACTGTCTTACACCATATTATTTTACTCCACACTGTCTTACACCATATTATCTTACTTCTCACTGCCTTACACCATATTATCTAACTCCTCACTGTCTTACACCCTATTATCTTACTCCACACTGTCTTACACCATATTATCTTACTCATCACTGCCTTACACCCTATTATCTTACTCCTCACTGTCTTACACCATATTATCTTACTCCTCACTGCCTTACACCATATTATCTTACTCCTCACTGTCTTACACCATATTATCTTACTCCACACTGCCTTACACCATATTATCTTACTCCTCACTGCCTTACACCATATTATCTTACTCCACACTGACTTACACCATATTATCTCACTCCTCACTGCCTTACACCATATTATCTTACTCCACACTGCCTTACACAATATTATCTTACTCCACACTGCCTTACACCATATTATCGTACTCCACACTGACTTACACCATATAATCTTTCTCATCACTGTCTTACACCATATTATCTTACTCCACACTGCCTTACACAATATTATCTTACTCCACACTGACTTACACCATATTATCTAACTCCTCACTGTCTTACACCATATTATCTTACTCCACACTGCCTTACATAATATTATCTTACTCCACACTGCCTTACACCATATTATCTTACTCCACACTGCCTTACACCATATTATATTACTCCACAATGCCTTACACCATATTATCTTACTCCACAATGCCTTACACCATATTATCTTACTCCACACTGCCTTACACCATATTATCTTACTCCACAATGCCTTACACCATATTATATTACTCCACAATGCCTTACACCATATTATATTACTCCACAATGCCTTACACCATATTATCTTACTCCACACTGCCTTACACCATATTATCTTACTCCACACTGCCTTACACCATATTATCTTACTCCACACTGCCTTACACCATATTATCTTACTCCTCAATGTCTTACACCATATTGTCTTACTTCACAATGCCTTACACCATATTATCTTTCTCATCACTGCCTTACACCATATTATCTTACTCCACACTGCCTTACACCATATTATCTTACTCCACACTGCCTTACACCATATTATCTTACTCCACACTGCCATACACCATATTATCTTACTCCACACTGCCTTACACCATATTATCTTACTCCACACCGTCTTACACCATATTTTCCTTCTCATCACTGTCTTACACCATATTATCTTACTCCACACTGCCTTACACCATATTATCTTACTCCACACTGCCTTACACCATATTATCTTACTCCACACTGTCTTACACCATATTATCTTTCTAATCACTGTCTTACACCATATTATCTTTCTCATCACTGTCTTACACCATATTATCTTACTCCACAATGTCTTACACCATGTTATCTTACTCCACACTGTCTTACACCATATTATCTTACTCCACACTGTCTTACACCATATTATCTTACTTCACATTGTCTTACACCATATTATCTTACTCTACACTGTCTTACACCATATTATCTTTCTCATCACTGTCTTACACCATATTATCTTACTCCTCAATGTCTTACGCCATATTATCTTACTCCACACTGTCTTACACCATATTATCTTTCTCATCACTGTCTTACACCATATTATCTTACTCCTCACAGTTTTACACCATATTATTTTACTCCACACTGTCTTACACCATATTATCTTACTCCTCACTGTCTTACGCCATATTATCTTACTCCACACTGTCTTACACCATATTATCTTACTCCTCACTGCCTTACACCATATTATCTTACTCCTCACTGTCTTATACCATATTATCTTACTCCTCACTGCCTTACACCATATTATCTTATTCCTCACTGTCTTACACCATATTATCTTACTCCACACTGCCTTACACCATATTATCTTACTCCTCACTGCCTTACACCATATTATCTTACTCCTCACAGCCTTACACCATATTATCTTACTCCACACTGACTTACACCATATTATCTTACTCCTCACTGCCTTACACCATATTATCTTACTCCACACTGCCTTACACAATATTATCTTACTCCACACTGCCTTACACCATATTATCTTACTCCACACTGACTTACACCATATTATCTTTCTCATCACTGTCTTACACCATATTATCTTACTCCACACTGCCTTACACAATATTATCTTACTCCACACTGCCTTACACCATATTATATTACTCCACAATGCCTTACACCATATTATCTTACTCCACAATGCCTTACACCATATTATCTTACTCCACACTGCCTTACACCATATTATCTTACTCCACAATGCCTTACACCATATTATATTACTCCACAATGCCTTATACCATATTATATTACTCCACAATGCCTTACACCATATTATGTCACTCCACACTGCCTTACACCATATTATCTTACTCCAAACTGCCTTACACCATATTATCTTACTCCACACTGCCTTACACCATATTATCTTACTCCTCAATGTCTTACACCATATTGTCTTACTTCACAATGCCTTACACCATATTATCTTTCTCATCACCGCCTTACACCATATTATCTTACTCCACACTGCCTTACACCATATTATCTTACTCCACACTGCCTTACACCATATTATCTTACTCCACACTGCCATACACCATATTATCTTACTCCACACTGCCTTACACCATATTATCTTACTCCACACCGTCTTACACCATATTTTCTTTCTCATCACTGTCTTACACCATATTATCTTACTCCACACTGCCTTACACCATATTATCTTACTCCACACTGCCTTACACCATATTATCTTACTCCACACTGTCTTACACCATATTATCTTTCTAATCACTGTCTTACACCATATTATCTTACTCCACACTGCCTTACACCATATTATCTTACTCCACACTGCCTTACACCATATTATCATACTCCACACAGTCTTACACCATATTATCTTACTCCACACTGCCTTACACCATATTATCTTACTCCACACTGCCTTATACCATATTATCTTACTCCACACTGCCTTACACCATATTATCTTACTCCACACTGCCTTCCACCATATTATCTTACTCCACACTGCCCTACACCATATTATTTTACTCTACAGTGCCTTACACCATATTATCTTACTCCACACTGCCTTACACCATATTATCTTTCTCATCACTGTCTTACACCATATTATCTTACTCCACACTGTCTTACACCATATTATCTTACTCCACACTGTCTTACACCATATTATCTTACTCCACACTGTCTTACACCATATTATCTTACTCCACACTGCCTTACACCATATTATCTTACTCCACACAGCCTTACACCATATTATCTTACTCCACACTGCCTTACACCATATTATCTAACTCCTCACTGTCTTACACCATATTATCTTACTCCACACTGCCTTACACCATATTATCTTACTCCTCACTGTCTTACACCATATTATCTTACTCCACACTGCCTTACACAATATTATCTTACTTCACACTGCCTTACACCATATTATCTTACTCCACACTGCCTTACACCATATTATATTACTCCACAATGCCTTACACCATATTATCTTACTCCACAATGCCTTACACCATATAATCTTACTCCACACTGCCTTACACCATATTATCTTACTCCACAATGCCTTACACCATATTATATTACTCCACAATGCCTTATACCATATTATATTACTCCACAATGCCTTACACCATATTATCTCACTCCACACTGCCTTACACCATATTATCTTACTCCAAACTGCCTTACACCATATTATCTTACTCCACACTGCCTTACACCATATTATCTTACTCCTCAATGTCTTACACCATATTGTCTTACTTCACAATGCCTTACACCATATTATCTTTCTCATCACTGCCTTACACCATATTATCTTACTCCACACTGCCTTACACCATATTATCTTACTCCACACTGCCTTACACCATATTATCTTACTCCACACTGCCATACACCATATTATCTTACTCCACACTGCCTTACACCATATTATCTTACTCCACACCGTCTTACACCATATTTTCTTTCTCATCACTGTCTTACACCATATTATCTTACTCCACACTGCCTTACACCATATTATCTTACTCCACACTGCCTTACACCATATTATCTTACTCCACACTGTCTTACACCATATTATCTTACTCCACACTGCCTTACACCATATTATCTTACTCCACACTGCCTTATACCATATTTTCTTACTCCACACTGCCTTACACCATATTATCTTACTCCACACTGCCTTCCACCATATTATCTTACTCCACACTGCCCTACACCATATTATTTTACTCTACACTGCCTTACACCATATTATCTTACTCCACACTGCCTTACACCATATTATCTTTCTCATCACTGTCTTACACCATATTATCTTACTCCACACTGTCTTACACCATATTATCTTACTCCACACTGTCTTACACCATATTATCTTACTCCACACTGTCTTACACCATATTATCTTACTCCACACTGCCTTACACCATATTATCTTACTCCACACAGCCTTACACCATATTATCTTACTCCACACTGCCTTACACCATATTATCTTACTCCACACTGTCTTACACCATATTATCTTACTCCACACTGCCTTACACCATATTATCTTACTCCACACAGCCTTACACCATATTATCTTACTCCACACTGCCTTACACCATATTATCTTACTCCACACTGTCTTACACCATATTATCTTACTCCACACTGCCTTACACCACATTATCTTACTCCACACTGTTATACACCATATTATCTTACTCCACTCTGTCTTACACCATATTCTCTAACTCCTCACTGTCTTACACCATATTCTCTAACTCCTCACTGTCTTACACCATATTATCTTATTCCACACGGTCTTACACCATATTGTCTTACTCCTCACTGTCTTGCACTAAACTATCATACTCCACATTATCTTACACTAGAGTATCATACTCTTCACTCTCTTACTCCATATTATCTTACTCCACACTGTCTTACACCATATTATCTTACTGCACACTGTCTTACACCATATTATCTTACTCCACACTGTCTTACACCATATTATCTTACTTCGCACTGTCTTACCCCATATTATTTTACTCATCACTGTCTTACACCATATTATCTTACTGCACACTGTCTTACACCATATTATCTTACTCCACACTGTCTTACACCATATTATCTTACTTCGCACTGTCTTACACCATATTATCTTACTCCACACTGTCTTACACCATATTATCTTACTTCGCACTGTCTTACACCATATTATCTTACTGCACACTGTCTTACACCATATTATCTTACTGCACACTGTCTTACACCATATTATCTTACTCCACACTGTCTTACACCATATTATCTTACTGCACACTGTCTTACACCATATTATCTTACTTCGCACTGTCTTACACCATATTATCTTACTCCACACTATCTTACACCATATTATCTTACTTCGCACTGTCTTACACCATATTATCTTACTCCTCACTGTCTTACACCATATTATCTTTCTCCTCACTGTCTTACACCATATTATCTTTCTCCTCACTGTCTTACACCATATTATCTTTCTCATCACTGTCTTACACCATATTATCTTTCTCCTCACTGTCTTACACCATATTATCTTTCTCCTCACTGTCTTACACCATATTATCTTTCTCCTCACTGTCTTACACCATATTATCTTACTCCTCACTGTCTTACACCATATTATCTTACTCCTCACTGTCTTACACCTTATTATCTTACTCCTCACTGTCTTACACCATATTATCTTTCTCCTCACTGTCTTACACCATATTATCTTTCTCCTCACTGTCTTACACCATATTATCTTTCTCCTCACTGTCTTACACCATATTATCTTACTCCTCACTGTCTTACACCATATTATCTTACTCCTCACTGTCTTACACCATATCATCTTACTCCACACTGTTTTACACTAGAGTATCATACTCTTCACTATCTTACACCATATTATCTTACTCCTCACTGTTTTACACTAGAGTATCATACTCCTCTCTGTCTTACACCATATTATCTTACTCCTCACTGTTTTACACTAGAGTATCATACTCTTCACTATCTTACACCATATTATCTTACTCCTCACTGTCTTACACCCGATTATCTTACTCATCACTGTCTTACACCCGATTATCTTACTCCTCACTGTCTTACACCCGATTATCTTACTCCTCACTGTCTTACACCATATTATCTTTCTCCTCACTGTCTTACACTAGAGTATCATACTCCACACAGTCTTACACCATATTATCTTACTCCACACTGTTTTACACTAGAGTATCATACTCCTCTCTGTCTTACACCATATTATTTTACTCCTGGGTGCCCTACACCATATTATCTTACTCCTCACTGTCTTACACCATATTATTTTACTCCTGGGTGTCTTACACCATATTATCTTACTCCTCACTGCCTTACACCCGATTATCTTACTCCTCACTGCCTTACACCCGATTATCTTACTCCTCACTGTCCTACACCCGATTATCTTACTCCTCACTGCCTTACACCCGATTATCTTACTCCTCACTGCCTTACACCCGATTATCTTACTCCTCACTTCCTTACACCCGATTATCTTACTCCTCACTGCCTTACACCCGATTATCTTACTCCTCACTGCCTTACACCCGATTATCTTACTCCTCACTGCCTTACACCCGATTATCTTACTCCTCACTGCCTTACACCCGATTATCTTTCTCCTCACTGCCTTACACCCGATTATCTTACTCCTCACTGCCTTACACCCGATTATCTTACTCCTCACTGCCTTACAACCGATTATCTTACTCCTCACTGCCTTACACCCGATTATCTTACTCCTCACTGCCTTACACCCGATTATCTTACTCCTCACTGCCTTACACCCGATTATCTTACTCCTCACTGCCTTACACCCGATTATCTTACTCCTCACTGCCTTACACCCGATTATCTTACTCCTCACTGCCTTACACCCGATTATCTTACTCCTCACTGCCCTACACCCGATTATCTTACTCCTCACTGCCTTACACCCGATTATCTTACTCCTCACTGCCTTACACCCGATTATCTTACTCCTCACTGCCTTACACCATATTATCTTACTCCTCACTGCCTTACACCCGATTATCTTACTCCTCACTGCCTTACACCCGATTATCTTACTCCTCACTGCCTTACACCCGATTATCTTACTCCTCACTGCCCTACACCCGATTATCTTACTCCTCACTGCCTTACACCCGATTATCTTACTCCTCACTTCCTTACACCCGATTATCTTACTCCTCACTGCCCTACACCCGATTATCTTACTCCTCACTGCCTTACACCCGATTATCTTACTCCTCACTGCCTTACACCATATTATCTTACTCCTCACTGCCTTACACCCGATTATCTTACTCCTCACTGCCTTACACCCGATTATCTTACTCCTCACTGCCTTACAACCGATTATCTTACTCCTCACTGCCCTACACCCGATTATCTTACTCCTCACTGCCTTACACCCGATTATCTTACTCCTCACTTCCTTATACCCGATTATCTTACTCCTAACTGCCCTACACCATATTATTTTACTTCTCGGTGTCCTACACCCGATTATCTTACTGCACACTGTCTTACACCATATTATCTTACTGCACACTGTCTTACACCATATTATCTTACTCCACACTGTCTTACACCATATTATCTTACTGCACACTGTCTTACACCATATTATCTTACTTCGCACTGTCTTACACCATATTATCTTATTCCACACTGTCTTACACCATATTATCTTACTTCGCACTGTCTTACACCATATTATCTTACTCCTCACTGTCTTACACCATATTATCTTTCTCCTCACTGTCTTACACCATATTATCTTTCTCCTCACTGTCTTACACCATATTATCTTTCTCCTCACTGTCTTACACCATATTATCTTTCTCCTCACTGTCTTACACCATATTATCTTTCTCCTCACTGTCTTACACCATATTATCTTTCTCCTCACTGTCTTACACCATATTATCTTACTCCTCACTGCCTTACACCATATTATCTTACTCCTCACTGTCTTACACCATATTATTTTACTCCACACTGTCTTACACCATATTATCTTACTTCTCACTGCCTTACACCATATTATCTAACTCCTCACTGTCTTACACCATATTATCTTACTCCTCACTGCCTTACACCATATTATCTTACTCCTCACTGCCTTACACCATATTATCTTACTCCTCACTGTCTTACACCATATTATCTTACTCCTCACTGCCTTACACCATATTATCTTACTCCTCACTGTCTTACACCATATTATCTTACTCCACACTGCCTTACACCATATTATCTTACTCCTCACTGCCTTACACCATATTATCTTACTCCTCACTGCCTTACACCATATTATCTTACTCCACACTGACTTACACCATATTATCTTACTCCTCACTGCCTTACACCATATTATCTTACTCCACACTGCCTAACACAATATTATCTTACTCCACACTGCCTTACACCATATTATCTTACTCCACACTGACTTACACCATATAATCTTTCTCATCACTGTCTTACACCATATTATCTTACTCCACACTGCCTTACACAATATTATCTTACTCCACACTGACTTACACCATATTATCTAACTCCTCACTGTCTTACACCATATTATCTTACTCCACACTGCCTTACACAATATTATCTTACTCCACACTGCCTTACACCATATTATCTTACTCCACACTGCCTTACACCATATTATGTTACTCCACAATGCCTTACACCATATTATCTTACTCCACAATGCCTTACACCATATTATCTTACTCCACACTGCCTTACACCATATTATCTTACTCCACAATGCCTTACACCATATTATATTACTCCACAATGCCTTACACCATATTATCTTACTCCACAATGCCTTACACCATATTATCTTACTCCACACTGCCTTACACCATATTATCTTACTCCACACTGCCTTACACCATATTATCTTACTCCACACTGCCTTACACCATATTATCTTACTCCTCAATGTCTTACACCATATTGTCTTACTTCACAATGCCTTACACCATATTATCTTTCTCATCACTGCCTTACACCATATTATCTTACTCCACACTGCCTTACACCATATTATCTTACTCCACACTGCCTTACACCATATTATCTTACTCCACACTGCCATACACCATATTATCTTACTCCACACTGCCTTACACCATATTATCTTACTCCACACCGTCTTACACCATATTTTCCTTCTCATCACTGTCTCACACCATATTATCTTACTCCACACTGCCTTACACCATATTATCTTACTCCACACTGCCTTACACCATATTATCTTACTCCACACTGTCTTACACCATATTATCTTTCTAATCACTGTCTTACACCATATTATCTTTCTCATCACTGTCTTACACCATATTATCTTACTCCACAATGTCTTACACCATGTTATCTTACTCCACACTGTCTTACACCATATTATCTTACTCCACACTGTCTTACACCATATTATCTTACTTCACATTGTCTTACACCATATTATCTTACTCTACACTGTCTTACACCATATTATCTTTCTCATCACTGTCTTACACCATATTATCTTACTCCTCAATGTCTTACACCATATTATCTTACTCCACACTGCCATACACCATATTATCTTACTCCACACTGCCTTACACCATATTATCTTACTCCACACCGTCTTACACCATATTTTCTTTCTCATCACTGTCTTACACCATATTATCTTACTCCACACTGCCTTACACCATATTATCTTACTCCACACTGCCTTACACTATATTATCTTACTCCACACTGTCTTACACCATATTATCTTTCTAATCACTGTCTTACACCATATTATCTTACTCCACACTGCCTTACACCATATTATCTTACTCCACACTGCCTTACACCATATTATCTTACTCCACACTGTCTTACACCATATTATCTTACTCCACACTGCCTTACACCATATTATCTTACTCCACACTGCCTTATACCATATTATCTTACTCCACACTGCCTTACACCATATTATCTTACTCCACACTGCCTTCCACCATATTATCTTACTCCACACTGCCCTACACCATATTATTTTACTCTACACTGCCTTACACCATATTATCTTACTCCACACTGCCTTACACCATATTATCTTTCTCATCACTGTCTTACACCATATTATCTTACTCCACACTGTCTTACACCATATTATCTTACTCCACACTGTCTTACACCATATTATCTTACTCCACACTGTCTTACACCATATTATCTTACTCCACACTGCCTTACACCATATTATCTTACTCCACACAGCCTTATACCATATTATCTTACTCCACACTGCCTTACACCATATTATCTTACTCCACACTGTCTTACACCATATTATCTTACTCCACACTGCCTTACACCATATTATCTTACTCCTCACTGTCTTACACCATATTATCTTACTCCACACTGCCTTACACAATATTATCTTACTCCACACTGCCTTACACCATATTATCTTACTCCACACTGCCTTACACCATATTATATTACTCCACAATGCCTTACACCATATTATCTTACTCCACAATGCCTTACACCATATTATCTTACTCCACACTGCCTTACACCATATTATCTTACTCCACAATGCCTTACACCATATTATATTACTCCACAATGCCTTATACCATATTATATTACTCCACAATGCCTTACACCATATTATCTCACTCCACACTGCCTTACACCATATTATCTTACTCCAAACTGCCTTACACCATATTATCTTACTCCACACTGCCTTACACCATATTATCTTACTCCTCAATGTCTTACACCATATTGTCTTACTTCACAATGCCTTACACCATATTATCTTTCTCATCACTGCCTTACACCATATTATCTTACTCCACACTGCCTTACACCATATTATCTTACTCCTCAATGTCTTACACCATATTGTCTTACTTCACAATGCCTTACACCATATTATCTTTCTCATCACTGCCTTACACCATATTATCTTACTCCACACTGCCTTACACCATATTATCTTACTCCACACTGCCTTACACCATATTATCTTACTCCACACTGCCATACACCATATTATCTTACTCCACACTGCCTTACACCATATTATCTTACTCCACACCGTCTTACACCATATTTTCTTTCTCATCACTGTCTTACACCATATTATCTTACTCCACACTGCCTTACACCATATTATCTTACTCCACACTGCCTTACACCATATTATCTTACTCCACACTGTCTTACACCATATTATCTTTCTAATCACTGTCTTACACCATATTATCTTACTCCACACTGCCTTACACCATATTATCTTACTCCACACTGCCTTACACCATATTATCTTACTCCACACTGTCTTACACCATATTATCTTACTCCACACTGCCTTACACCATATTATCTTACTCCACACTGCCTTATACCATATTATCTTACTCCACACTGCCTTACACCATATTATCTTACTCCACACTGCCTTCCACCATATTATCTTACTCCACACTGCCCTACACCATATTATTTTACTCTACACTGCCTTACACCATATTATCTTACTCCACACTGCCTTACACCATATTATCTTTCTCATCACTGTCTTACACCATGTTATCTTACTCCACACTGTCTTACACCATATTATCTTACTCCACACTGTCTTACACCATATTATCTTACTCCACACTGTCTTACACCATATTATCTTACTCCACACTGCCTTACACCATATTATCTTACTCCACACAGCCTTACACCATATTATCTTACTCCACACTGCCTTACACCATATTATCTTACTCCACACTGTCTTACACCATATTATCTTACTCCACACTGCCTTACACCATATTATCTTACTCCACACAGCCTTACACCATATTATCTTACTCCACACTGCCTTACACCATATTATCTTACTCCACACTGTCTTACACCATATTATCTTACTCCACACTGCCTTACACCACATTATCTTACTCCACACTGTTATACACCATATTATCTTACTCCACTCTGTCTTACACCATATTCTCTAACTCCTCACTGTCTTACACCATATTCTCTAACTCCTCACTGTCTTACACCATATTATCTTATTCCACACGGTCTTACACCATATTGTCTTACTCCTCACTGTCTTGCACTAAACTATCATACTCCACACTATCTTACACTAGAGTATCATACTCCTCACTCTCTTACTCCATATTATCTTACTCCACACTGTCTTACACCATATTATCTTACTGCACACTGTCTTACACCATATTATCTTACTCCACACTGTCTTACACCATATTATCTTACTTCGCACTGTCTTACCCATATTATTTTACTCCACACTGTCTTACACCATATTATCTTACTGCACACTGTCTTACACCATATTATCTTACTCCACACTGTCTTACACCATATTATCTTACTTCGCACTGTCTTACACCATATTATCTTACTCCACACTGTCTTACACCATATTATCTTACTTCGCACTGTCTTACACCATATTATCTTACTGCACACTGTCTTACACCATATTATCTTACTGCACACTGTCTTACACCATATTATCTTACTCCACACTGTCTTACACCATATTATCTTACTGCACACTGTCTTACACCATATTATCTTACTTCGCACTGTCTTACACCATATTATCTTACTCCACAATGTCTTACACCATATTATCTTACTTCGCACTGTCTTACACCATATTATCTTAGTCCTCACTGTCTTACACCATATTATCTTTCTCCTCACTGTCTTACACCATATTATCTTTCTCCTCACTGTCTTACACCATATTATCTTTCTCATCACTGTCTTACACCATATTATCTTTCTCCTCACTGTCTTACACCATATTATCTTTCTCCTCACTGTCTTACACCATATTATCTTTCTCCTCACTGTCTTACACCATATTATCTTACTCCTCACTGTCTTACACCATATTATCTTACTCCTCACTGTCTTACACCTTATTATCTTACTCCTCACTGTCTTACACCATATTATCTTTCTCCTCACTTTCTTACACCATATTATCTTTCTCCTCACTGTCTTACACCATATTATCTTTCTCCTCACTGTCTTACACCATATTATCTTACTCCTCACTGTCTTACACCATATTATCTTACTCCTCACTGTCTTACACCATATCATCTTACTCCACACTGTTTTACACTAGAGTATCATACTCTTCACTATCTTACACCATATTATCTTACTCCTCACTGTTTTACACTAGAGTATCATACTCCTCTCTGTCTTACACCATATTATCTTACTCCTCACTGTTTTACACTAGAGTATCATACTCTTCACTATCTTACACCATATTATCTTACTCCTCACTGTCTTACACCCGATTATCTTACTCATCACTGTCTTACACCCGATTATCTTACTCCTCACTGTCTTACACCATATTATTTTACTCCTCGGTGTCCTACACCGGATTATCTTACTCCTCACTGCCTTACACCCGATTATCTTACTCCTCACTGTCTTACACCATATTATCTTTCTCCTCACTGTCTTACACTAGAGTATCATACTCCACACAGTCTTACACCATATTATCTTTCTCCTCACTGTTTTACACTAGAGTATCATACTCCTCTCTGTCTTACACCATATTATTTTACTCCTGGGTGCCCTACACCATATTATCTTACTCCTCACTGTCTTACACCATATTATTTTACTCCTCGGTGTCTTACACCATATTATCTTACTCCTCACTGCCTTACACCCGATTATCTTACTCCTCACTGCCTTACACCCGATTATCTTACTCCTCACTGTCCTACACCCGATTATCTTACTCCTCACTGAATTACACCCGATTATCTTACTCCTCACTGCCTTAAACCCGATTATCTTACTCCTCACTTCCTTACACCCGATTATCTTACTCCTCACTGCCTTACACCCGATTATCTTACTCCTCACTGCCTTACACCCGATTATCTTACTCCTCACTGCCTTACACCCGATTATCTTTCTCCTCACTGCCTTACACCCGATTATCTTACTCCTCACTGCCTTACACCCGATTATCTTACTCCTCACTGCCTTACAACCGATTATCTTACTCCTCACTGCCTTACACCCGATTATCTTACTCCTCACTGCCTTACACCCGATTATCTTACTCCTCACTGCCTTACACCCGATTATCTTACTCCTCACTGCCTTACACCCGATTATCTTACTCCTCACTGCCTTACACCCGATTATCTTACTCCTCACTGCCTTACACCCGATTATCTTACTCCTCACTGCCCTACACCCGATTATCTTACTCCTCACTGCCTTACACCCGATTATCTTACTCCTCACTGCCTTACACCCGATTATCTTACTCCTCACTGCCTTACACCATATTATCTTACTCCTCACTGCCTTACACCCGATTATCTTACTCCTCACTGCCTTACACCCGATTATCTTACTCCTCACTGCCTTACACCCGATTATCTTACTCCTCACTGCCCTACACCCGATTATCTTACTCCTCACTGCCCTACACCCGATTATCTTACTCCTCACTGCCTTACACCCGATTATCTTACTCCTCACTGCCTTACACCATATTATCTTACTCCTCACTGCCTTACACCCGATTATCTTACTCCTCACTGCCTTACACCCGATTATCTTACTCCTCACTGCCTTACAACCGATTATCTTACTCCTCACTGCCCTACACCCGATTATCTTACTCCTCACTGCCTTACACCCGATTATCTTACTCCTCACTTCCTTACACCCGATTATCTTACTCCTCACTGCCCTACACCATATTATTTTACTCCTCGGTGTCCTACACCCGATTATCTTACTGCACACTGTCTTACACCATATTATCTTACTGCACACTGTCTTACACCATATTATCTTACTCCACACTGTCTTACACCATATTATCTTACTGCACACTGTCTTACACCATATTATCTTACTTCGCACTGTCTTACACCCGATTATCTTACTCCTCACTTCCTTACACCCGATTATCTTACTCCTCACTTCCTTACACCCGATTATCTTACTCCTCACTTCCTTACACCCGATTATCTTACTCCTCACTTCCTTACACCCGATTATCTTACTCCTCACTTCCTTACACCCGATTATCTTACTCCTCACTGCCTTACACCCGATTATCTTACTCCTCACTGCCCTACACCCGATTATCTTACTCCTCACTGCCTTACACCCGATTATCTTACTCCTCACTTCCTTACACCCGATTATCTTACTCCTCACTGTCCTACACCCGACTATCTTACTCCTCACTATCCTACACCCGACTATCTTACTCCTCACTGTCCTACACGGGACTATCTTACTCCTCACTGTCCTACACCCGACTATCTTACTCCTCACTGTCCTACACGGGACTATCTTACTCCTCACTGTCCTACACCCGACTATCTTACTCCTCACTGTCCTACACGGGACTATCTTACTCCTCACTGTCCTACACCCGACTATCTTACTCCTCACTGTCCTACACCCGACTATCTTACTCCTCACTATCCTACCCCGACTATCTTACTCCTCAGTGTCCTACACCTGACTATCATACTCCTTATTGTCTCAGTCGTAGTCTGTCTTACTACTTTGTTTTTTACCCTTAACATAGCCAACGCATCCGTTCACTATCTTACCCATGCAATGTCTCATTCCTCATTGTCTTACCCATGCAATGTCTCATTCCTCATTGTCTTACTCTTAGCTTGAATATTGTATTTCCTCGTTGCCTAAACCCTGGCTTATCTTATCTCCGTACTGTCTGGCCATTAGCATATCTATGGCATATCATCACTACCTCAAACTTAGCCTAACTGAGTATGTTATCACTGTCTTTTCATTCCCCTAGCTATGGTATCTCATCACTCACTGTCTTACCCTTAGCCTAGCTATGATATTTCATCACTGTCTTACCCTTAGCCTAGCTATGGTATCTCACCTTACCCTCAACCTAACTATCTTGTCTCATCATCCTTACCATTAGCCTAGCTGTCGTGTCTCATCACTGTCTTATCCTTAGTCTGACTATAGTAACTCATCGATATTTTACTCTTAGCCTAGCTATCACGTCTCATCACTGTCTTATCCTTAGTCTGACTATCGTAACTCATCGATGTCTTACTCTTAGCCTAGCTATCACGTCTCATCACTGTCTTATCCTTAGTCTAACTATCGTAACTCATCGATATCTTACTCTTAGCCTAGCTGTCGTGCCTCATCACTGTCTTATCCTTAGTCTGACTATCGTAACTCATCGATATCTTACTCTTAGCCTAGCTATCATGCCTCATCACTGTCGTATCCTTAGTCTAACTATCGTAACCCATCTCTATCTTACTTTTAGCCTATCTGTCGTGCCTCATCACTGTCTTATCCTTAGTCTGACTATCGTAACTCATCGATATCTTACTCTTAGCCTAGCTATCACGTCTCATCACTGTCTTATCCTTAGTCTAACTATCGTAACTCATCTCTATCTTACTCTTAGCCTAGCTGTCGTGCCTCATCACTGTCTTATCCTTAGTCTGACTATCGTAACTCATCGATATCTTACTCTTAGCCTAGCTGTCGTGCCTCATCACTGTCTTATCCTTAGTCTAACTATCGTAACTCATCTCTATCTTACTCTTAGCCTAGCTATCACGTCTCATCACTGTCTTATCCTTAGTCTAACTATCGTAACCCATCTCTATCTTACTCTTAGCCTAGCTGTCGTGCCTCATCACTGTCTTATCCTTAGTCTAACTATCGTAACCCATCTCTATTTTACTCTTAGCCTAGCTATCACGTCTCATCACTGTCTTATCCTTAGTCTAACTATCGTAACTCATCTCTATCTTACTCTTAGCCTAGCTGTCGTGCCTCATCACTGTCTTATCCTTAGTCTAACTATCGTAACTCATCTCTATCTTACTCTTAGCCTAGCTATCACGTCTCATCACTGTCTTATCCTTAGTCTAACTATCGTAACTCATCTCTATCTTACTCTTAGCCTAGCTATCACGTCTCATCACTGTCTTATCCTTAGTCTAACTATCGTAACTCATCTCTATCTTACTCTTAGCCTAGCTGTCGTGCCTCATCACTGTCTTATCCTTAGTCTAACTATCGTAACTCATCTCTATCTTACTCTTAGCCTAGCTATCACGTCTCATCACTGTCTTATCCTTAGTCTAACTATCGTAACTCATCTCTATCTTACTCTTAGCCTAGCTATCACGTCTCATCACTGTCTTATCCTTAGTCTGACTATCGTAACTCATCGATATCTTACTCTTAACCTAGCTATCGTGTTTCATCACTGTCTTATCCTTAGTCTAACTATCGTAACTTATCGATATCTTACTCTCAGCCTAGCTATCATGACTGATAACTGTGTTGCCATTAGACTATCTCCACTATTTCTTACCTTTGCTTTATGGTATCTCATCACTACCTTACCCCTAGCTTGTCTTACTTTTCAGTCTTACACTCTACTAATTACTTTATCTTCTCACTGAATCACCCCAACCCTATCTTTCTCCTTTACCGTCATACCTCAAGACTTTTATTTTACATCCTCTCTGTTTTACGCCTGCCCTGATTATTTGTGCTTCCCACGTTCTCCCATAGCCTGGTTCTTTTATCCCGTCTTTCATGTAGTCTAGCTATTCACTCCTCACGCTATTTTACATCTATAGCTCGTTTCAAATCATTTGCCCAACTTTTAAAATCGATATCTTTTTAATCTCTTTTTGTAATTTTTTCAAAATTTGCATGTAAAGTTATAATGATTAGAACCCAACAGGGAATTAATTTCATTAAAAAAAAACATTTGGTTATTATTGTTGCTTATTTGATTTATATAAATTTATAACGACCCATTGATGTAGTCAAAACTTAATGTTTACAGTATTTTAAACTAAAAATAGCGAGTACAAATCTATACACTGTAGAATTGACGTATTTCCACGCTTTCCCCGTGAGTTGTCTGACACAATTAGACACTTGTAGAAAACACGAGACATTGTGTGTTCCATTTCCGTTCATGCATAGGTATAGACGTGGAACGGTAACATTTATCATGAGTCTTAAAATGAAATTCTGCAGTTTACAAAACATCGCAATAAAAATGTATGACTATTTTTGCAAAGAGGCTAAACGAGGAAGATTATTTCATTCTTTAGAAAACCCAGAGAATAGGACAACACACATTTTGGATTTATCTAAACGGTCATTTAATCGCTGGATTCAAGCACGTGACCGTCAATGTTCAAAATATACAAAATCACAAGGAAGAGCAAAAATGTTGGATAATTTCGACAGTGAACTTATTAGAAGTGAAATTCGCAAAATGTTGGGAATGAATGAAACTGTTACAATAAGAAAATTAAAAGTATCGCTGAAAAAGAACAACAGTATTGAAATATCAAAGTCTACATTATGGAGGAATGTGAGAGCTGCAGGCTTTACATTCAGAAAGTATTCCAATGTACGAATTATCATCTGTGAGAAGCCACATATAGTAGTCATGAGAAGCAAGTACTTACGTGAAGTAAAAGTGGTGCGCAAGCAAGGTTATGATATTGTGTACTTGTATGAAACATGGATCAATGCTCACCACACTAACCAAAGGGAATGGCAGTCATCAGATGGAAAGATTAAGAGATTAATACCTAGCAGCAAAGGACAGCGCTTGATAATTGCTCATGCAGGTAGTCGACAACATGGACTAATACAGAATGCAGAGCTCATTTTTCTTTCAAAATCCATAGACAATCGGGATTATCACTCTGAGATGAATGGTCACATATTTAGACATTGGATTGAAAATTCTGTTCTCCCATCACTAGATCGACCATCTTGCCTAATAATGGACAATGCAGCGTACCACAACATTGTTGCACTTGAAGATAAAGTCCCGACGTCATCCAGTACAAAAGATGCTATTAAGATATGGCTCACAAAGGAGCACATACAATTTAATAACATGTACTTAAAACCTGAATTACTATCTCTAGTAAAGCAAAAACAAAGGACAAAGATTTTTCAAATAGATAAGATTATCCAAGAGCACGGTCATATAAGTTTGAGGCTGCCACCTTACCATGCTCATTTAAATCTAATAGAACTAATCTGGGCAAAATTAAAAGGACAAGTGGCAGATGAAAATACAACATTCAAAATATTCGATGTAAAGACTCTTGCTAATCTCGCTTTATTAAATATAGACAAAGATTATTGGGCTAAATGTGAAGACCACGTCTTAAAACAGGAAGAGAAATATTGGAAAAATGATGGTTTGTGGAATGTTCAACCCCAAACAGTTATTAATCTTTTAGACTCGTCTGATTCAGAATGAAAGTATATAGCCCCCACAATGTTGGCCCCTATATTACCTTAAATTATTTCAACAAACGGTCCTTTTCAGGACCACACAACTATGAAAATTGGACATACAGGTATACCTTGATATTATCGTCCGTCCTCGAACTGAGCAGACAATAATTCTCCTGGTGTTTTGTTTTATCCAGTTATTTCCCCATTACGGCCACGCCTTTACCTAGTGAAAATTAATCGTAGACCAGCAACTACGGTAATTTCTATTCTTTAGGGCTTCACACTTTACAATTTTGACAAACATCAAAGAAATATCGCCGCTTTAAGAAAACTGCAGCTGCAAGATATTTGTTAAATATAAATTTAAAGGGTCTTTTGCATTCTAATAACATATGGAAAATTTCAAAAGTGTTTAACAAACGGTTAGAGAGTAATAGCGTTTTGAAGTTGGGCAAATGTTTTGAAACGAGCTATAGTCTTGCTCGCTGTCTTATATCTAGTCTAGCTGTCCTATATGCTAGCTGTCTTATATCTAGTCTAGCTGCCCTGTATTCTCGCTGTCTTATATCTAGTCTAGCTGTCCTATATTCTCGCTGTCTTATATCTAGTCTAGCTGTCCTATATGTTCGCTGTCTTATATCTAGTCTAGCTGTCCTATATTCTAGCTGTCTTATGTCTAGTCTAGCTATCCTATATGTTCGATGTCTTATATCTAGTCTAGCTGTCCTATATTCTCGCTGTCTTATATCTAGTCTAGCTGCCCTATATGCTCGCTGTCTTATATCTAGTCTAGCTGTCCTAAATGCTAGCTGTCTTAAATCTAATCTAGCTGTCATATATGCTAGCTGTCTTACATTTAGTCTAGGTGTCCTATATGCTAGCTGTCTTACATTTAGTCTAGGTGTCCTATCTGCTGGTTGTCTTACATCTAGTCTAGGTGTCCTATCTGCTGGCTGTCTTACATTTAGTATAGGTGTCCTATCTGCTGGCTGTCTTACATCTAGTCTAGCTGTCTTATCTCCTCGCTGCTTTATCACATGGCTATCTTCTCTTTTAGTATTTTACCATTTCTAGGTCTTACTTTTTTTGAGCGTTGTTTTGTAGATGCTTTACTCCCTCACTGTTTTATCTCCTGTCTGTTTTATCTCCTGTCTGTTTTATCTCCTGTCTGTTTTATCTCCTGACTGTTTTACCTTTTGTAGGTATTACACATTTAATCTTAACCTTTGGCACCCTTACTTGTTTTACCTCCTGCAAGTCTTACTATCATGATGTCTTGTATTCTGGCTACTTTATATCCTGTCTTTTTTTTTTTAATTACAGCTGCCAGCTTTGATTAAGATACTGTACAGACGTAGACAGACAGACATACGCACAGGCAGACAGGCGCACAGACAGAAACACAGACACGCGTATTCTAGTACTTATCTCTAAATTATCGGCCTTACCTTGCATACTTTGGGATTGCTGTAAACTAATAATGCCCAACTTGTCATTAATATGATAGTATAGGAGCAGCGGTAGCTGAGTAGCTAGTGAACTGGACTACTAGGCACAAAAAGGTCAGGTTCGATCCTTATCGACGGCTTCCAAGTTAACTAAGCCTAAAATGGTACCACGTTTTTCTGGCAATAAACACAGCACTGGCGTAATACCGACCACTTTACCCAAAAATCAATTTGCTGAAGATTTATACAAAATATTGGCACTAAACCATGAATCCTGTATGCCACTATCACTATGTAGCGTGATGGAACTCCTTCTCTGTATTGTGCATTCATTGCTACAGAATCAATTGTTTTATTTTGAGAAAAAAGGGGACTATAGTTCTTATTTTAAGCTTATTTGTGTTGTCTTTAAAAAAGAAACTCATTAGAAAATAATTGTGTAAAAATGCAACCAGTAACCGTGATTCGGATGTGTTAGGATATTTACAGAGGATAAAGTTAACAATGTTGTCCATTTGGTTTTCCTGCTTTCAATTAGCATGGACAAAACAATTACCACTGGAAATAGACAATCGATGACCTCAAACCCCAGGGACAAAATGTATATAATTTAAAACAAAACAGCCTCGCGCTCCGCACAACGGCAGCAACCATCGGCACGCACAACTGACGGCACGTGAGTACAACCAGGCACAAAGAAAGTTCGCTCCAACATTCTGGTTGTGTCTTAACTAGAGGAACGCTCCCTCGTGTGATGGAAACTGCGGGGAATTCGTATCGATACGCCGTCATAGAACGTTCGTTAACCAGTGGTCTTGCCACGGACTAAAACGTTTTTTGTTATCCCTCTATTTTCACAGCTTGCAGGTAACGATTTCTTCTTGTATTGCAATTGTTTAGCAATGCTCTTCCCTAATTAACCGTTTTTTTTTTTTTTTTTAATAATAATATATTCTTTATTTTACATTATTCAGAGTATTAATTTCGTTGTTCTGTTTTTTTATTTGTTTGGTTTTTCTCCACTTTTGTTATTGTTTTCCCCAGTGTTGTTATTGTTATCTTCCTGTTGTTCTTTTTACTCTTCTGAACGTGGTTAACTTTGATTAGATTATTTTTGTAGTGTGTTGTTTTCTTTCTATTTTACTTGGCCATTTCATGTTTGTTTCTTCAACGATATTTGGTCGACTGTCTTTTCATCAACTCTATTATTTTATTCAGTTCTTGTTTCTCATCTTCTTCGTCTAGTTTTTCTTCATACTAAGGTCCGTTTCTTCTTCACTTTAATCTTTCTTTTTAATTCTTTAAAAAATAATATTCGTTTTTTTGTCGCTTTCTTGATTTTATTATATATATATATATATATATATATATATATATATATATATATATATATATATATATATATATATATATATATACACACATACATACACACCTCTTCATTAACTTGACCCTTTTCTTCTTTCAATCGCTTCTTCTTGTTTCCTCTCTATTTTCTGCTTATCATGTAATTGGTGTTTTAGGAGATTAATTCTTTTTTCTTATCTGCAGATGACTTTAAATCTTTATCTCTTTCCCAATAACAGTAATGCCCCATAAAGTCATATTTCGTGTCGTCTGTTGTTATTAGTTTCATTGTTCTAACCTGTCACAGCCTTGGCGATATATAAATATTCTTACTGTCGGACTCCAGCAGTGAAGAAGACCGATAGTGGACTCCAGAGGAGGCAACAAGTGGGGAATATTGGCGACTCACTGGCAGCAAAGAGATATTTAAGATAGCGCTGTGTGAACGCTAAAATATAACCAGTGTGATTATTTATTGTTTGAGATTTATAAATATAAGATAATGGCAAGGTTCTTGGATTAAAAAAAAATGTTGTCAATAATGTGAAATATAAATCGCTGATCGTTTAGTTCTTTCTTTCTTTCTTTCTTTCTTTCTTTCTTTCTTTCTTTCTTTCTTTCTTTCTTTCTTTCTTTCTTTCTTTCTTTCTTTCTTTCTTTCTTTCTTTCTTTCTTTCTTTCTTTCTTTCTTTCTTTCTTTCTTTCTTTTTCTTTTTCTTTCTTTTTTTCTTTCTTTAATTCTTTCTCAGTTTTTGATCGCAACTTTTCGTTGCTCAATAAGGCATTTGATAAATAGTTAATATGAAAATTAAAAATAAAACTGTGTTTAGTACTCACAACTCGTTTATTTTAATTAACAACTGGATGGAGCTGGTGATTTTCGTCACTTGTAATAGACGAACAACAGCATAGAACACAGTAGGAGGCTATGGCGTGTTTATAGAAAAGAGTAAGAGGCTATGGCGTGTTTGTAGAAAAGAGTAAGAGGCCATGGCGTGTTTGTAGAAAAGAGTAGGAGGCTATGGCGTGTTTGTAGAAAAGAGTAGGAGGCTATGGCGTGTTTATAGAAAAGAGTAAGAGGCTATGGCGTGTTTGTAGAAAAGAGTAAGAGGCCATGGCGTGTTTGTAGAAAAGAGTAGGAGGCTATGGCGTGTTTGTAGAAAAGAGTAGGGGGCTATGGCGTGTTTATAGAACAGAGTAGGAGGCTGTGGCGTGTTTATAGAACAGAGTAGGAGGCTATGGCGTGTTTGTAGAAAAGAGTAGGAAACTATGGCGTGTTTATAGAACAGAGTAGGAGGCTGTGGCGTGTTTATAGAACAGAGTAGAAGGCTGTGGCGTATTTATAGAACAGAGTAGGAGGCTATGGCGTATTTATAGAACAGAGTAGGATGCTATGGCGTGTTTATAGAACAGAGTAGGAAGCTATGGCGTGTTTATAGATCAGAGTAGGAGGCTGTGGCGTGTTTGTAGAACAGAGTAGGAGGCTATGGCGTGTTTATAGAACAGAGTAGGAGGCCATGGCGTGTTTATAGAACAGAGTAGGAGGCTATGGCGTGTTTATAGAACAGAGTAGGAGGCTATGGCGTGTTTATAGAACTGAGTAGGAGGCTATGGCGTGTTTATAGAACAGAGTAGGAGGCTATGGCGTGTTTATAGAACAGAGTAGGAGGCTATGGCGTGATTATAGAACAGAGTAGGAGGTGGCTTGGAAGTCTTTGATGAATCCATTAGATGGTGAAGATAAGTTTATGGAATCAATTTAGATGGCGATGTTGTTCTTGGAATGAGGTCGCAAGTGAGGATATGTTTATTGAAACAGATTGTGATGTTTACTGGGCACGCTTGGCCGTTGAGGATAAGTTTATTGAAACAGATTGTGATGTTTACTGGGCACGCTTGACCGTTGAGGATAGGTTTATTGAAACAGATTGTGATGTTTACTGAGCACTCTTGGCCGTTGAGGATAGGTTTATTGAAACAGATTGTGATGTTTACTGAGCACTGTTGGCCGTTGAGGATAGGTTTACAGAGTTAAGAAAACTGTAAAGGTAAGTTAGGAGAACCAGGAGATGGAAATTCTGTGACCGTATAAGAACAACTTAAGAGTACTGGTATACAACATCTGCATGTTTAATGCCCATCTTTAACAGATTATGATTTCATATGTGAATAGTAGTAGTAACAGAAAACAGAACAGAGAATTGAAGCCTTTGAAATGTGGATATTTAGAAGAATAGGTAGAATTGGATGGAAGGAAAAGAAAACAAACGATGAAGTCTTAAATCAACTAAAAATGAAAAGAGAACTACTAAACACAATTCAAACAAGACAAATGCGATTTTTGGGCCATGTTAAAAGACACAATAGCCTACTAAAAGTAATCCTGGAGGGGAAAATACAAGGTAAAAGAGCAGAGGCAGACCAAGACCAACATGGACGAGTAACATCAAAAGATGGACAAATCAGCCTATGATAACCTGGACCATCAAAGCAAGAGACAGAGCAGAATGGCGATCCATGGTAGCCAACCTTCGTTGCGGAGATGGCACTCGATGATGATGATGAGTAGTAACAGATCAATGAACATTTCAATGAACAAATAATGTAAGTCAATACTGAGATTCTATAACAGTTTATATTCTCATTTTGCTCTTTGCATACTGTTAGAGGTTGCTCATCTCGATCTTCTATAAAAAAAAAAAAAAAACCACAGTATAATTAAAGAACTTATCTTGGAAGGTCTGTAGGGAATAAAGGTCGCATGCGCGATACTTTTTGACCCACGTGACTTGAACCTGAACCCACTTTATTTAAAGAACGACTTGTTCCTCTATCTATTTGATCTCTCCGCTCTTGCTCGTCAATCTTCGGCTGTAACAATCGGTCGAGCTTCAGCCGAGCAGCTTCTCTCACAGCTCCACCATCCAGAACAAGTATTGGAGGGAGGATCATGTTAAAGAATGAACAGTTCATATTTGTATAGCTTCCTTTCTCTTGCCATTTAATCTTTAAATCTAAGTTTCATTTCATTTTTGGATGTGCTTGTGTCTTATTATTATTATTATTCAAATGACATTTTTGGGGCATGTTAAAAGACACAACAGCCTACTAAAAGTGATATTGGAAGGGAAAATACAAGGTAAAAGAGGCAGAGGCAGACTAAGACTAACATGGACGAGTGACATAAAAAGATGGAAAAGTCAAACCTATGACAATCTGCACCAACAAAGCAAGAGACAGTGTGGAATGGCGATCCATGGTAGCCAACCTTCGATGCGGAGACGGCACTCAATGATGATGATGATTATTTAGAACTGTTCTCTATGAGCTACAATCTACTGCCAGATATTCGTAGTCTTTGTTACTAATGAAGAATTCTCTCTTGAATTTATTCCAGGCTAATTTTGTATCAACTTTGTGGTCTACCGACAGGCCGCCTTCTTTTTGTTAAGTTTCCCCTCCCATAAAATGTGTGCCTGTGAGTTCGGTTAAGATCCTCTCCTCCAAAATATTCTCTCCACAGTAGACCTTAGGAGTTGGCATAAAAGATGGAAGCCTAAAACTATGTAGGATATTGTACTTTACTGAGATTATCAAACCCAACAAAACATAAAACAAAGAAATACATTTACCGTTCTTTAGAAATGAGCATTTGTAATGAGCAAAACTTAAAACCAGAGATTACTAACGAAATGTCAAAGTGCATGGACACATTTAAACTTGAAAAAAAGGACAGTCTGAAAATCAGAGTTTCAAGGAGAACATGATAATTATAGCAAATTAATGAAGACTAATTTGTCTTTTTTTAAATGTTCATCAGTGCTTGAAACTGTACTCTGCTTCTGTGGTCTGAAATATGAGGTGATAACATCACACCCAGGCAATCAACAACTGGCTCATGGTACCTATACCACTTTCATTCATTATGCTCATGGGGCCGAAGACGGTACAGAGGGCGGAAGTCATAGTTGTCCACGATTGACGACTTACTGCTTGTTCTTGCCGTTCTTGATTGTTTATTAGTCACATGGTTGAGTCTTCCCTAGTACTTGTTCTGTGTACTGATCTCTTCGTTTGCCATGTTTTCTTTTATCACATGATTTCCACATGAATAAATGGGGGTGGGGGGGGAGGAGAGAGAGAGAGAGAGAGAGAGAGAGAGAGATTACTTTATTCATTCTCAGCACATGATCGATGTATTATTACCTTAGTTCTGGCTAATTATTGTACAAGCTGTACTCGTGCTCTTTATTTTTCCCCCATCCCTTTGCTCTGTTTTTAATATTTATATATATTTTTTTAACGATCTCAACATCTTTCTCTATGCGTTCAAAAAGTTTCTAGTCACGCTATGCCCCCCCCCCCCCCCCTCGGGTAGGCAAACAAACAGCAGCCTAACAAATTAGCAACCAAACATGACAGTTCCAATATATAAAGCAAGGAGTGAGACAAGGATGTGTGCTGTCGCCGGATTTGTTTTCACTTTACAGCGAAAATATTATGAGATCAATAGTCGACAAAAAAGGAATTGAAGTCAACTGTCACAACATAAATAATTTGCGGATGATACAGTCTTAATATCAGAGACAGAGAATGAACTACAAGAAATGATAGACATAATAGTAAAGAAAGCAACAAGAAAGGTCTCAGTCTGAATAATTAGAAAACAGAAGTAATGATCATATCAAAGAAACAATCAACACCATCATGCAGCCTAAAATTAATCAGGACAAATCTGAAAAAAGTGCAACGCGTCAAATACTTGGGCACAATAATAACATCAAAATAGAAAACGCACCACAGAAATAAAAAGCAGAATAGCTCAGGCCAAAACAGCATTTTAGAAAATGAAAAACATCTTATGCAACTAGCCTATGTCAATAGAAGTGAGAAAGCTAGTTCATCGGTGCAATATAGAGCCAATTCTGACCTATGGAACCGAATCATGGACAGTAGACAAACAAATGAAAAGACGATTTCTCAGAAGAATGTTAAAAATTCCCTGGAAAGCTAAAAAGACAAATGAAGACATTCTCAAAGAGGCCAGTACAAAAAGGGAGCTCCTAATAAACATCAGAAAGACAGAATCAACATTTTTCGAGCACGTCATGAGAAGAGGAAAGTTGCAATACTTGGTTCCAAAGAGAGAGATACTAGAAAATTGTGGAAGGACATGATCGCCTACGCCAACCGGTAAGGCAAATGATAAATATAATGATCTGTTCATACATTTTGAATCGATTATATTAATGGACAAATATTTAAGATCACAGAAAAGAAACTGAGCCATTTCAATGTAAGTATGCCAAACGGTAAGACACATGATGATGATGATGATGATGATAATGAGGCAAAACGAATTTCGCTGTCTTCTCCACAGTAAAAATAAAAAAAGTAAAGTACCTCAGTCGCGCCAAGTGGAGTATAGGGAATATGGTGTTATTGACCATAAGTTTTACAGACCTTCAGTACATGATTTTTGGGGTAATGTTTTCGGTAATACGCCCGTGCTGCTTTCTATCTATCTATCTATTGACCTTTCGAGCCGTAGCCGGCCATAGGGCGTAGACCAAGATACTCCTTCTCTTATCTGAATTTTTGTTCTAGCAATTTTCAATTCTTTTAAAGATATTTTTATCAAATCTCGCCATTTGTCTCTGTTCTGTGCAAGCAGCTCTATCTCATTGAGGGAGCCGAATCCTGCTGCTCTTGCCTCTCTCGTCAATGTTCTTCTCAGTGTCCCTCTGGGTCTTCCTCTTTTCCTTTTACCTGTTGTTTCCCATATGAGGGCTTACTTTGCTATTCAGTTATTATCTCTTCTCATCACGTGTCCAACATATGACCATCGTCTTTTCTTGATTACTGAAGATATTAGTGGTTGATTGGCGATTTCTCTAATTTCCTCGTTTGTTTTGAATTCGTTCCACGCTATACCAAGTATTTTCCTTAGACATTTATTTTTTAATGTGTTCAACTTTGTTTCTCTATCTCTTGTTGTTTTCCAGCTTTCACACGCATACATAAGGGTTGATAGTACATTTGATTTGAATAGTCTAAGTTTTGTGTTTGTGCTGATGAGTTTTGATTTCCACAACTTTTCAAGGCTTCTGAAAGACATTGCTGCTTTAGCTACTCTGATTCTAATTTCTTTGCTTGTATCCCCTTCTCGATCAATGTGACTTCCAATATAGGTAAAGTAATCAATCTTTTCTACTGGTTTGTTTTCCTTGTATATTTTGTCGTTTTTTGGAATTAAACTTTTCATGACTTTAGTCTTTTCATGATTGATCTCAAGCCCAATTTTACTGGCTATTGATGATAGTTCATTTGTGTTTTCCTGCATCGTTTTTATTTGGCTGCTGATGAGAACTATGTCAGAACTATTATGAAGTCCATAACAATTCCAAATATCAAGGACCATAAAATACATCCTTGTTTAACCCCAGTTTCTATTGGGAAACATTCGCTCAGTTCTTCCTCTGTTCGAACTGCACATGTGTAACCATCATGATCATAGATGTCTTTGATAATATTTATGATTTTTGATGGTAAGCCATATTGCTTCAGAATTTTCCACAAATAATCTCGACGAATACTGTCAAATACTTTTTTGAAGTCTGCTTTACTTTCCCATTAAAAAATCCAGTACCCATTAAAGGCTAGGTGAACCGGAAGCCGTCGGTTGGGATCGATCCCTACCTCTTGTTCTTTGTAGTCCAGTTCACTAACCACTGAGTTATCCCTGCTCCCATGTCCTCTCGATGCTTTCGTAAAATCCGTACAATTTTGGTCGTATATCTATATAGTTGGGCCAGGAACGACTTGGAAGTTCAGCGTAGTTGTGGCAGAACTGAAGAGGACGTTACGTGATCTCCTTTCGCACTGTCAGTGGGTTAATCCCCGGCGATAGCGGCGTCTCTAGAGTCAGAAGTCGCCTGTTTCTAGGGGTTCTATGCGTGCCTTGACAGCAGGTGTGTGAGAGCCTGCCTGTTGTTTATTTGAGCTTTAACATAACATTCACGATTATTATAGCAATAGGAGACTGATTTATCTCGAGGCCAGACGCCGGTCTCAAGACAGAGAAAGGCTGTGAGTTCAAATCCGGGCTGCACCAGTTAGGATTTTTATTTGTGATTTCTCTCTGCGGCAACCACCTCCTGTCTCAGCAGCGACGAAACCTCGATTACTCATCGACGGAAAAATGAGTACCTATGAATAGTTATATATGCCTCTCCGGCGAGGGGCCCCTGTGCACGCAGCTGTCATGGGAAAACGGATTAACACGCAAAATTCAGTTCGTAGTCTCTAGGGACTTCGCCAGAGGTGAAAACATGCAAACGCCAACGAAACAAAAAATACCACAAATGTAACTAGAGATGTACATTTAAAATAACTATAAGGACGAAAGAACATGCCAGAAACACATTGCTGACTTCTTGCTCCAGGATCGGTGAACCAGATCTGTTCAGATCCTACTCCATCCCCCCCTCCCCACCCCCGCGGTGCCCCTAGAACAGACTAATGAATCTGGCAAAGTGAATATTTATTAAGAGGAAAAACAAGACCAGCCTCTCTTTCAACCTTTTCTACCCGAATTTGCTGACCCTTAGCAGACGCCGATTCTGGAAACGTGGAATTATTAATTCGTCTTTTAAGTTATCATTCCCTTTGTTTCTAATCTCCTCACATATTGTCCACGATGAACTGCCCGTGTTATCCTTGTATAATTCAGTACTTTCTTTTTGGAGCGCCGCGATAGCTCAGTTGTTAGTAAACTGGACTACAAAGGACAAGAGGTCGGGTTCGATCCTAATTGACGGTTCACCCAGCCTTAAATGGGTACCAGATTTTTTTTCTCGGAAAGTAAAGCAGCATGGGCATAATACCGACCACATTACCCCCCCCCCCAAAAAAAAAAAAAAACACGTGTCGAAGGTTTGTAAAAATAATGGTCACTAACACCATATCCCCTACAGGTCACCTGGCGTGACGGGGCTCTACGTTTTATTTTTACTTTCTTTTTGGGAAAATGCAAAAAAAAATTTTTTTTTAAATATCACAATTATCGAAGAGGATGTAATGAAAGCATGAATAACAAGCACTTTACTGAAATCCACGCCTGCAGGCGTAATTGTCTTAGACAGGAAAAGTGAACTTTCTTGAAGCAAAAGCCAAGACGGCTGTTTTTACATGGAACATTTACGTGCACATTTTCTCAATTACGTTCAGCTAGTCTAACGGAAGCCAGGGCTTCAGGGCGATGACGTAGACTACACATTAACCGTAATTAAATGCTTGCTGATGAACAAATACGAATTAGTGTTCCACCATATGTGGCATCAGACCACATAGTAAATGTTCATTTTTCTGGGAAGCATTAAATATGTTCACTTTGTGAGATTTTAGGTGCCGATGTTAAACCATTTTCGAGGTCGTAGCTCAATATGTTTAACACTTTGTCGTGTCTTAGCTCAAGATGTTAACCATTTTATCACGTCTTAGCTCAAGTTGTTTATCACTTTGATACGTCTTAGCTCAAGATCTTGACCTATTTATCACGTCTTAGCTCAAGATGTTTATCACTTTGTCACGTCTTAGCTCAAGATCTTGGCCCATTTGTCACCTCGTAGCTCAAGATGTTTACCACTTTATCACGTCTCAGCTCAAGATGTTTACCACTTTGTCGCGTCTCAGCTTAAGATTTTTACCACTTGTCACGTCTTAGCTTAATATGTTTACCACTTTGTCACGTCTCAGCTCAAGATGTTTACCACTTTGTCGCGTCTCAGCTTAAGATTTTTACCACTTGTCACGTCTTAGCTTAATATGTTTACCACTTTGTCCCGTCTTATTTCAAGATGTTTACAATATTATGGCGTCTCAGACGAAGATGTTTACTATTTTGTGCATAGAAGAGGAACGGCAACCCGGAACTCACGTAATACCATGCTGAAGACGGATATGTTGGGTTAAAAGGCTCAGATATCGCAGACTTGTAAATCACATCACCGCAAAAATTACGATACCCTAACGCCCGAATAAGCATATAACAAAAATGAGAATTGTCAAATCTAGAGAAACAAAATCAACATGACAGTTGATGTCTACGTGAGTAGAGTAACAAGCAACGTTAGGCAGCAGTCTCATGTGTTGTTATCTCTGATTTAACAGGAAAGAGAGACCGATGGAAATGGTGTCTTAAAGTACAAATTATAAATAAAACAACAAACTAAGAGTAAAATTAGTTTCTTTGTTTTTTAAGTTTAAGGAAACTTTTAAAAAAATATTTTTTCATGCTGTAAAACTAGTTTGTTGTCGTCCTTTTGATTGGTAAATAATCTTCCTCTAATTCACAACTTCGCCAACTTCGTGACTGTTTTTTGTGTGTGTGTTTTTTTTTTAACTGAATCTTACCGTCTTCAGCACTTTTTTGTGTAAAAAAGGTTTTGTTTCTGCTTGTTAAAAATCAAAATTGATTGCCTCTGAGCTGTTGTGGTTAGTCCACTCTTTTTCTGGCCTGAATGTTCAGAGTTCAAAAGTCAGTTGATGGACACAAAATATAGTCTGACCTAAAAGACTCTCGGGATCCACCGGCACCATGAAATGGGCACCATAGATCTCTGGGAAGGAAAGGCGATGAGGAATGAAACTGGCCACCCCTTGAATCTGTGGTCTAGTTCAATGAAGTCCCTATATAATACTTTCCAGATGACAATTGGCATGGGTCTATCTTTAGATTTTTACAATTAATTGTAGCCTCGCTTTTCCTGTCTCCAATATCTCGTCTCCCATCCGTTCTTTCTACTCAATTCCCTTGCCTTTGCGTTTCAATCAATCTCTCCCTTCCCTACTCCCTTCATCATCTCTATCATTCCCTCTACTTTCCATTTCAACCAAGCCCAACCCCCTCTCGCTGAATTAAATCACAAACTCATTCAATGTTATTTGTCCAAATCCTTCCAACCACAGACTTTACACGCGAACACTACCTCCGTTATTAGACTGTCTCCAGTCTTCTCGAAACTATTCCGTGTATTTATCAATCTATTCAAACTTTTTCAATCTAAACACTTTCATGATGTTCAGTTCTAAATAATCTATATACTTATTTACTTCTTCCGTATAAATATTTATTTATATAATTTACCTTGACATTAACATATATACATGTATTTTTAAAAAAAACTGCTGTGCGTCTGAGATCAATGGCATATGGTGACCAGTGCCTTGGTTCAGCTTCTATTTCATCTTCTGCTCTCTCTCTCTCTCTCTCTCTCTCTCTCACTCTGTGATAAGCTATGGAACCCCTTTAAGTTTCCCAAAACAGCGAAGAATTTAAACATTGATCTCTTCCGGCCTAACAAAGCCTTGAAATCTCTTATCGCATCTCACGTTCTTCGGTAATATCTTTTATTTCTCCAAAAGCGTTTTGATTTCCCGGTATTGTCGTCAAATCAATATCACAGTTCGCTCCCAAATCTCACGTGCTACCTCTAGATGCGCATGGATCGTGTATTTCGCAACCTACAACCCACACAGTAACACATACTCTGATGGGTTATCCGCAAGGTCAAGGAGAGTGATCAAACTTCACCGACTCTCCACGGACGTACTTCCGGTTGCCTCATCTCCTCGCATGGGAATACTAGAGAATAAAAATGTCGGCGTTCTCTAATTCAGAAGTTAACCGGAAGGATGACGTCGTAAGTCATAATGACATTTTTTTAATGACAAGAGGGTGGGGGCGGGGAAGGTTGTTCTTAGGAAGCAGATGCTCTAACCAAAACATACCACTAGGGCAGTGCGACCCTGGTTTGTTCTGTTTACCGCCATGGTTCCAGTTTATGGGGTCTGTCTGGATGTAGGTGAGGGGAAGACTGATGAATAAAGACCACATGCCTTAGTGCAGACGCCACGTGGTGTACAGGTCAGTGTTGTTGTTTCAATCCAGTAATGAGTTGTTTAATTACCCTACAGTGGACGGAACTCGCACAGACCCTGTTTGGAGAAAAAGGTTTTTGTCCACCATAAAAAAAAATAGAAAATCTAGTGTCTTTTGGGGATACTTTAGAGAAATCAGGAGAAATGGTAACATTTAAAACAAACAATTTTGTTTTCTGTCGAAATATCAAATGTTCATCGGAGACACGTTTGAGAGATCAAGAGAAATGGTGGAAATTCGCCACTTTTTACCAGCTCTCGTAGCGGACCTATTATTGTTTGTGCTACCCAAGATACATTTGCCACATAAATTTGTTGTCAGGGCCCTAGCCCAGGGTGCTCGTGATTTATGACATATGGACAGTTAGATAGTTTGATACTATTGTTGGTTATTAATAGGTAAATTCAAGTGCTTTTTAAAATTAATAAACATGAATATAATTTTTTGTGCAACTTAAACTGACTTATTTTATCCGAAATCCTGCACGTAGAACGCCAGGTTGTCTTTACCTTATGGTTATGGTTATGGAAGGCTCCGGTATCACTGCAAACGAATTAAAATCCATAATTGCTCAACCGCCGCACCAGTGGAATCATCCGAATTAATATCTCGTCTCCCAAACAAAGAAAGGTAGCTGTAGTCCTCATCATAGCAGTCTCAGCACACGCCAAAAGACATGACGAAACCACACAGAAAGTGAACACAGCCTGTCATATGATATAATCATTCATCGTAAGCAATCGGAATATCGAAACACGATGCGAATGAAAAGCACAGCTCACGATGTGCACAGAGCACTTAACTCATTTGCTCCTTCGTCAAGCCGGACTTGGAATATGAGGAAACTGCAACAAAGAACACTTTTTCAGAAACAGCTTTTAACGGTTCCTGCCGCCTATCCACCATATTGACCAAGTTCAGGTCCTCCTGAAAATGATGATCGTCATATTTTTTTTTAAGTAGCGCTTGATGACGGGACACCCCTGGGCAAGGTGGAGCTCCCGTTTAGCCCCCTATCATGGTTATGTGAAGCCATTGGAGCAGGTGGTGGATGGTGTTGTGGGAGCAGCCGACAAGTAGTGCCGGTTATGGTCCCCACACCGCGATGGCAGGCAGAGGATCTCATGTATAGAGACAATGGCTGCGATCTCCGACTAGTACAGTCACTGCCAAGAAGGAAAGGAATGGCAAACTACCTTCTTAAATTGCCTGGAATAATCATGACAAATCACAACCTTCTATTTACAGCTAACGACGTTAATGGGAGCTTCACAGCCACCTCGTTCGGTAGGGAGCGTCATGTGCTACAGGTGACACCCGATCGTCATCAAGCAACTGTATGCAAGATCAAAAATAAAGAGACACTAGCAATAGGAACTTGGAACATTAGATCAGCATTCCAGGTTGGAAAACTAGAAAACATCAGTCAAGAAATGAAGAGAATGAAATTGAAAATCTTGGGACTATGTGAAATGAGATGGACTGGGGCCTTATTATTACAACGCGACAGTGGAAATGTAATTTACTCTGGGGGAACCACACACGAAAGAGGTGTAGGCATCATGTTAGATAGAGAAAGAAGCAAAACAGTGAAAGGATTTTGGTCAGTATCAGACAGAATTCTGCTAGTAAAATTGAGGGGCAGACCAATGGATATCAACATAATTCATGTTTATGCACCAACAAGTAATAGCGAAGAAGAAGACATTGACACATTTTACGAGGAGCTAGAGGCGGCCATGGAACAGTGTAAACCCCAAGAAATAACTGTTGTATTAGGGGATTTCAATGCAAAGGTAGGAAAAGTTAAAGTGCAAAATGTGACTGGGGGGCATGGCCTTGGCGAGACGAATGACAGAGGGGATAGATTAATAGATTGGGCGAAGACACATGCAATGATTATAGGTAACACCTGGTTCAAACAACACCCTAGGCGACTATGGACATGGCAAAGCCCAGACAAAAAAGTACACAATCAAATTGATTTTATACTGGTACAGAGAAGATTTAGTAATGGGCTGACGTCTGTTAAAACAAGGCCAGGAGCAGATTGTAATAGTGACCATGTAACAGTAGTTGGAAAGATAAGAATAAAACTGCGGAAGGCACAGAAATTACCAAGAAATATAAAATTAGAACTAGATATGCTAAGAGTAGATAAACAGATGAGTGATAAGTACAGCATGATAGTACAAAATAGATATAATGCTATTGAGAAAATACAGGACATCCAGGAGCAGTGGGAAATGCTCAAACAATCGATTCAGCAAACATCAAAAGAAGTAATACCAGTGACTAAAAGAATCAACAAAAAGAAATGGATGACAGAAGAAATATTACAACTAATGGACGAAAGAAGAAAACATAAGAAAGAAGAGCAAGCATACAAAATATTGCACAAAGAGATCTAAATCAAGTACAGAGAAGCAAAGGAAGGATGGTTAAAACAGAAATGTGAAGAAATGGAAAACAACGAAAGAAAGACCCAAAATGTATGCACAATCAGTTAAATGAATTAACAGGAAGAAAAGAAGTCAAAGGTTCAGGATGTGTGAAATCAAAGGAAGGAAATATAATAATGGGACAGGAGAAGACAATGGAAAGATGGACAGAATATATCAGTCAACTCTATGATGATGAAAGACCAGAATTAAACAATTCAAATGAAGACACAGGACCACCAATAATGCAGAGTGAAATGGAGGACGCAATTCAACACATGAAAAGAGGCAAAGCTCCAGGTCCTGACAATATAACAATCGAAGAGATAAATGCATTAGGAGAGTTGGGAGTACAAGTCATAACAAAATTACTCAATGACATATATAACACTGGACACATACCCGAAGATCTACTAAAATCTATCTTTGTAGCCATACCGAAGAAGTCAGGAGCCACTGATTGTGAAGACCATCGCACTATTAGTCTCATGAGCAATATGACTAAAATATTACTAAGAATAATCATGAGGCGTGTAAGGAACAACATAAAACCAGAAATAAGTTAGGAACAATTTAGATTTGTGGAAGGAAAGGGCACCAATAATGCAATATACATCTTAAGGACATTGATAGAAAGATCTATAGAGGTAAAGAAAGATCTATATATGTGCTTTACAGACTACACGAAAGCATTTAACAAAGTAAAGCATGTGGGAATAATAAATATGCTGGAGAAATTAAACATTGATGGCAAGGATCTGCGAATCATCAAAAAACATGTATTGGCAACAAACAGCAGCTATACGAATTAACAACCAAACAGGACAATTCCAATATATAAAACAAGGAGTCAGACAAGGCTGTGTTCTGTCACCGGACTTGTTTTCACTTTACAGCGAATATATTATGAGATCAATAGTAGACAAAAAAGGAATTGAACTCAACGGTCACAACATAAATAATTTGCGATATGCGGATGACACAGTCTTAATAGCAGAGACAGAGAACGAACTACAAGAAATGATAGACATAATAGTGGATGAAAGCAACAAGAAAAGTCTCAGTCTGAATAGTAAGAAAACAGTAGTAATGGTTATATCGAAGAAACAATCATCACCATCATGCAGCATAAAAATAAACGAGACAAATCTGAACAAGTACAACGTTTCAAATACTTGGGCACAATAATAGCATCAGATGGAAGATGCACCACAGAAATAAAAAGCAGAATAGCTCAGGCCAAAATAGCATTTCAGAAAATGAAAAATATCTTATGCAACAAAAATATGTCAATAAAAATGAGAGAGTTCATCGGTGCTATATAGAACCAATTCTGACCTATGGAAGCGAATCATGGACAGTAGACAAACAAATGAAAAGACGATTAGAGGCCACAGAGATGGGATTTCTCAGAAGAATGTTGAAAGTTCCCTGGACAGATAAAAAGACCAACGAGGAAGTTCTCAAAGAGGCCAACACAAAAAGGGAGCTCTTAAAAAAACATCAGAAAGAAGCAATCAACATTTTTCGGGCACATCATGAGAAGAGGAAAGTTGGAATACTTGGTTACAACTGGCAAAATAAAAGTAAAGAGAGATCGCGGACGACAAAGAGAGAAAATACTGGATAGCTTGGTGTCATGACATGGAAAACAGTCAACAACAGAACTGATACGATGCACTGTAGATAGAAGATTGTGGAGGGACATGATGATGTTAGGACATCGTTTTTTACTCCAAATCGAACATATAAAGCACACTTAGTCGTCGGATTATCGCCGTCGCACATCAAACAATAGACCTTTAAGATCTCCCAGCAATGTGAATTTGTGAATTGATAAACCAGTTCACAAGTCTACTCTCGATCTCACAGTAGACCTCTTGAATCTTGTCAACCTTTACCTTAGCGGTAGGAAGGGGGATCCGCTTCCGGATGTGAGACCACGAAAGATGAAGTCAAGTTCGTTGTCATTCCGGTTTGGTTAGCATGGCTCATGACGTTCTCATGTGTAATAAAGGTTAATATCCGTATACATTTTTAGATCATTCATCCACATGTGATAAACTAATAAACATAAGTAACAAATACAATAAAAAAAAACATGAACAAACACAATAAATAAAGAAATAAGAATGGTAAAAAGTAATTTTAATGCCATGAAAAATATACTTACATCAAAACAAATTACACCAGAGCTAAAACTAAGATTCGCAAAATGTTACCTCCTCTCAACATTCCATACTGGCACAGAAACATGGACATTATACAGGAAAACAGAACAGAAAATAGAAGCCTTTGAAATGTGGATTTATAGAAGAATAGGAAGAATTGGATGGAAAGAAAAGAAAACAAATGATGGAATCGTAAAATAATTAAAAACGAAATGAGAACTAGTAAACACAATTTAAACAAGACATGAGATTTTTTGGGCCATGTTAAAAGACACAACAGCCTACTGAGAGTAATCCTGGAAGGGAGAATACAAGGTAAAAGAGGCAAGGGCAGACCAAGACTAACGTGGATGAGTAAAATCAAAAGATGAACAAGTCAGGCTATGACAACCTACACCATCAAAGCAAGAGACAGAGCAGAATGGCGCTCCATGGTAGCCAACCTTCTATGACAGCACTCAATGATGATGATGATGCAACAAACACATTAAACAAATATAAGTAACAAACACAATAAACAGACATAAGTAACAAACACAATAAACAGACATAAGTAACAAACACAATAAACAGACATAAGTAACAAACACATTAAACAAATATAAGTAACAAAACAATAAACAGACATAAGTAACAAACACAATAAACAGACATAAGTAACAAACACAATAAACAGACATAAGTAACAAACACAATAAACAGACGTACGTAACAAACACAATAAACAGACATACATAACAAACACAATAAACAGACGTAAGTAACAAACACAATAAACAGACATACATAACAAACACAATAAACAGACGTAAGTAACAAACACAATTAAAAAAACATAAGTAACAAACACAATAAACAGACATACATAACAAATACAACAAACAGACATACATAACAAGCACAACAAACAGACATAAGTAACAAACACAGTAAACAAACATAAGTAACAAACACAATAAACAGACGTAAGTAACAAACACAATAAACAAACATAAGTAACAAACACAATAAACAGACATACATAACAAACACAACAAACAGACGTAAGTAACAAACACAATAAACAAACATAAGTAACAAATACAATAAACAGACATACATAACAAACACAACAAACAGACGTAATAACAAACACAGTAAAGAAACGTAAGTAACAAACACAGTAAACAAACATAAGTAACAAAAACAATAAACAGACATACATAACAAACACAACAAACAGACATGAATAACAAACACAGTAAAGAAACATAAGTAACAAACACAGTAAAGAAACATAAGTAACAAAAACAATAAATACAAACACAATCAACAAACACATCAAACAAACATAAGTAGCAAACACAGTAAACAAATTCATATAGTGTGTGTGTGACCCTTTTCGTCTTGTCAGACGGTCTAGTGGAGGCTATTGTGTATTTTTTTGAGGTATTGTTTTTGCCGAACAGCTTCTCTCGTGGCTAATTCTACCAATGTTTGACAAACACACGCGGTCACATAATGAACAGGTCAGGCTCACTGGTCCACAGGGTTTACCATCCTTTTTCTTCAGTCTTTTCTCTTCTAAGTCCTGTCTTAGAACAGTCTCAAATGTTGTTATACCGTTCCTTATACGTGCTCTCCATGATGTGCGATCACTTGCCAGATGTTGCCAGTCGTTTTCACAGATGGAGAAGTCTTTCAGAGATGATTTGCAGATATCTCTATATCGTAGTTTAGGTCTGCCGATTTGTCGTTTTCCGTGTTTTAGCTCACCATATAGTATTTGCCTAGGGATGCGCTTTTCTTCCATTCGTTGAACATGCCCTAGCCATCTTAGTCTTCGACTTCTGAGCATCGACATGATTGTTGGGATCTTGTTGCACGTTGCAGGACAGTTAAGTTGGTTATTTTGTCCTGCCATTTGATGTGCATTATTTTGCGGAGACATCGCACGTGGAAGACATTTAGTCTTTTTTCCTGGTTTGAGTATGTTGTCCAGGTTTCGGATCCATATAATAGTGTGCTAAGCACACATGTTTGATATATTAAAAGTTTAGTCTTTTGAGTTAGTTTCGTGTTGTTCCACGCCCTTTCTAAGAGTTTGCCGAAGGTCGTGGCTGCCTTACCAATTCGACAGTTTATTTCTTCATCAAGAGAGATGGTTTGCGTAACTGTGGATCCAAGATATGTAAATTTCTGAACTGCTTCTAGTGGGCAGTCTTTTAGAGTAATAAATAGAAAATTCATATAGTATATATTATATATCTATACACTTCATATAGTAAACAAACACAAACAATAAACAATCATAAGTTATCATCTTCCGATAATTAATTAAATGCATAATGTTTTGTTCACTGTTTCCGTCATTATATGTTTCGGAAATTAGACAAACACACTTGACAGTACATGTTTATGGTGGTAAATTCCCTCTACATTGACGTTTGTTATGTATTTTTATGCTGTTCTTAACAACCATATAATTATACGCTTTGGGTTGTTTCAGGGCAATAGCCGACTTTATACCTCATGTACAGTTGTTCTCTTTTCTTGTTTACCGGTGTAAAACTCTACATCGGTTTAGATTATTTCTGAAACATATATTGAGATTATTAGCGCACCGAGATCAGTGACGTACATCTATAATTTCATCCACCACTAGTTCATTGAGCAATGACTGAAAATGAGATGATCCTGGTCTAAGCTGTATGGTTATCTCGAGCATGATATTCATTGCTTGCTTTCTTAAAATTCACCCGTCGTCTTTTTTAAAGTCTTATTTTTACCCCTGTTTTCCCTTGACTTTTTCATTTTGTTCAGCGCCTATTCGTTAAGGGGTTAAGGCAATATATATATATATATATATATATATATATATATATATATATATATATATATATATATATACAAAGCTTATATATATATATACCAAGTCCTCAATAAATGCAAATGAATGCATAAAAATGCGAAGCTGCAGTAAAGCTAAATATGAGGAAGAATTGAAAAAAAAAATAGAAAAAATATTATGGTAAAAGCTTTACGTGATTAGTAGACGACACAGATTTGAGCGACGTTTCGGCTCAATAGGTCTTCAGCAGGAACAAACAAACAACACGCACACATATATATATAAGTAAATAAAACTAATCCTACATTTCTAACTGGTAACGAAACATCCAAAATAAAATAATCGAAACTGGTTAAAGGAAGGAAACATGACTTCCCTGTGTCGTGGACCGTGGTCAGAATGGGAAAGGGCGAGTCACACGAGTGTAGCTGTAATTATACCCTATCCGTTAGGTGGGATTGCTAGCGATGTATCGCTAGTTGACATCAACGCCGCGACATTTACCAGTTTCGGTCGGCGTGGGTAACTACCTGAACAATTTTGCCCGGGCAGCCACCAGCCTAATCGTCGGGTTTTAACTACCAAGGGTTCTTTAATGTGCGCAGAGTGTGCATGGGGACGTCTTGTTTTTCTTGTTATCCGAGAGGGCTTATTATAGAGGGCTTATTATAGAGGGCTTATTATCGAATCTCACTACTCCGAAACTTTCAGGGAATAAAGCCACGAAGAAATCATTCATTCCAAGAGACAAAATGTCCACCGTCTGTGGTGAAAATTGGAACCAGGGATCTTGTAGGAGGTGCGAGTCTTATCCCGAGATTGTATGGTCTGCACCGTTGATTCTCATCGTTCCAATTATAAGAAGGACAGAAATCATAGCATTGAATGGACAATTGATTTGTTTATTGTTTCATAATTTCATCCAAATTTTACAGTTTTTTCCAAGAAGTACCATTTTGAAGTAAACATTGAGAAACTTGTTTCAGAAGATTATTGTTTTTACTAGTAAAATAAATGTGACAGCTTTCATATTAATGTTCCTAATTACCATGGCGGAGCACAGTGAGTGAATTCTCTTTCACGAATGTTTCCTATTATAAGTGATGGACGTATTTTCTCATAAAATGTTATGTTTCATACTCGGGCAGTCAAAAGTTGAATCACGCTGCAATAATAAATATTACGCCTTTATTTAGACAAGTCGCATTACTATCATTCTTTTAGAATTCCGTAAAAAAAAAAACAAAAAAAACAAGTGCATTCACCAAAGTGGAATAATTTCATAATTTGGTAGATCATTAGTGAGGGTTTGTGTAAGAGCCACGTTGTCTTCATTTACTGCTGACATGCGAACACAAAGTCCCACAATGTCTTGGTCAAAGATAATAAGCAGCTGAGAAATGTTAACGCGTACATGTTTGTGCAATCAAGAACAAATGTGTGCGGTAACATGGCGGGTACTGTGGCTGAATATGTTTTGTGATCAGAGGGGGTCCAGAAACAATCATAAAAATATTTCTTGTAGATGACTCCCAAAGGAAAGCCAAAAAATAATATACACAGCAAGGACAATATAATGTGATCTATACCTAAGGTAAAACAAACCAGCAGAAGAGATCGATCACTTTATCTATCTTGGAAGTCACATTGATCGAGAAGGGGATACAAGTAAAGAAATTAGAATCAGAATAGCTAAAGCAGCAATGTCTTTCAGAAGCCTTGAAAAGTTGTGGAAATCAAAACTCATCAGCACAAACACAAAACTTAGACTATTCAAATCAAATGTACTATCAACCCTTACTTATGCGTGTGAAAGCTGGAAAACAACAAGAAATATAGAAACAAAGTTGAGCGCATTCGAAAATAAATGTCTAAGGAAAATACTTGGTATAGCATGGAACGAATTCAAAACAAACGAAGAAATGAGAGAAATCGCCAATCAACCACTAATATCTTCAGTAATAAAGAAAAGACGATGGTCATATGTTGGACATGTGATGAGAAGAGATAATAACCGAATAGCAAAGCAGGCCCTCATATGGGAAGCAACAGGTAAGAGAAAAAGAGGAAGACCCAGGGAAACTCTGAGAAGAACATTGTTGCGAGAGACAAGAGCAGCAGGATTCGGCTCCCTCAATGAGATAGAGCTGCTTGCACAGAACAGAGACAGATGGCGAGATTTGATAAAATATCTTTAAAAGAAAACTGCTAGAACAAAAATTCAGATAAGAGAAGGTGTATCTTGGTCTACGCCCTATGGGCCGGCTACGGCTCGAAAGGTCAATAGATAAATAGATAGATGCTTAAGGTACGGTCCAAATGATGCTGCCAGGGGATTAATTTTGTAATTACCAAGCAAGGCATTTTGGTCATTGACTGTTTGGCCTGGCCAAAGGGGTAGTGTTAAGAAGGAGGGGCACACAAAAGTGAAATGATATGTATGTTTGTATGTGGTATGTATGTTTATGATCGGTGTCCAGTATGGTTTATGTTCATGTATCATGTACAGTTAAAATAGCACATTAATCTATCATGGCGAATGTCAGGTATGGTTGTTTTAACATTATAAGACAATGCTTTTTTTTTATTTACTTGAGCGTTATAGGCCCAAACGTATTCTCATTGTAGTACTTTTCTTTAACTTTGAGTGCCAGGTATGTCTTACTGGTTCAATCCTGCTTCGGGCTGTCTATTGGACATATACAATTTATTTCCGAGCTGTGCTCGTAACCCTATGCTACAGTGATGAGTACACGTGTGAAAGACATTCGCCAAAGATAGCTACATTTTAGGTAGCTTATTTAGCCATGTGCTCTAGCGTTTGTTCTCGTGGCAAGGCGCTGTGTCGAAGGTACGAGTTCGATCCTTCTTCGGGCTGTCTATTGTTCTTTGTGCTTTTCTTTTGATTATTTGTTATTGTTTTCCGCGTGTTGTAAACATACGTGTGTTGGTCATTGTGCGAAATAATTGAATGATCAATCGTAAAAAGTAGACCTTACGCTTTGTGATGCATTCGGAACTATCGTCTACATATTTTCCTCGACTATCGGCACATTTATAGATGATGTAGTCAGTATCACGCCAAGCCGCCACCCTATTCCGATTACTCCTCTTCGTCGTCAACAATAAGGAAAATATACTGTCAAGTTAATTTGCACTTTTCAGTGACTTACACAATTCGAAATCTGCGCATGTTGGCCCAATTTTGAAAATGCTGAATTGCCTTCTCTCTTCGATCTCACGTGACCAGTCTAGCTAATCTGTTTTCGTGAAATCTCCGACAAATAAAGTAGGATCTTGATCAGTTCCGGTTTACTGGCAACCAACTAGTGTATGAGTGATGCTATGAGTCCTTCACCACCTTCGACTCATGCGCTGATCGGCTTCATAAACCCTAATTTTTTTCTTTAGTGGCTGACCATGGTGGTAGCATGTCAGTAACGATTAAACATAAATACAGAACAAAGTTGAAGAAATAGAGCAACTTTTAAAGTACGATTTCTATTTGTGCATGGTTAAGGGTAGGGCGGTGGTTAGTGAACTGGTGTTCGGTGTCAAGAAGTCGGGTTCAATTTCGATCGAAGGTTGCTAGGTTTAACGAGGCTTCCATGGCTATCAGGTTTTTATTGGATGGAAGAACAGCACTGCATATATGCTGTTTATATTAAACAAACATGTCTAATGGTTAATGGTTACAAAATATTGATACCATATTCACTTTACTTCACGTGATATTTCAGTGTTCTTTCTTTCTTTCTTTCTTTCTTTCTTTCTTTCTTTCTTTCTTTCTTTCTTTCTTTCTTTCTTTCTTTCTTTCTTTCTTTCTTTCTTTCTTTCTTTCTTTCTTTCTTTCTCTCTTCTTTCTTTCTTTCTTTCTTTCTTTCTTTCTCTCTCTTCTCTTTCTTTCTTTCTTTCTTTCTTTCTTATGTCTTTCTTTCTTATGTGTCTGTCTTTCTTTTCTTTCTTTCTTTTTCTTTTTTCTTTTTCTTTCTTTCTTTTCCATTTTCCTTTTTCCCTTTCTCCTTCTTTCTTTTTTCCCTTTCTTACTTTCTTTCTTTTTTTTTCTCTTTCTTTTTCTCTTTATTTTTTTTCTCTTTCTTTCCTCCTTTTTCTTTCTCTTCTTATTTCTTTTGATTTCGTCGTCACATGTGACCAAGCTTAAGCGAGTCCATTATAAGTTTCTTTCTTTCTTTCTCCCTCTTTTCTTTCTTCTCTCTCCTTCTTTCTTCCTTCCTTCCCTTTCTTTCTTTCTTTCTTTTTTGTATGTTTCTTTCTTTTTTCTATATGTCTTTCTTTATTTTTCTGTATTTCTTTCTCTTCCTTCCTTCCTTCCTTCCTTCCTTCCTTCCTTCCTTCCTTCCTTCCTTCCTTCCTTCCTTCCTTCCTTCCTTCCTTCCTTCCTTCCTTCCTTCCTTCCTTCCTTCCTTCCTTCCTTCCTTCCTTCCTTCCCTTCCTTCCTTCCTTCCTTCCTTCCTTCCTTCCCTTCCTTCCTTCTTCCTTCCTTCCTTCCTTCCTTCCTTCCTTCCTTCCTTCCTTCCTTCCTTCCTCCTCCCTCCCCCTCCCTCCCTCCCTCCCTCCTTCCCTCCCTTCCTTCCTTCCTTCCTTCCTTCCTTATATGTTTCTTTCTTTCTTATGTCTTTCTTTCTTATATGTCTTTCTTTTTTATATGTCTTTCTTTCTTTATTTTCTTTATTTCTTTCTCTTTTTTCTTTTCTTTCTTTCTTTTCCATTTTCTTTTTTTTCTTTCTCTTTCTTTCTTTTTTCTCTTTTTTACTTTCTTTTTTTTTCTCTTTCTTTTTTTTCCTCTTTCTTTCCTCCTTTTTCTTTCTCTCATTATTTCTTTTGATTTCGGCGAAATGATCACATGTGACCAAACTTAAGCGAGTCCATTATAAGTTCATGGAGACTATAATTATTTTTATCTAAAAATAAATTATTTTTGTTTCTACGAATAGAAACATCCTAGACGAGAGACCAACAAATAAGGAACAACGGTTTTGTTTACGTCGCTTGGAAAAGTCCACAGACAACGGTTAACACAGATAACAGTAGACAGCTCGAACTAGGATCGAACCCACACTCCTAGATACCGTTGTCTCTTATTAAAAATTCATGCCTATTTGAGTGTTAAGGGTAAGTTCAAGCTAGATGTGCCACCACAGATTTCGCAAAAAATCCGCCTGTCCAGCAAATTTTAACTGAAATTACTTACCTAACTAGTCTGAACACCATTTTTCTTTTCTTTTAATTTTTTTTAGCTCCTACAGGCGACCGGCCTTTGACCATTGGTTGAAGTTATGTTTCACAGAAAGAATGCCCGATTCAGCAAGTGTTGCATAATTTATCATGTAACAGGCGGTTATTGTTAAATGCGACGTTGGAATGAACAATAGCGTGTCCCCCCCCCCCCCCCCGTGCGAGTTCACACAGGCGGTCTGTTTGTAAAGATTAGATTGTATGGTAAGTTTGTGTTGGGTGTACTTAGTAAACGAGTATGTGCGTGTGTGGACGTCCGTGCATGCATGTGTTTATGTGTATGTATCCATGTCCACGTGGACAAATAATAGTGTTCAATTAGTTTTAAAGGTATAGTTTGTGTGTGAGATTTTTTTTTAAAGTTGTTTATTTTCTTTGTTACTGAATCTAAGGTGAACATATATTGTCATTGTTAGTGGATCTAATGTTAATGTTAACATATATTGTCATTGTTAGTGGGTCTAATGTTAATGTTAACCTATATTGTCATTGTTAGTGGATCTAATGTTAACATATGTTGTCATTGTTAGTGGATCTAATGTTAGTTAACCTGTTAACATATGTTGTAATTGTTAGTGGATCTCATGTTAACATATGTTGTCATTGTTAGTGGATCTAATGTTAACCTATATTGTCATTGTTAATGGATCTAAGGTTTAAACTTTTTCATTGTAAATCAATCTACAATTAACACCTTTTCATTGCTACTGAATCTAAGGTTGGAGAACTGGTTGGTCTCGAGGCAAGACGCCAGTCGTGAGACAGAGAGGTTGTGAGTTCAAATCTTGGCTGCACCAGTTGGGATTTTTATTTATGATTTCTATCTGCAGCAACCATACCTGGTCTCAGCAGTGAGACCCGGTTTAAAATGTCAATTACTCATCCTCTTTTTCTTCTTTCCTTCCTCATCTGCCTTTCAGCGTCGAGGGAAGATATAATTTGCGGTCTTTTGTTCTTCTGTTCGCCTCTGCTGCTGTTATGTTTCCTTGTGCTTCTAATATTCCATCGACCCATCTTTTTCGTGGTCGACTCTTGGGTCTGGTGTTCTCACAACGTTTGTTCAAGACTCGTGTTGTGTTTTGTTCTTTCTGCCTTGTCACGTGGCCAAACCATTTTATCTGTTGTTTCCTTATATATTCTATGGCGGGGGCTATTCTTAGCTTTTCTCTCACTTCTTCATTTCTGATCTTATCTCTCAGACTGTTTCCTGTCATTCGTCTAACACATTTCATCTATATAGAGGTTATTTTTCTTATTGTTCTTGCATCTAGGGTCCAGGTCTGGCATTGATAGCACAATGTTGGGATGACGGAAAAAAATCTGAGTACCTCCGAAGTCGAAGTTATTGAGTATTTGAGTTATTTGTGGGTCATCATCATGCCAACCGGAACATGTCCATTGGTGCTGAGATCCCCTCCTCAGCAAGTCTCGCAGTGTCCAGCGACTGACGACTCCAGTTCTGTGTTGGTTGATAAAGTATTCTTATTCGCCCACTAAGTTTATCGTTTCTGGCTGTGCACATTTAACTCCCCATCTCATTCATCCGACGGAGCAACGTGTACCCATAATTGTCGAAGTCATGTGCCCTTCCTACATCTCAGAAGTCGGAGTTATCTGCCTCTGTGGCGAGTGAATCCTGTGAACACGGCTGCCATGGATAAAAGGATAAAATGGCAAAATTCAACTCAAAGACTAGGAACTTTGCTGTGAACTTGGCGAACGCAAACAAAAATCTAAGGTTAGTGTTTTCTTCCTTCTCTTTCCTTCCTCATTTGCCTTTCAGCATCGGGAGATATACTTTGCGGTCTTTTGCTTTTCTGCTCGCCTCTGCTGCTGTTATGTTTCCTAGTGCTTCTAATATTCCATCCATCCATCTTTTTCGTGGTCGACCATTGGGTCTGGTATTCTCACAACGTTTGCTGAAGGCTCGTTTTGATCTTTCTGCCTTGTCATGCTGTTTTCTTCATCGTTAGTAAATCTAAGCTTAACATATATTTTAATTATTCTTCAAACCATACATCCGAATTTTGGCGTTTTAAATTTGATTTTGTTGTTTCCCCTCTGCAGGCGCCGCTGACTTTGAGTTAGTGAACTCTGTTTCACACCCCGAGGTTCGGGGAACGAGTCTCGCTGAGCGGGGTTTTTAAAGAAATCACAACTCGCGGGATTGCAGTCCTCAGGACCACGCCTACCGTCAGATGGCAATGACAAACAACTGACGTATAATTCCTAGAGAATTACACAGCAAACAAATGCTGGAGTAATATCAACGTTCTATAAAGGATATGCTACTTAATTTTTTTTAGGTTCCTTTCTACTCTGCTGAATTACTCAATTTAATCTATATTCCCGCTGTTATTTGTAGCATGCCTGATGTATTGGCAACGCCACTTTACTTTTCAGTGCTACTAGCTGTGTTCATTTCTCACGCTTTGGTATCTCTCGAAGTCATCATATTGGGCATCATTCACATTTCTTTGTTTCTGGTATACTTTATTTTGTTTGTTTCTGATATACTTATTTGGCTTGTTTCTGATATACTTTAATTTGTTCGTTTCTAGTATACTTTATTTTATTTGTTTCTGATATACTTATTTGTCTTGTTTCTGATATACTTTAATTTATTCGTTTCTAGTATACTTTATTTTATTTGTTTCTGATATACTTATTTGGCTTGTTTCTGATATACTTTAATTTGTTCGTTTCTAGTATACTTTATTTTGCGTATTTATGGTAAGTTATATTGTGTTTGTTTCTGATATACTTTAATTTGTTCGTTTCTAGTATACTTTATTTTGCGTATTTATGGTATGCTATATTGTGTTTGTTTCTGATATACTTTCTTTGACTCAGGGAATGCTTCACTGTAATACTTATTTATGATCTGTGAGTCTGTCAAATTTGTCCTGAATTTGAAACGAACAGAAAGAATCAAGGATTGTGATATAAGGGAATGGGTTGAGGTAACACCATTGCTGCTCTGTATTTCATCATCAGCAACATGTGCCATATCGGCTGACATAGGCAATCATGTCCTACAATAATAATTCTCTTTCCGCAGTGCATCGTAACAATTACGTGACTCTTTGCCGTGTGACGACCCCAAACTATCAAGTATTTTCTCGCTTCGTCGTCCGCGATCTCTCTTTCCCCGTATTTTGACACTTGTAATCAAGTATTCGAACGTTTCTCCTCTCATGATGTGCCGAAACATGTCGATTGCTTACTTCTAATGTTTATTAGGCGCTCCCTTTTTGAGTTGGCCTTTGTGAGAATTTCCTTGTTGGTCTTTTTAATTGTTCAGGGAACTTAACATTTTTCTGAGACATCCCATCTGTGTGGCCTTTGATCTTCTTTTCATTTGTTTGTCTACTGCGTCATATATAAAAACAATAAATGAAATGGTTTGAGCGACGATCACCACCAGCTGGCATCCTCCTTGAGAGGCTTTGATATTCAGCAGCAACAGGAAGAGGGCAAGTAGGTCGACTAGAAAACGATGGATTAATAATTGTCACCGATAATGAAAGCCGAAGAGATGAGAGGATTTTTCCGAACGTACCCCAAGCTTGTGAGGTCTTCAGCTGTTAGCTATAGACAGATGACGTCATTGTACCCCCGACCGCATCTGCTCGCAATGCTGAAAACGTCACAACCTTTGGGTGGTCCCACTCAGCCGACAAGCTTTTAATATAGGTAGCAATAGATTAATGAAGTAGCAGACTGTGAGCGCAATTATGGAGATACGCTATGAAACATTGATACGAACACTCCATTTCCTTCTACGCTGAAAAAAAAAAACAACAGAGGCAGAAGAAAATGAAGTAAATTTATAAGATGTATATGCAGATTTACTCTACGACTTATGTTAGAGTAACACACTGAAAAGCAAAAACCTTTTGTACTTAACTTCATCGACTTCAAAAAAGCATTCAACAGTATTCATAGAGATTCTTTGTGGAAAATTCTGAAGCAATATGGCTTACCATAAAAAAATCATAAATATTATTAAAGACACGTATAATGGTTACAAATGTGCAGTTCGAACAGAGGAAGGACTCAGTGAGTGTTTCCCAATAGAAACTGGGTTTAAACAAGGATGTATTTTATCGCCCTTGTTATCTGGAATTGTTATGGACTTCATAATGAAGAAATGCTGCACTGGTAATAAAGGCATGTAATGGATACAAGGACACCATTTAGAGGACCTCGTATTGCTGATAACATAGTTCTCATCAGTAGTCAGATAAAAACGATGCAGGAAAACACAAATAAACTATCATCAATAGCCAGCAAAATTGGACTTCAGATCAATCATGAAGAGACTAAGGTCATGAAAAGCTTAATTCCAACAGACGACAAAATATACATGGAAAAAAACCAGTGGAAGAGATCAATCACTTTATTTATCTTGGAAGTCACATTTATCGAGAAGGGGATACAAGTAAAGAAATTAGAATCAGAATAGCTAAAGCAGCAATGTCTTTCAGAAGCCTTGAAAATTTGTGGAAATCAAAACTTATCAACACAAACACAAAACTTAAGACTATTCAAATCAAATGTGCTATCAACCCTTACGTATGCGTGAGAAAGCTGGAAAACAACAAGAGATATAGAAACAAAGTTGAACGCATTAGAAAATAAATGTCTAAGGAAAATACTTGGTATAGCATGGTCATATGTTGGGCATGTGATGAGATGAGATAATAACCGAATAGCAAAGCAAGCACTCATGTGGGAAACAACAGGTAAGAGGGAAAGAGGAAGACCCAGAGGGACACTGAGAAGAACACTAATGAGAGAGGCAAGAGCAGCAGGAATCGGCTCCCTCAATGAGATAGAGCTGCTTGCACAGAACAGAGACAAATGGCGAGATTGGATAAAATATCTTTAAAAGAATTGAAAACTGCTAGAATAAAAATTTTGATATGAGAAAGAGTATCTTGGTCTACGCCCTATGGGCCGGCTACGGCTCGAAAGGAGTCTTGACTTGATATGTAGATATATTTAGGCAAATCAGTTATGTGTATGTGATTAAAGCATGGGTCAGGTAACTTAGTCGGTACCCATTTCTTAAGAGCTTATAACAGTGGGATAGAATAGCAGTCGCGCCAGTAGTTAGTGACAATACGTAAGCAATGGAAAGTTCATAGCGGGTAGTGGACAAAGCCCAGGGCTAAGGTGAAGATGAAGGAAGTGTAATACTCGGACATAACGAGTTTAGGGAGAATGGAAAAGTTCCTAGCAGTTATTGTAAAAGTGTGAGTAAACACATGGCTTGACCCGTCAGGTAAGTGGGTTGACAAACAACTTCTAGGACAGGTCAAATTCATGAAATAAACATCATTATTTTGAAACTCAGGTGAGGTCATGCTGACCAGAGGTTACGTTGGAGTCACAAACAGCTTGTTTTGACAATTCTGAGACATAGGTTAGCTTTGGGCCAACTGTGGTTCGGGAATGCGAATTCCGATTGGTCAGAGGGCACTGCAAGTTGTCATCTCGCGACCGCTTCGCGACAATCCATTTGGATGCAGGTATTCCATGTGCAGATTTATGTTTGGGTATTTAACCTTCGACACAACAAGTTTTCAGCGGTTAGGAGGGAGTGAGTTAGTCCCGAATCAGAAATGTAAACTAGTAAGCTTAGTCCAGCTTCGGCCGAACTGCCGAAGGCAGTCAGTTAGACAGTTAGTAGTTTTCAATTTTAAGCAGTTGGGACAGACAATGAAGTCAGTTAGTTAAACACAGGAGTCAGTCAAGTTAGTAGGGAACAAATAAGTAGTTAGAAGTAGTAAGCCACAGAGTTAGTAGTGTAGTAACAATTAGCTGAGCAGTAGACAGAACTAGAACAAGTGAATTAGAACATAGAGAACATTTAGTTGTGAAAGTGTTCTTAAGAGTATTTCAAAATTGTGCATCAGAGAACAAAGTCGTAAGTAAGTTGTGACATAGATTTAATGTTATTTGTCATAGATAATACGCACTAGAGGACAACTCAATATCCATACGGTGTTAACCTCTGAATTGTCCAGAATTAAGAATAGTAATTCTAAAAATACGTGCTTTCACCATTATGTTTCAGGTGCCAAGTTAAAGATCAATAAACCTGATTATGAATTATGACTGATAATAGTTTGTGTTGACAACGTTGTGATCAATGTGATGTAACTCTAAATATAAAGTCTAATATAAACAAGAAAGATAAATAACCAAACTTATTACATTATGTAGATGCTTTTTTCAGGATATGTAACTAATGATGTGAAAACACATTTACTTATTTAACAAAAAACTGACAAATATGATTTAGTGTGAGCTTTAACATTTAAGCTCCTGTTTAAGTTAATTGTGATGATCAAGTCTTGCAGACAGAGGTTCCAGAGGCACTTAGCCCTGCATTGGCACTTAGCCCTACATTGAAGATTTCATTAAAAGTGATTGATTACATTTCATGAAAAATGATAGTCGTTCTAACATTACATCTAATATCTAAATGTGTTAGTGTAAGTGAGTATATATATATATATTTGCACGTTAGAATGTGATTTGTTAACATTGTCTTCATTCTGGTTATTCTATTTATTACTTTATTTTCATGAATCGCTTATTTAAAAATGTGAGACATTTTTAAGTTGCCGAAAATGAAGTTTTTCTATCGGTATGAAAGATACCGTCCATGGCGCCTGAGAGATCATGCCGTTAATATAACAGCTGAAATAGAGGGTTGTAAAGTAGGAGCAAGTAGTGGGATGTAACGTACACGGTTGTAAAGTAGGAGCAAGTAGTGGGATGTAACGTACACGGTTGTAATGTAGGAGCAAGTGGTGGGGTGTAACGTATATGGTTGTAATGTAGGAGCATGTGGTGGGGTGTAACGTATATGGTTGTAATGTAGGAGCAAGTGGTGGGGTGTAACGTATATGGTTGTAATGTAGGAGCAAGTGATGGGGTGTAACGTATATGGTTGTAATGTAGGAGCAAGTGGTGGGGTGTAACATATATGGTTGTAATGTAGGAGCAAGTGGTGGGGTGTAACGTACACGGTTGTAATGTAGGAGCAAGTGGTGGGGTGTAACGTATATGGTTGTAATGTAGGAGCAAGTGGTGGGGTGTAACGTATCTGGTTGTAATGTATGAGCAAGTGCTGGGGTGTAACGTATATGGTTGTAATGTATGAGCAAGTGGTGGGGTGTAACGTATATGGTTGTAATGTAGGAGCAAGTGGTGGGGTGTAACCTATCTGGTTGTAATGTAGGAGCAAGTGGTGGGGTGTAACGTACACGGTTGTAATGTAGGAGCAAGTGCTGGGGTGTAACGTACACGGTTGTAATGTAGGAGCAATTGCTGGGGTGTAACGTATCTGGTTGTAATGTAGGAGCAAGTGGTGGGGTGTAACGTACACGGTTGTAATGTAGGAGCAAGTGCTGGGGTGTGACGTACACGGTTGTAATGTAGGAGCAAGTGGTGGGGTGTAACGTATCTGGTTGTAATGTAGGAGCAAGTGCTGGGGTGTAACGTACACGGTTGTAATGTAGGAGTAAGTGCTGGGGTGTAACGTATATGGTTGTAATGTATGAGCAAGTGGTGGGGTGTAACGTATTTGGTTGTAATGTAGGAGCAAGTGGTGGGGTGTAACGTACACGGTTGTAATGTAGGAGCAAGTGGTGGGGTGTAACGTATACGGTTGTAATGTAGGAGCAAGTGGTGAGATGTAACGTATATGGTTGTAATGTAGGAGCATGTGGTGGGGTGTAACGTATCTGGTTGTAATGTATGAGCAAGTGCTGGGGTGTAACGTATATGGTTGTAATGTATGAGCAAGTGGTGGGGTGTAACGTATATGGTTGTAATATAGGAGCAAGTGGATGGGTGTAACGTATATGGTTGTAATGTATGAGCAAGTGGTGGGGTGTAACGTATATGGTTGTAATGTAGGAGCAAGTGGTGGGGGTGTAACGTATCTGGAATTAATGTAGGAGCAAGTGGTGGGGTGTAACGTATATGGTTGTAATGTAGGAGCAAGTGGTGGGGTGTAACGTACACGGTTGTAATGTAGGAGCAAGTGGTGGGGTGTAACGTATATGGTTGTAATGTAGGAGCAAGTGGTGGGGTGTAACGTATCTGGTTGTAATGTAGGAGCATGTGGTGGGGTGTAACGTATGTGGTTGTAATGTAGGAGCAAGTGGTGGGGTGTAACGTACACGGTTGTAATGTAGGAGCAAGTGCTGGGGTGTAACGTATCTGGTTGTAATGTAGGAGCAAGTGGTGGGGTGTAACGTATATGGTTGTAATGTAGGAGCAAGTGGTGTGGTGTAACGTATACGGTTGTAATGTATGAGCAAGTGCTGAGGTGTAACGTATACGGTTGTAATGTATGAGCAAGTGCTGGGGTGTAACGTACACGGTTGTAATGTATGAGCAAGTGCTGGGGTGTAACGTACACAGTTGCAATGTATGAGCAAGTGGTGGGGTGTAATGTATATGGTTGTAATGTAGGAGCAAGTGGTGGGGTGTAACGTATCTGGTTGTAATGTAGGAGCAAGTGGTGGGGTGTAACGTATATGGTTATAATGTAGGAGCAAGTGGTGGGGTGTAACGTACACGGTTGTAATGTAGGAGCAAGTGGTGGGGTGTAACGTATTTGGTTGTAATGTAGGAGCAAGTGGTGGGGTGTAACGTATATGGTTGTAATGTAGGAGTAAGTGGATGGGTGTAACGTATATGGTTGTAATGTATGAGCAAGTGGTGGGGTGTAACGTATATGGTTGTAATGTAGGAGCAAGTGGTGGGGGTGTAACGTATCTGGTTGTAATGTATGAGCAAGTGCTGGGGTGTAACGTATATGGTTGTAATGTAGGAGCAAGTGGTGGGGTGTAACGTATACGGTTGTAATTTAGGAGCAAGTGGTGGGGTGTAACGTATACGGTTGTAATGTTTTAGCAAGTGCTGAGGTGTAAGGTATACGTTTGTAATGTATGGGCAAGTGCTGGGGTGTAACGTACACGGTTGTAATGTAAGAGAAAGTGCTGAGGTGTAACGTACACGGTTGTAATGTATGAGCAAGTGCTGGGGTGTAACGTACACGGTTCTAATGTATGAGCAAGTGATGGGGTGTAACGTATATTGTTGTAATGTATGAGCAAGTGCTGGGGTGTAACGTATCTGGTTGTAATGTATGAGCAAGTGCTGGGGTGTAACGTGCACGGTTGTAATGTATGAGCAAATTCTGGGGTGTAACGTACACGGTTGTAATGTAGGAGCAAGTGCTGGGGTGTAACGTACACGGTTGTAATGTAGGAGCAAGTGCTGGGGTGTAACGTACACGGTTGTAATGTAGGAGCAAGTGCTGGGGTGTAACGTACACGGTTGTAATGTAGGAGCAAGTGCTGAGGTGTAACGCATATGGTTGTAATGTAGGAGCAAGTGCTGCGGTGTAACGTACACGGTTGTAATGTAGGAGCAAGTGCTGGGGTGTAACGTACACGGTTGTAATGTAGGAGCAAGTGGTGGGGTATAACGTACACGGTTGTAATGTAGGAGCAAGTGGTGGGGTGTAACGTACACGGTTGTAATGTAGGCAGGAATTGTCAAACCGAAAGTTACATGTATCGTATCCCTACTGTAAAATTTAGTGCAGCATATTATAGCACGTTTTTTTTAACGGTGCGCTGAAGAAAGGAAGAAAATTAAGGTATCAAGTATTCTTATTTAAAGGACCTTTATTGTCACTGTACCTTCACGACGACCATTAGTATTGTAGCTTTTATTTCTTATTTTCTAACTCGCCCGTAAGCTCGAAAAGAAGAAAGAAGTGATAAAGATTTCGATTCTGTTTATGAATCTGCAGCACTGGTGCAACTCCCAGATCTACATGATAGTCATGACGGGGGTTGTTCAAATTCAGGGGAGCTAGGAGAATAGGGCGAGGACTTGTGAACCAGTTTACTGTTTCACGCTGCGGGATTTGCTAGGAAGGAGATCTGAGCGCTTATAGGCTTTTGTTTGATGAACCAACCAACCAAACAATCTCAAACCAAAGCAAACCGAACCAAATAAAAACCAAACTTAACTAACTAAAACTCCCGTGTTCCTGGATCCCCACAGAATGAACTTGCACATTGAACAAACAGTATCAGAAAATTGATTAATATAATTTCAACGATGTTTTACATCAAGATTGATTTACTCAAGTTATGTTGTGCTCTGCAGTCTTCATCCAAGTCTTCTTAGTTATTAAATGTCATAGAATTGTTGTCTACTCATCTTAAACGCATGAAATACGTCGTAGCGTCCGTCTCTGATAGAGCTAAGTGCTAGATCTCACCTTCTTTAACTTCGGAGATAATTTGAATTTAAAAAAAGCCAATCCGCACCTCAGATTGCATTAAAAAAGAATACGTAGAGACGAACATACATTCTATAATTTATACGTGAATATAAATCAGAAGTCGTGTAACAGTCACACAGCACAATATGGGTACACAGGCAAAAGTGTCTACTTTAGAAAAATAGTGGTCGAAATTGTGGGCTGAAAACTACGCCTCTATTAGGGCAATATAAAGAGAGAGGCTCAAAACAACGAGAAACAAATATAATAATTAATATTTCTTTTAATGTCATAAAGAGAGCTTGTCCATAATTTTGTATGCAGATTTGATTATCGCGTTCGGCTGTCAGCTGCTGTAATGTTAGGTTTTCATGAGGTGCCACAGAACAACGGTCTAGATTCGTGTTGTTGAATGTGATTTGATAGACAGAAAGATATGAATAGAGCCGTCCTCTATTCAATACAGGGCGTGCAAATGCTGATTGACATTTGCAGAAATATACTTTTGTTATAATTGTTGAGTAATGAGCAAGGATAAATGTTTGATGGAAGTTGAGATTAAGACAACTATAAGAGGGACAGTGAAGGACGGGGAAAAAAAGTTGCAAAAGTACACAAGAACAGAACTAAATTGAAAAATAAAAACGTTTCATGAAGAATTGTGTTCCCAGGACACTTGAAAGGCTGATGGATGATGATCGACGGGTCCTGTTAATTATGTTTGAGTCAATTTTGTTTTTTTCTCTCTCTTTTTTTAAAAACAATTTTGAGGTGTTTCCGTGGACGTCTTGTCAGCCATTAACACTGTCTTGCTGCGGTGATTTGTCAGTTGTTTAGAAAATTTCCAAATAATATTTTGTTGCTCATTTTCCTAGCGAGAATTTGTCTAGTATGTATAAGATGTTAGATAGATAGCTACTGAAGCTTTCTTCGTGTTGGAATGTCACTTGTGCAAGATCTTAGTTACAAAACTACTGAAACATTATACAAGTCGGAATGTCGTGTGTGCAAGATGTTACAAATAGAACTACTGAACCATCATACAAATCAGAATGTCGTTTGTGTAAGATGTTAGACATAGAACTACTGAAACATCATACAAGTGGGAATGTCGTTTGTATAAGATGTTAGACATAGAACTACTGAAACATCATACAAGTGGGAATGTCGTTTGTGTAAGATGTTAGACATAGAACTACTGAAACATCATACAAGTGGGAATGTCGTTTGTGTAAGATGTTAGACATAGAACTACTGAAACATCATACAAGTGGGAATGTCGTTTGTGTAAGATGTTAGACATAGAACTACTGAAACATCATACAAGTGGGAATGTCGTTTGTGTAAGATGTTAGACATAGAACTACTGAAACATCATACAAGTGGGAATGTCGTTTGTGTAAGATGTTAGACATAGAACTACTGAAACATCATACAAGTGGGAATGTTGTTTGTGTAAGATGTTAGACATAGAACTTCTGAAACATCATACAAGAAAGAATGTTGTTTGTGTAAGATGTTAGCCATAGAACTACTGAAACACCATACACGTGGGAATGTCGTTTGTGTAAGATGTTAGACATAGAACTACTGAAACATCATACAAGTCAGAATATTTTTTGTGTAAGATGTTAGACATAGAACTACTGAAACATCATACAAGTGGGAATGTCGTTTGTATAAGATGTTAGACATAGAACTACTGAAACATCATACAAGTGGGAATGTTGTTTGTGTAAGATGTTAGACATAGAACTTCTGAAACATCATACAAGAAAGAATGTTGTTTGTGTAAGATGTTAGCCATAGAACTACTGAAACACCATACACGTGGGAATGTCGTTTGTGTAAGATGTTAGACATAGAACTACTGAAACATCATACAAGTCAGAATATTTTTTGTGTAAGATGTTAGACATAGAACTACTGAAACATCATACAAGTGGGAATGTCGTTTGTGTAAGATGTTAGACATAGAACTACTGAACCATCATACAAGTGGGAATGTCGTTTGTGTAAGATGTTAGACATAGAACTACTGAAACATCATACAAGTGGGAATGTCGTTTGTGTAAGATGTTAGACATAGAACTACTGAAACATCATACAAGTCGGAATGTCGTTTGTGCTAACCCTCAGGTAAAGAGCTACTGAAACATTGTTGTAAAAAAAAAAAAAGTAAAGTACCCCCGTCACGCCAAGTGGCGTATAGGGAATATGGTGTTAGTGACTATATATTTTACAGACCTTCGGCACATTATTTTTGGGGTAATGTGGGCGGCATTACGCCCGTGCCGCTTCACTTTCCCTGAAAAAAATCAGGTACCCATTAAAGGCTGGGTGAACCCGGAAGCCGTCGGTTGGGATCGAACCCTACCTATTGTCCTTTGTAGTACAGTTCACTTTTGTAGTCCAGTTCACTTTTGTAGTTCAGTTCACTAACCACAGGAAGCATTGTTGAGGTCACCACTAAAATACTCAGCAGAGGGACATATTTTGTTTTTCTCTGAACATGCTGGCAATAAGGGAGGACGTAGTAGTAAGTAAAGTAAAGTAAGTAAAAAAGTAACGAGCCCCGTCACGCCAAGTGGCGTATAGGGAATATGGTGTTAGTGACCATAATTTTTACAGACCTTCGGCACATGATTTTTGGGGTAATATGGTCGGTATTACGCCCGTACCGCTTTACCTTCCCAGAAAAAATCCGGTACCCATTTAAGGCTGGGTGAACCCGGAAGCCGTCGGTTAGGATCGAACCCGACCTCTTGTGGTTTGTAGTCCAGTTCACTAAACACTGAGCTATCGCGGCTCACAAGGGAGGACGTGGCAGACATTACAACAGGAATATAAAGAATAAAAGGTGCCTTGATTTGTCAAGTACTCGCTTTGTCATTCCCTGTCATTCCCTGTCATTCCCTATTGGTAGTTAAATGACCTCAAATTCGAGGTTCTCAAGCCTGTGAGAAACACCGGCATCTCACCTGTCAACTTCGACAGGCTGGCGGATATTCCTGTCACTCCTCTCAGGTGTTCTGTCATGCCGCTGTCGATCTGTTGTGACCGTTGTCACAAACAAACAAACAAAAATATTTGGTTAAAACAACCATAACAATCCCAAACATAATTTTTCTATTTTTTCCCCAACAACAAGCTGTTAATGTTTCTTGTTACGAATTCAGACCTTTAGACTTGATTGACAACGACAGGGTATCAGTTGCCTAGATGATAACACATTCAGTACAACTATGCCTTGGGTTTATTATCATTCCATTTGTGCTTAAGCTGTTAATCTGACATTAACGTTGGGAATTAAACATAACAGAAAAAGGTAAACATTAAACAAGTGCGAGAACGTGTGAAAATAAGGAGACTTAGAACTTGAAAGCATTATGTAACGATATATTAGTCGCCAGATTATCTTTGTCGCTCATTGAATAACTTCTTCATTTCGTGCGGTCTTCGCATCGAAAGGTTGCTACCGTGGAGCGCTATTCCGCTCTGTCTCTTGCTTTGGTGGTGCAGATTGTCACGGGCTGGCTTGTCCATCTTTCGATGTTACTAGTCCATGTTAGTCTTGGTCTGCCTCTGCTTTTTTTACCTTGTATTTTACTTCCCAAGATTACTTTTAGCAGCTTTTTTAGGCTGCTGCGTCTTTTAACATGCCCAAACAATCTCATTTGTTTTGTTTGAATTGTGTTTTGTAGTTCTCTTTTTCATTTTTAGTTATTTTAAGACTTCATCGTTTGTTTTCTCTACTTTTCACCCAGTTCTTCCTAATCTTCTATAAATCCACATTTCAAAGGCTTCAATTTTCTGTTCTGTTTTCTTGTCTAATGTCCATGTTTCTCCACCATGGAGGAATGTTGAGAAGATTTAACATTTTGCTATATACATTGGTATATATCCTGTGTGGTATATGTCGTTGCACATGTCTGTGATCACTTCAAAACCGAAATATTCCAGTGCCATTATCATCTCTGTTTGCTGTCAGGTCCTTCAGATTTTTCCTTATTTATTGTTTGTATACCTTTTTCCACTTCCGATTTTAAGATTATATAGCCTGACGTACATTTTATAATTACGTTTCTTTTCCTATTCATCATAAAATAATTATGTTACATATTCCTGCTATCTATTAATTATATCTTTGTTGTCTGTTAGCATATTTCCTTTTTTGTTTGCAATACATCCACATTCTGGGGCTTTTTTCTAGTCATTCTCGTTATTTCTGTGTGCATCCATCCGAAGTCTTATTTATTTTTCCATAGTTTCGATTTCTAGACATCTATGGCTGACTAAATGAATATAACTAACAGCCAGTAAGTGTTCATATCTCTTCCTCGGCAAATCCCACAGCGTGATACAACTGAGATATAACAACTGGTTCATAAACCTTTTCTCTTTCTTTCTGTGGCTCTCTTGAATTTAAGCAATATATCTCTGACTTGATGATCCCGCAGTCGCATTTAGAGCTGCAGATTCTCGAATATCATCAGGATTTTTCATCTCGTCCTGCTTCTTTCGGAGCTTTGGGCATACATGATATGTCCATCGCGTGGCTACGTCGCCAACACCAATGACAAAGTACGCAATGTTTGACAAAAATGGATGTACCCTTAACGAGGACTGCACAAAAGTACGCATCTAGGTGCATAAACGCCATAGCACCGGTGCAGAATCCTTAAAATAGAAAATTCAATTGATTAGGCACAGTGATCTATATGAGAGAGATGAAAGTAATCAGCACCTGAATGAATTCTACGGCGGTTATAGAAAAACTCTCAAAGCTTTGACGTAATATGTATAACGATTTGACAACAAAGGACGTATTCACATCGTCTGATTCGCTAAAATTACCACAGCCAGGTGTACGAGCTCCATTGTACCAATTGACGCAGAATCCTCAAAGTGGAAACACCCCCCTCCCCCCCAGGTTGACTTTAGCACAGCGATCTACATGAGAGAGATGAAATTAATCAGCCTCCGAAGCAAATCCTGTGGCGATCAATAAAACACAATCTCTATTTCACCACTTTTGAACCGAAGCATTGCTAGAGGAAATAGGAGATTGCTGGCAAGCAAGAGAGCGATGACGGTTCATTTGGAAGGAAATATAATAGTACAAGAAGTTTTAGAATAACTTAGTACATAGGTTTTTGAAAACAACGACTTTAACTGAGACAACATTAAGTAAAATCAATTGACCATATACAAGAACTATATCACGTTTCCATGGTGGATAGAAAAATAAAGTATAAGTGCCTACATTTTTTTCTACCATTTGTACATGTTTGAGTAATGTGGTCAGAATTACACCAGTCCCGCTGTCCTTGGGAGCCGCGATAGCTCAGTGGTTAGTGAACTGGACTACAAAGGACAAGGGGTAGGGTTCGATCCCAACCGACGGCTTCCGGGTTCACCCAGCCTTAAATGGGTACCGGATTTTTTTTCTGGAAAAGTAAAGCAGCACGGGCGTAATACCGACCACATTACCACAAAAATCATGTGCTGAAGGTCTGTAAAATATAGGGTCACTAACACCATATTTCCCTATACGCCACTTGGCGTGACGGGGGTACTTTACTTTTTTTTCTACGCTGTCCTTCCAATAAAAATCTTGTACCTATTTAAGACTGAGTGAAACATGAAGCCGCTGGTATCCGACATACTGCCCCCTCAACGGATGCTCGATCTAAACTTTAACAATCATATACATAATTTGCACAACGTTCGAAAAAAAGACGTCCATTTCGTATATAGATAGTTAATCTCCTAGTGCCCTGACAAGTAGTATTCCATTTTGTCGAAAAGTAATATCCATTCATTCTATAAATAATACCTATTTATTCGTTAATCAATGCTCCATTAATTCATTATGCAATATTCCATTAATTCTATAAGTAATACCCATTTATTCGTTAAGCCATGCTCCATTAATTCATTATCCTCACATTGTTATATCATCACATTGTTATATATCATAGAGGATATTCACATGTCGCTCGTCAGACACTAATGGCCGTTATTATAACTTACATGCAGAAAGGTGTACACTTAATTCATAACAAGAGATTTGAAATATCCGTAAAGAAAAAAAATTAGCCATGTGACGCCACATGGCGTATAGGGGATAATGTGTTTATTGTCCATATTTTGTAAAGACCTCATGCACATGATATTTTGGGGGACCTTTGGCACATGATATTTTAGAGACCTTTGACACATGATACTTTTTAGAGACCTTTGGCACATTATATTCTTTGGGGACCTTTGGCACGTGACATTTTTGGGGCAAAGTGGTCAGTTTAATACTCCTGTGCCGCTTTTTTGTTTCCTCAGAGAAAAAAATCTGGTACCCATCCAAGGTCGAGTGAACCTGGAAGTCATCGATTAGAATTGATCCCGACCTTTTGTCCTTAGTAGTTCAGTTCACCTACCGCTGAGATATCCCAGCTCCCGAAATATTCATAAACATACACATAATTTGCACTTCATTAAAAGTACAACACATAACATACGCACTGACTATGTTTTTTTTTTTTTACTTTGAAATATATGAAGAGTTGGTTTTGGAGGGAGGAGGGAGACTAACAAAATCTCAAGTTCAAATCGTGTTTTTTTTCGTAACTGGAGATCACATATTAGAAGCATGTAAAACCTCTGGATACTTACATCTGAAACTGGTAATAATAGGCTAGATATAGACACCAGTGGCAGCTATGTTGCACGTTCTAATAACTATTTCCGTACGTTTCGACGCACTGTACGTCATATTGATTTTTGTCATGTACGTTTAACCACAGAGTGCGTCACTCTCAATTTGATTCATGTAAATCGTCGTCAAACCATATTATTTGTTACATGTCCTGCATCATCTTGATTTGGGGGAAATATAATTCCTTGTTAAATTTTCTAAAAATTCATGTATACTATGTCACGTATTAGATAAATATAAACATGCGCGCGGATATTTAAAAGGATGAAAAATGTTGTCTTTGAAATCTCTTCCGTTGCATTGATAACAACCTTCCATAGTGAAAGAGTTAAGAACACACGCGAGTAATGAAAGCGAAGAGTTCAGACTTTTAGCAGATTTGTAGAAACGTAATGTGTTCTGTTCGACAGGGCTGGCTAAAGCGATAACTGAGGAGGTGGAAGAAGAGAATGCAAGCCTATAAAGAGGCGGAGACAACATCAACGAATGTGCTCTGTCGCGGCTCCGCATGATTATGTATGTTTTCATTCTGGCCAAAAAGTGGACAGTCCTTTGTTTCAGCGACACTCCAGAAGTTACAAAATACAACGGCGATACATCATGGATCCAGAGTGCTGGTTGAACTGACGGCTACTAACGGTTAAACGACGAGAGAGAGAGAGAGAGAGGGGGGGGAGGGGGGAATATGGACCAGTAGAGTTAAAGCGACATACAAAAGTACATATCACAAGGCAGACCTTATAGAACATATTTAAAAGTTGATAACTATCGTCTTAAAGTAGATTTAGAATTTAAAACGGAGTAATTTTTTTTTTGTATGGTTTATTATATGTTTACCGCTAAAAGATCAAAAGCCCTTGACGTTTATGTATATAGAAAGGTCAATTGTCCTTTGAAGCAGCTTTGAATATTCTGTATAAAACTGACATGAAAATAAACAACATTTATGTTATAAGTTATTTATGGGTAAGACAGCCCTAGTCGTAAAATTTGTTAATGAGCCAAGTGTTCCAAAAGGAGATAAAAGAAACTATTAGACACCAGAATACCGTACGTAAATAGTCAATTTTTGGGTGTACAGACAAATATAAATATAGTGAAGACCCGATTAGATTTGTTATTTATTGGAAACTTGATTGCTCGTCGCAGTCAATAAGAGTAAATGACCCTTAACGAGAATGAGACAGCTAGACACTTCTTCCTTCATTTTTTCTTCACTTTCCCTTAGTCACTTATCTTTTGGGGTGATGAGTGGTACAGATGTAAGATGTCGACCTCTAAGACAAGAAGATCACGGTTTCGAATCTCGCCACTGGTTGGGGTGAGGGCGGGTGGGGTGAGGGGGGATTTTCCCTCTTCGAATACGAGGTCGTGGCTTTACCCTCCCTAAGTCTGCATGTAGTGAGATCCGATGTTCTTTTGGGTAATGGCAAAAAAAAAAAAAAAAAAAAAAAACCAGGAGATCACGGGCGTACTATGTGCACGTAAAATAACCTTTGGGAGTTGGAAAACAAAACCACTGGCAAAAAAGTGGTTTCTGCTCGGCTAAAATTTGTGGGGGATGAAACTTCCCCAAAACGTCAAAACTCTCGACGATTAAAAAAAAAACCACAAAGAGAGTACCTCTGGAGTCGGAGATTGTCTTCCTGTAAGGCGTGGGGCCGTGAGTACCTGGTAGATGTAGATAAAAGAAAGAAAATGTGATATTCAAACAAAATGATGTAACTTGGGACTTGGCTTGATATCTAAAGTTGGTGTTATCAAAGAAGCAATGATTTAGTTTTTGTAGTAGTCGTCATCATCATCATCATCATCATCATCGATTGCCATCTCCGCAACGAAGGTTGGCTTCCCTGCAGCGCCATTCTGTTCTGTCTCTTGCTTTGATGGTGCAGGTCGTAGTAGTAGTTTCTTTTATATTTTGCTCTATTGTTGCTTTTCTCTACTGTACCGTTTCAAAGTGTTTATATTATTTTGCCAATCTATCTTTTCGAAGACGTCATCTCGCCCTGTTATTTCCGTTTGTTTGACAGCTGTGTTGATTTTGTTTTACTGTTCTTGTCTTGTCGCTTGGCAAACCATTTAATTATTTGTTGCTTCTTTGTATATTTACTTCTGGGATAATCTCAATCTGTTTTCTTAGTTTCTCACATCTAAATGTTCATATAAGCTAATTTTCACCATAATTGTGACACACTTCAAGCCGTTGATATTTATCTCACCGTTGAAGGTACAATCAATACCATTAGTTTTCTGTGAACTTCATGGCTCATTTCATATCCTTCACAAAACATTGCAGTTTTGACAGCTACACCGTCTCATTAATATATATCTGTATCTAACCAACATGATTCAGTTAAACATAGTTGGCATGTTATTTGTTACATATTTAACAGTTTCAAAAACGTGTCCACGCAATACAGATGCATATATAACGAAAGACAGTCTTTCTGTGGATGTGACTTTTCATTCTGTTGTGTCCCTTTGGGAATGTGAAGACAGAGGTTTGCTTTTAGCGGGACAAAGGGTGACATGCGCATTTAATGGTCCGGTCGTTTGTGTTGAAATAAAAGTTGTCAAACAGAGACAGTGATGGCTTCGGTGTTCGGCATGTTGATGATGTATATATGTAGGGAGTGTGGGGGTGGATGTTGATGTTGTATATGTAGGGAGTGTGGGTGTGGATGTTGTATATGTAGGTAGTGTGGAGGTGGATGTTGTAGGGAGTGTTGAGGTGGATGTTGATAGTGTATATGTAGGGAGTGTTGAGGTGGATGTTGATAGTGTATATGTAAGGAGTGTTGAGGTGGATGTTGATAGTGTATATGTAGGGAATGTTGAGGTGGATGTTAATGGTGTATATGTAGGGAGTGTTGGGGTGGATGTTGATAGTGTATATGTAGGGAGTGCTGAGGTGGATGTTAATGGTGTATATGTAGGAAGTGTTGGGGTGGATGTTGATAGTGTATATGTAGGGAGTGTTGAGGTGGATGTTGATAGTGTATATGTAGGGAGTGTTGAGGTGGATATTGATAGTGTATATGTAGGGAGTGTTGAGGTGGATGTTAATGGTGTATATGTAGGGAGTTTTGGGGTGGATGTTGATGTTGTATATGTAGGAAGTGTTGAGGTGGATGTTGATGGTGTATATGTAGGGAGTGTGGGGGTGGATGTTGATAGTGTATATGTAGGGAGTGTTGAGGTGGATGCTGATAGTGTATATGTAGGGAGTGTTAAGGTGGATGTTGATAGTGTATTGTAGGGAGTGTTTAGGTGGATGTTAATGGTGTATATGTAGGGAGTGTTGGGGTGGATGTTGATGTTGTATATGTAGGAAGTGTTGAGGTGGATGTTGATGTTGTATATGTAGGGAGTGTTGAGGTGGATGTTGTATATGTAGGGAGTGTTGAGGTGGATGTTGATGGTGTATATGTAGGGATTGGATGTTGATAGTATATATGTAGGGAGTGTTGAGGTGGATGTTGATAGTGTATATGTAGGGAGTGTTGAGGTGGATGTTAATGGTGTATATGTAGGGAGTGTTGGGGTGGATGTTGATGTTGTATATGTAGGAAGTGTTGAGGTGGATGTTGATGGTGTATATGTAGGGAGTGTGGGGGTGGATGTTGATGGTGTATATGTTGTCTGTGTGGGGGTGGGGGTGGATGTTGATGTTGTATATGTAGGGGGTGTTAAGGTGGATGTTGATGGTGTATATGTAGTGAGTGTTAAGGTAGATGTTGATGGTGTACATGTAGGGAATGTGGGGGTGGATGTTGATGGTGTATATGTAGGGAGTGTGGGGGTAGATGTTGGTGGTGTATATGTAGGGAGTGTGGGGGTGGATGTTGATGGTGTATATGTAGGGAGTGTTGAGGTGGATGTTGGTGTGGATGTTGATGTTGTATATGTAGGCAGTGTGGAGGTGGATGTTGATGTTGAATATGTAGGGAGTGTGGAGGTGGATGTTGATGTTGTATATGTAGGGAGTGTGAAGTGGATGTTGATGGTGTATATGTAGGGAGTGTGGAGGTGGATGTTGATTGTATATGTGCAGTAATGCAAAGAGCAGAGAATACACATTATTTACTATTTATTATCTTCGTTGATCTCGCAAATACTTTTACCCTTTTTAACAGAGCTGATCTATACATGTTGCTGGGAAATATTCGCTGCCCTCCAACATTACTCAAAATGATGACGTCCGTTTGCGTCTGCCTACATTACTCAAGGTGAACACCTCAGTTTACGTCCACCTACATTATTTAAGGCGAACATCTCAATTTACGCTCCCCTACATTATTCAAGATGTTCCCGTCAGTTTACGCCCAGCTTCATTACTCAAGATGTTCGCGTCAGTTTACGCTCACCTACATTACTCAAGATGTTCGCGTCAGTTTACGCTCACCTACATTACTCAAGATATTCCCGTCAGTTTACGCTCACCTACATTACTCAAGATATTCCGTTAGTTTACGCCCACATACATTACTCAAGATGTTCGCGTCAGTTTACGCCCACCTACATTACTCAAGATATTCCCGTTAGTTTACGCTCACCTACATTACTCAAGATATTCCCGTTAGTTTACGCTCACCTACATTACTCAAGATGTTCGCGTCAGTTTACGCCCACCTACATTACTCAAGATGTTCGCGTCATTTTACGCCCACCTACATTACTCAAGAAGTTCCCGTCAGTTTACGCCCACCTACATTACTCAAGATATTCCCGTCAGTTTACGCCCACCTACATTACTCAAGAAGTTCCCGTCAGTTTACGCCCACCTACATCCCTCAAGATGTTCCCCGTCAGTTTGCGCCCACCTACATTACTCAAAATGTTCGCGTCAGTTTATGCCCACCTACATTACTCAAGATGTTCGCGTCAGTTTGCGCCCACCTACATTACTCAAGATGTTCCCGTCAGTTTACGCCCACCTACATTACTCAAGATGTTCGCGTCAGTTTACGCCCACCTACATTACTCAAGATGTTCCCGTCAGTTTACGCCCACCTACATTACTCAAAATGTTCGCGTCAGTTTACGCCCACCTACATTACTCAAGATGTTCGCGTCAGTTTACGGCCACCTACATTACTCAAGATGTTCGCGTCAGTTTACGCCCACCTATATTACTCAAGATGTTCCCGTCAGTTTATGTCTACCTACATTACTCAAGATGTTCCCGTCAGTTTACGCCCACCTACATTACTCAAGATGTTCGCGTCAGTTTACGCCCACCTACATTACTCAAGATGTTCGCGTCAGTTTACGCCCACCTACATTACTCAAGATGTTCCCGTCAGTTTACGCCCACCTACATTACTCAAGATGTTCGCGTCAGTTTACGCTCACCTACATTACTCAAAATGTTCACGTCAGTTTACGCCCACCTACATTACTCAAGAAGTTCCCGTCAGTTTACGCCCACCTACATTACTCAAGATGTTCCCGTCAGTTTACGCCCACCTACATTACTCAAGATGTTCCCGTCAGTTTACGTCTACCTACATTACTCAAGATGTTCCCATCAGTTTACGTCTACCTACATTACTCAAGATGTTCCCGTCAGTTTACGTCTGCCTACATTACTCAAGATGTTCCCGTCAGTTTACGTCTACCTACATTACTCAAGATGTTCCCGTCAGTTTACGTCTACCTACATTACTCAAGTCAGCTTACGACAATATGCCTGCTACTATCCTGTTCGACGATATGATCATCCCAGCCATTTGAGCTGGAACGAGGTGACAAGCATGAGCGTGTCCTTGTTCTACATTTACCCCGATTACGTATCGTTTTTTTTTTTTGCGCTGCCACTGCACACACGGATCTTGAAGCCGCCCCTGGAGACACCTACCTGATAACAGAGTCCGTCTGCCCCTTTGTTAATTAGTCTGGAACGTTTGAGAGGAAAATATAAAAAAAAAAAAAGCTGAAACCATAATCAAGGAACTTTGATTCTCTCAAAAACGGTAAAAGTACTCAGCTTGAATCGATATCTTAGCACGCGAGGTTTTAATCTATATGGGCTCTGCCGCCTATCCAGAAGTGTTCGGAGACTCCTGTCTAGTGTTGCCCCAAGCATACTCACGAGTGATGCGTCATTCCTCACCTTCCCAGAGTGTGAACCCTGGTTTGATTCGCTGATGATGCAGCACCGGTTACTTATTATAAAACTGTTCCGTCAATGACTGACGATCTATAGTGCTTTCAGAAATTGCTTCCCTAACTGAAAATCAATTTTCTCGAAAACTATTCTGTGGAATGCTTTTAAATTTTGGTTGCAACCTTACAATTTCCCGGACCTTAAAACCATTTTCCCCCTATTACTAAAGTGATCTAGTGTATGATTTTGTTTATATAGCGTATGTAATGAAAAAAAAACAAAGGCTTTAAGGACACGCAATTAATGGTTTTACAGTCAATCCCCTCACCCGTTCAATAATTGGCAACATGTTCAAATTTTAAGTTAAAAAAAAAAAAAAAAAAAAAAAAAAAAACCAAGCATGTATAGACTCAAAGTGCATAGAGATAAGTCGGCGTTGACCTTACCAGAATATAAAATAGAACCAATCACCGTAACATTGTAATGTGTGATGTATCTTCTACCTTTTATCTCCCAGTGGAGCATTGGTCTTCAAGAAACACTTTCCAAGTTCTGTTTTTTGCCCTTCTTTTAAGATCATTCCATGTCTTCCCCATCATCTTCATCTCTGCTTCTATCTGTCTTCTCCAAGAATTCCTTGGTCTTCCTCTTTGTCTTTTCCCCCGGGTATTCCAAAAAAGGGCCTGTTGTGTAATACTCTCAGTTGGCTTCCGTAGTGTGTGTCCTATCCAGCGCCGTCGTCTTCGCTGTATCTCTTTATCCACTGGTGTTTGACTGGTACATTTCTATAATTCTATGTTAGTGATTTTGTCCTGCCATTTCCATCCTTTTATCCTGCGTAAACATCCATTAATGAAAGTCTGTATCTTCGAGATTGTCAATTTTGTTGTTCTCCATGTTTCACAGCCATATAATAGGACCGCTTTAACATTTGAGTTGAAAATTGTTATTTTGTTATTTGTTTTAATGTTAGTATATTTTTCATGGCATTAAAATTACTTTTTGCCATACCCATTATTTTGTTTATTTCAGTTGTACATTTTCCATCACTGGTTATAGTGTGTCACAGGTAGTTGTAGCTCTGAACTGTCTCCAGATGTATTCCTTCAACTTTGATACATAATTGTAGGTCTTGAGAATCTTCTTTGTTTATGATGACAGTTTTAGTCTTATTTATATGCATATCTAGTCCATATATATTGCTTGTCATGCTTATTACATTAAGTAATTGCTGTAGATATTTCGGTTTTTCTGCTAGTAGTACAGTATCCTCAACATTTGGTAATATTTAAAAATAGAGCATAGCCAACAACAAACTAACACTCAGGACTACGATTCTAATTTATAAAATCGGTGTACTTAGCGTAAATCTGTGTGGATCAGAAACTTGGACTACCTATGCAGGGCAAGGTAAAGATCCAGTACAAGACTTGAACCGGCGTCTTAGCACGCGAGTTTCCACCCATATGCGCTCGGCCGCCTATCCAGAAATGTTCGGAGATTTCTGTATAGTGCCGCTTCAAGCATCGAAACTCACGATGCGAGGCAACATTCCTCACCTTCCCAGGATACTACCCTGGTACCCATTTCTGCGAACGGCTGAGTCGACCGTAGGGGTATCTTTTTCTTCCAACCACGAATACAATTCACACTGCTCCCAGCGGGAATCGAACACGGGTTGTCCGAACGTCGGTAGTCCAGTCCGGTGGTTTTCCCAACTAGGCTACCGAGGCCTCCGATCATGGCAAGAGAGAAGGTTATACAATGTTTATGTCCGTTGCCTTCTCAAGAAAACAAACATCAAATGGTAGGACAAAGTAATCAAATCTAACGTCTTGCAACGAGCCAAACTCGCATCCATCATTGCAACACTTAGGAGTCGGAGACTGAGATTGCTGGGTCATGTGAGAGGAATGGATAGTAATCGTGTTCTCAAACAGTTATTGTGCGCCGAACTTTTTGTAGGGAAAGATACCAAAGGGTAAATCAGTGAGGTGAATGTTGATTGTCTGTAATGAAAGTGGAAGTGAATGTTGATTGTCTGTAATGAAAGTGGAAGTGAATGTTGATTGTCTGTAAGGAAAGTGGAAGTGAATGTTGATTGTCTGTAAGGAAAATGGAGGTGAATGTTGATTGTATGTAATGAAAGTGGAGGTGAATGTTGATTGTCTGTAATGAAGGTGGAGGTGAATGTTGATTGTCTGTAAGGAAAGTGGAAGTGAATGTTGATTGTCTGTAATGAAAGTGGAGGTGAATGTTGATTGTCTGTAATGAAGGTGGAGGTGAATGTTGATTGTCTGTAAGGAAAGTGGAAGTGAATGTTGATTGTCTGTAATGAAGGTGGAGGTGAATGTTGATTGTCTGTAATGAAGGTGGAGGTGAATGTTGATTGTCTGTAATGAAGGTGGAGGTGAATGTTGATTGTCTGTAAGGAAAGCGGAGGTGAATGTTGATTGTCTGTAAGGAAAGTGGAAGTGAATGTTGATTGTCTGTAAGGAAAGTGGAGGTGAATGTTGATTGTCTGTAATGAAGGTGGAGGTGAATGTTGATTGTCTGTAATGAAGGTGGAGGTGAATGTTGATTGTCTGTAATGAAGGTGGAGGTGAATGTTGATTGTCTGTAAGGAAAGTGGAGGTGAATGTTGATTGTCTGTAATGAAGGTGGAGGTGAATGTTGATTGTCTGTAATGAAGGTGGAGGTGAATGTTGATTGTCTGTAAGGAAAGTGGAGGTGAATGTTGATTGTCTGTAATGAAAGTGGAGGTGAATGTTGATTGTCTGTAATGAAGGTGGAGGTGAAGGTTGCTTGTCTTTAAGGAAAGTGAATGTTGATTGTCTGTAAGGAAAGCGGAGGTGAATGTTGATTGTCTGTAAGGAAAGTGGAAGTGAATGTTGATTGTCTGTAAGGAAAGTGGAAGTGAATGTTGATTGTCTGTAAGGAAAGCGGAAGTGAATGTTGATTGTCTGTAAGGAAAGCGGAAGTGAATGTTGATAGTGTATGTGAAGGGAGTGTAAAGATGAAATGTTGATATTATATCTGTAGGGAGTATGAAAAAGGTGAATGTAAATGGTCAACATTACGCTGTTGACATTTCCTGGAGAAAAAATCGGGTAATTTATGGCTGGGTGAACCTGGAAAGTGAGATCGATTTTATATCTTGGAAGTCACATTGATCGAGAAGGGGATACGAGCAAAGAAATTGAATCAGACTGCTAATGTCTTTCAGAAGCCTTGAAAGTTGTGAAATCAAAACTCATTAGTTAGGCTATTCAAATCAAATGTACTATCATTACGTATGCGTGTGAAAGCTGGAAAGAGAAGTTGAACGCATTCGAAAATAAATGTCTAAGAAAATACTGGTATAGAATGGAACGAATTAAAGGGAAATTAGAGAAATCGTCAACCACTAATATCTTCAGTAATAAAGAAAAGACGATGGTCATACGTGGACATGTGATGAGAAGAGATAATATCGAATAGCAAAGCAAGCCCTCATATGGGAAGTAAAGAAAAAGAGGAAGAAGACATGAGAAGAACATTGATGAGAGAGGCAAGAGCAGCAGGAATCGGCTCCCAATGAGATAGAACTGCTTGCACAGAACAGAGACAGATGGCGAGATTTAATTATCCTGCTAGAACAAAAATTCATATAGGAGGTGTACTTGGTCTACCCCTTTACGGCTCGAAAGGTCAATAGATAGATAGATAGAACCTGGAAGTCGTTGATCAGGATCAAACCCAACCTCTTGTCCCAAGTAGTCAAAATCAATGTTTAATGTTTATTGTGCTCGCATTTTCTTATCACGTGACTATCGTGATGTCAGAGTTGAACGTATTTTATTATACATAGATTTGTTTTCTTCAGATAGCACAATTTATTAAAGATTGCTTCGGTATTTTTTTCTCTAATGATATGCCCGCAAATGTTGATTGTTTCTTTCTGACGTTTTTGATAGCTCCATTTTTGTGTGTTCGCCTGACATCTTCATCATGAGAAGAAGGAAGTTGGAATAATTGGTTACAACTGGCAAAATACCAGGAAAGAGACATCACGGACGACAAAGAGAGAAGATACTGGATAGCTTGGTGTTATGGCATGGACAACAGAATCTGATATGATGCGCTGTCGATAGAGAATTTTTGAAGGACATGATCGCCTACGTTAACCGGCATTGCACCTGATGATGATGATGATGATGATTTTTTTTCTCTTTAAAGCGATGCGAGTGTGTAAAGGTCCCGCGTAGGAGTATTCAAGAAAATGTAACTTCACTATTTAACATGTTTATTGAAACTAGTAGCATTGTTCAGCATTGTGCAACTTGACGTTACTCTTTTGTAGTCGTCAAGTATAGAACGTCTGAAAGTAGATGGCCGGAAAGGTCTGGTGGTAGTTGGGGTATGCTTCAAAACAAATGAACGCAAATGGTATATTAACCCACATACGTCAAAGGTCAAAGTGAAACAAGAATCGAAAGAAAGTCACAGTAAAATGCCAGTCCAGCTTGAACATCCAAGATCAAAGCTCTCGGCTCCCGTTAGCATTAACTCGATAACATTAATGTTTTAATGGCTCTTTTCGCCCTTTCTTGACGTGGGAGAGAACCAATGTATACCCTTGTCACTTTTTTTCCCTTTCAAATCTCTGCAACATTGTATTCTGGTGGTTACCTTTGTCTGCCTTCTAGCGTGTGCCTCAGGGGACAGTCTGGGGAAGTTGTCTATACCGTTAATGACGTTACTTCCGCATTCGTTAAATGCCAGTGCTATCTCGAAAGTATTCTGGCTCTCTCCCTCTCTCTCTCTCTCTCTCTCTCTCTCTCTCTCTCCATTCTCTTATTTATAAATACGTTCATTAACTATGTATGCCTCAGCAGCATTCTTCGCCGCAGTTTTTTTTGGGGGGTTTTATTTGTCCTAAATACTATCTTCTCCAAGATGCCGAGTTCTCTCATTCTCTATCGCTGATTATCACTTTCTCACTCTCTTGTCTATTCACTTCTGCCTTAAAAAATTGTCCCGGCTGTCTATTTCTCAATCTTATTCTCCTTATCTATAACTCTCTATGTCTGTCTATCTCTTCTACTTCTCTCACATTCTCTCTCTCTCTCTCTCTCTCTCTCTCTCTCTCTCTCTCTCTCTCTTCTTTTCCATTACCCTTTTTTCTATTCTATAATATATATAATATATTAGGTTTTAATATTGTTTCTATAATCTTGGTATACATTTTGCCTATGTAGCTCAACAGTGATATGCCACGGTTTTATGAACATTCTCTTTTGTTTCCTTTATTCTTCCAAAGGGGGATTATTATTGCTAGTTGCCAGTCAGTAGATGTTTGTTGTTGTATCTGTGCTGCATTGAACATTCTATGTAAACATCTACTGCTACACCCTCCCCACTGCTTGGGCAATTTCTGTTGATAATCGATCTGCTCTTGACAATTTGCATCTCTCTAGGTTGTGTGTATGTGTGTGTGTGCACGTGTGAGTGTGCGTGCGCGCGTGTGTGTGCGTGCGCGCGTGGGAGTGTGTACGTCGGTGTAAATAAAACAGCGATTCTTAAAATGTGATATACAAACCCTTGAGACGACGATAGCAGTACTAAAAGGACGCTGACGTGTAGGAAAGTACTGCATTGAAGTGAAGCATCGATACTTGCAATCGTGTGTGGCAAGAACGTTAGGAGTTTGAAGTATAAGCACAAGCCTTGTGTATAATATTGTAATAAGGCCAGGAGCAGATAGCAATAGTGACCATGTACCAGTAGTTGGAAAGATAAGAATAAAACTGCGGAAGGCACAGAAATCACCAAGAAATATAAAATTAGAACTAGATATCCTAAGAGTAGATAAACAAATGAGTGATAAGTACAGCAGGATAGTACAAAATAGCTATATTGCTATTGAGAAAATACAGGACATCCAGGAGCAGTGGAAAATGCTCAAACAATCGATTCAACAAACATCAAAAGAAGTAATACCAGTGACTAAAAGAATCAACAAAAAGAAATGGATGACAGAAGAAATATTACAACTAATGGACGAAAGAAGAAAACATTAGAAAGAAGAACGGACATACAAAATATTGCACAAAGAGATCCAAAACAAGTGCAGTGAAGCAAAGGAAGGATGGTTAAAACAGAAATGTGAAGAAATGGAAAAATAACAAAAGAAAGACTCAAAATGTATTCACAATCAGTTAAATGAATTAACAGGAAGAAAAGAAGTCAAAGTTTCAGGATGTGTGAAATCAAAGGAAGAAAATATAATAATGGGACAGGAGAAGACGATGGAAAGATGGACAGAATATATCAGTCAACTCTATGATGATGAAAGACCAGAATTAAACAATTCAAATGAAGACACAGGACCACCAATAATGCAGAGTGAAGTGGAGGACGCAATTTAACACATGAAAAGAGGCAAAGCTCCAGGTCCTGACAATATAACAATCGAAGAGATAAATGCATTAGGAGAGCTCTATCTACTAAGATCTACTAAAATCTATCTTTTGTAGCCATACCGAAGAAGTCAGGAGCCACTGATTGTGAAGCCCATCGCACTATTAGTCTCATGAGCCATATGACTAAAATATTACTAAGAATAATCATGAGGCGTGTAAGGAACAAAATAAAACCAGAAATAAGTGAGGAACAATGTGGATTTGTGGAAGGAAAGGGCACCAATAATGCAATATACATCTTAAGAACATTGATAGAAAGATCTATAGAGGTAAAGAGAGATCTATATATGTGCTTTATAGACTACACGAAAGCATTTCACAAAGTAAAGCATGTGGAAATAATCAATATGCTGGAGAAATTAAACATTGATGACAAGGATCTGCGAATCATAAAAAAACATGTACTGGCAACAAACAGCAGCTATACGAATTAACAACCAAACAGGACAATTCCAATATATAAAGCAAGGAGTTAGACAAGGCCGTGTTCTGTCGCCGGATTTGTTTTCACTTTACAGCGAATATATTATGAGATCAATAGTAGACAAAAAAGGAATTGAAGTCAACGGTCACAACATAAATAATTTGCGATATGCGGATGACACAGTCTTAATTGCAGAGACAGAGAATGAACTACAAGAAATGATAGACATAATAGTAAAAGAAAGCAACAAGAAAGGTCTCAGTCTGAATAGTAAGAAAACAGAAGTAATTGTTATATCGAAGAAACAATCACCACCATCATGCAGCAAAAAAATTATCGAGACAAATCTGAAACAAGTGCAACGTTTCAAATACTTGGGCACAATAATAACATCAGATGGTAGATGCACCACAGAAATAAAAAGCAGAATAGCTCAGGCCAAAATAGCATTTCAGAAAATGAAAAATATCTTATGCAACAAATCTATATCAATAAAAATGAGAAAGAGAGTTCATCTGCTTTATATAGAACCAATTCTGACATACGGAAGCGAATCATGGACAGTAGACAAACAAATGAAAAGACGATTAGAGGCCACAGAGATGGGATTTCTCAGAAGAATGTTGAAAGTTCTCTGGACAGATAAAAAGACCAATGAGGAAGTTCTCAAAGAGGCCAACACAAAAAGGGAGCTCTTAAAAAACATCACAAAGAAGCAATCAAAATTTTTCGGGCACGTCATGAGAAGAGGAAAGTTGGAATACTTGGTTACAACTGGCAAAATAAAAGGAAAGAGAGATCGCGGACGACACAGAGAGAAAATACTGGATAGCTTGGTGTCATGGCATGGAAAACAGTCAACAACAGAACTGATACGATGCACTGTAGATAGAAGATTGTGGAGGGACAAGACACCAAGCTATCCAGTACCTACGCCAACCGGTATGGCACATGATGATGATGACGATGACGTATAGACCTTACCGAGTGGCTAGTTATTAATGATCTATAATCGTATCTGTGTCACAGATCATAACGTTATCTTACTATGTATAGCGCTGTGGTAAGTGATGATCTATTATCGTATCTGTTATTATTATTGGTTATTGGTTATGGAAGGCCTCGGTATCACAGCAAACGAATTAAAATCCATAATTGCTCAACCGCCCGTGCCAGTGGAATCATCCGAATTACTAACTCATCTCCCAAACAAAGAAAGGTAACTGTAGTCCCCATCGTAGCAGTCTCAGCACACGCCAAAAGACATAAGGCGAAACCGCGCAGAAAGTGAACACAGCCAACTGTTCCCTGTCATACGATATCATCATTCATCGTAAACAAGCGGGATATCGAAGCAGGATCAAAACGGATGAGACACACAGCTCACGGTGTGCACAGAGCACTTAACTCAGTAGCTCCTGCAACAAGCCGGACTTGGAATATGAGGAAACTGCAAGAAGGAACACTTTTCAGACATAGCCTTCAATGGTTCCTGCCGCCTATCCACCATATACAATGGGAGTTCACGTCCTCCCGAAATTGATGATCGTCATAGCACTTGATGATGTTCGGCCGTCATTGATGACTCCAATTCCAAACATATAGACACACAGTGGTGGTAATTTGTCATTTCCAATCCAACAGAAGCCACATGACCTGTAGTTAGTAAAACCACAGAGAGAATATGATTTTGTGACCTTCACTGATTCACTCTTAGATGTGAATGTGTAGTTTACACAAGAGGAGAAATTTTCAACTACAGTGATTCCATTTAAGGCAATTCTGGGATAGCAAGGCAAGTCTCCTTTATAGCAGCAGAACTTGATGTTCTCCGCTCCCTTCTTGTAGCTGCTGCCACACGATTCTGATGTCTCATTAACTTGGACATCATTCAAGAACAATGTCAGATTAACATTCCATAGATATGGCTCTGCTGATGAAGTGCTTGGTGCAACAGTTGTATCAATCATACTGGAGGCTCCTGGTCTGTGGTCATTAATATCACAGACGGCACATGGTGTTGTTATATTCAGTATTTCTTTCTGGGGTGTAAATATGTGGCACACACATGGAGAGTGGTTTGTGGTCACAGTAATCCCATTAAAGGCAATTCTAGGGTAGCATGGCATAGCTGTTTCAGAACAGCACAATCCTGTGATGTTTTCTGTGTTCGCTATAAAGCTGCTGCTGCTACACAATCCTTACCAATTATAGGTGTGGACATTATTCACTTGCAATGACAAAACTGCTTTGTTTACATCATAAACCTCTGGAAGCGAATCATTTATGGGACTAATAGTACAATTTATTCTTCCATCGGGGATATCTGCATTGAGTCCCCAAAAAAAGGTCTTTGGTTAAAAAGCACATATGCGTTTGAGTTAAACACACAATGAGCCCACTTCGTAGATTCAAAATGATCCTTGCCAATGCCATCGGTTTGCACAAGTGACATATATATGTCATCTAGTCAATCAATGACATATATATATCACTATATTATATTATTATTATATTATTATATATTATTATATATTATTCTACTTTGGTTGTTAATTCGTATAGCTGCTGTTTGTTGCCAGACAATTATTAAGTCTACTAGCCTTATGAAAGGTTTAAAATGCTACATCTGTGTCACAGATCATAACATGTTATCTTACTATGTATAGCGCTGTGGTAAGTGATGATCTATTATCGTATCTGCGTCACAGATCATAACATGTTATCTTACTATGTATAGCGCTGTGGTAAGTGATGATCTATTTTACGTTTAGTACAATAGAGTATCTCCGACAATGATGGACTGAACTTTTTTAACAACCAAAAGTGGCATTGTTTTACAGGCAATAAAAGCATACACAAGACGTTAATAGCTCTTACTAGACTAGCACTTGGGGAAAATGAACAAATAAAAACATACACAAGACATTAATAGCACTTACTAGTCTAGCACTTGGGGAAAATGAACAAATAAAAACATTAAACAGAAATTATAAGCCGTCTTGCGCAAGAATTGGGCTAGAATTTGACGGATGAACGCTTGGTGACTAAAGATAACTAGCAATGATTGGTTTCCGTTAGCCACCTGCCTCTATTCAAGTGTTTTGGCATACTTGTTTCTCAATTCATGTTTCTGGCGTCCTGCTATTTTCTGTGTTCTCTGTTGTTCATCACCTCCTTTCAATCCCCAGAACTCTATTAAAATATCCCGAAATCTATTAAAATATCCCTGTCGTATTTTCTTTCGTTTTTTTTTTTTGGGGGGGGGGGTTTAATCTTTCTCGAAAGTTGATTATAATAAACGTATTCAATGAATGCCGCCAAGATGAGCTTTCAGCGCGAGTCTGGTAGCACAGGAAACATGAATAGAGAAGAGCGAATGAGATGATGTACAACGTGTGAGCTTAATCAGCGAGATCAGAAACCATTTGTATTGCCTGGCCTTTGATGCCTTTTTAAAATATTCAGTATCTCTAGGAGTGCTCGAAGAGAAAGGAACAATCGATTATGTCAACCAATGATACACTTAGTATTGTCTACACATACACGCAGTAAAACACACAAACATACACATACCCATGTATAACAGAAAACACGTCTTGCTCAAAACCTTCAAGTTGAAATGAATATTTTAGGCTCAAAATTGTTCACTTTCCATTAATTTTGAGCCATAGAAAACTAGGTGTGGTTATCAAGAAGTCTTTCTTTTATTGTAAATTGTAAAATGTAAAAGACCGTTGTAAGCAGCAACTGCTGCAGCAGAGGTTACGATAAATCCCCATAAAGATGATTCAACCTGATGATTTTAAAGCAAAACTCCAGAGTGTAAATCTTGAAATCGATTTGAGAGTAATCGCGGAAATGAATAATTGCAGTGCGACATAATCAGGAAATACTGCCTGGTGGGAAGGTTCTTTGTTGATCTTCCAATGGCGGAGATTTGGTAGATGAGTGAAGTAGCGGTAAGGGAGCATTATTTGATGTAAGAGAGAAACAGTAGCAGGAGTAGTTATTTCCGTTCTGAAAAATGTATATTAAAAATTATTATTAAATCATTCACTTGATATTTATATATGTAGTTATCTTGGTGATTTTTTTGTTATCAGGAAACGATTAAAGGACAAGTAGATCATTTAAAATACACAGGAACAGTGTTAACATCAGAAAGAAAATACCTTATGGCGGTAACAAGTAAAATCGTACAGGCCAAGACACATTTTATAAAATGAGAAATATTTTATACAAGTCATTACCATCGAGAGGTAGGAAAAGAAGTTTTAAAATGCTACATCGAACCAGTGATATTTTATGGTTGGGAATCATGGACAGTGACCAAAGAGGCACCACGCCGGATTGAATAAAATCAGATCAGGTGCTTTTTAAAAAATGAAACGAATGTGTAAGGCAGCATAAAGAACCAACGTACAATCTAGTGAGGAAGTACTAGAAGGGGCGGAGGAGAAGATGAATATTATAAAACAAATTAGGAAAATGCAGTTTAAAAATGTACGACATGTGTGGAGAAGAGGCGGGTTGCGACATATAATTTTAAAAAAATATATATGGTCAGTGTTATAAAGGCAGGCAAAGGGAAAAGATGTTGGAAGATTGACGATTTGACATGGGGGGGGGAGGGGAGTGGTGGAACTATTGATCAGAACAAAAAGTCGAGGGTCATGGAGGAATATGATATTCAATGCCTCTTAGCATGAACCATGAATGTATGAAAGATGATGGATAATTTGTGAAGCTTTTAGAATTGTAAGCTTAGCTTGCGTTCTCTGCTCGCCTTATGAATAGTTTCTCTACTAGCCTTATGAAAGGTTTCTCTTCTAACATTATGAATAGTTTCTCTACTAGCCTTATGAAAGGTTTCTCTACTAGCCTTAGCAAAGGTTTCTCTACTAGCCTTATGAATGGTTTCTCTACTAGCCTTATAAATGGTTTCTCTACTAGTCTTATGAATGGTTTCTCTACTAGCCTTATGAAAGGTTTCTCTCCTAGCCTTATGAATGGTTTCTCTACTAACCTTATGAATGGTTTCTCTACTAGCCTTATGAATGGTTTCTCTACTAGCCTTATGAATGGTTTCTCTACTAGCCTTATGAATGGTTTCTCTACTAGCCTTATGAAAGGTTTCTCTACTAGCCTTATGAAAGGTTTCTCTTCTAACCTTATGAATGGTTTCTCTACTACCCTTATGAAAGGTTTCTCTACTAGCCTTATGAATGGTTTCTCTACTAGTCTTATGAAAGATTTCTCTACTAGTCTTATGAAAGGTTTCTCTACTAGCCTTATGAATGGTTTCTCTACTAGTCTTATGAAAGGTTTCTCTTCTAACCTTATGAAAGGTTTCTCAACTAGACTTATGAATGGTTTCTCTTCTAACCTTATGAATGGTTTCTCTACTACCCTTATGAAAGGTTTCTCTACTAGCCTTATGAATGGTTTCTCTTCTAACCTTATGAAAGGTTTCTCTACTAGACTTATGAATGGTTTCTCTTCTAACCTTATTAAAGGTTTCTCTACTAGACTTATGAAAGGTTTCTCTTCTAACCTTATTAAAGGTTTCTCTACTAGACTTATGAATGGTTTCTCTTCTAACCTTATGAAAGGTTTCTCTACTAGACTTATGAAAGGTTTCTCTTCTAACCTTATGAAAGGTTTCTCTACTAGACTTATGAAAGGTTTCTCTTCTAACCTTATGAAAGGTTTCTCTACTAGACTTATGAAAGGTTTCTCTTCTAACCTTATGAAAGGTTTCTCTACTAGACTTATGAATGGTTTCTCTTCTAACCTTATGAAAGGTTTATCTTCTAACCTTAGGGAAAGTCTCTCTACTAACCTTAGCAAATGTTTCTCTACTAGCATTACAAAGGTTTCTCTACTAGCCTTAACAAAGTCTCTCTACTAGCCTTATGAAGTCTCTCTACTAGCCTTAGCAAAGGTTTATCTACAAGCCTTATGAAAAGTCTCTCTACTAGCCTTATGAAAAGTCTCTCTACTAGCCTTATGAAAAGTCTCTCTACTAGCCTTATGGAAAGTCTCACTACTAGCCTTAGCAAAGGTTTCTCTACTAGCCTTATGAAAAGTCTCGCTACTAGCCTTAGCAAAGGTTTCTCTACTAGCCTTATGAAAAGTCTCTACTAGCCTTATCAAAGGTTTCTCTACTAGCCTTATGAAAAGTCTCGCTACTAGCCTTAGCAAAGGTTTCTCTACTAGCCTTATGAAAAGTCTCGCTACTATAGCTCGTTTCAAATCACTTGCCAACTTCAAAACGCTATTGCTCAGTAACCGTTTGTTAAAAACTGTTGACATTTTCCAAATGTTATTAGAATGCAAAAGACCCTTTAAATGTATATTTAACAAATATCTGCAGCTGCAGTTTTCTTAAATCGGCGAATTTCTTTGATGTTTGCCAAAATTGTAAATTGTGAACCCCTAAATAATAGAAATTACCGTAGTTGCTGGTCTATGATTAATTTTCACTAGGTAAAGACGTGGCCGTAATGGGAAATAACTGAATATGACAAAACACCAGGAGAATTATTGTCTTCTCAGTTCGAGGACGGACGACAAGGTATACCTGTATGTCCAATTTTCATAGTTGTGTGGTCTGAAAAGGACCGTTTGTTGAACTAATTTAAGGTAATATATGGGCCAACATTGTGGGGGCTATATACTTTCATTCTGAATCAGACGAGTCTAAAAGATTAATAACTGTTTGGGTTGAACATTCCACAAACCATCATTTTTCCAATATTCCTCTTCCTGTTTTAAGACGTGGTCTTCACATTTAGCCCAATAATCTTTGTCTATATTTAATAAATATTTGGGCTTGAGGTCAATCATGAAAGACTAAAGTCATGAAAAGTTTAATTCCAACAAGTGACAAAATATACATGGAAAACAAACCAGTAGAAGAGATCGATCACTTCATCTATCTTGGAAGTCACATTGATCGAGAAGGGGATACGAGCAAAGAAATTAGAATCAGACTGGCTAAAGCAGCAATGTCTTTCAGAAGCCTTGAAAAGTTGTGGAAATCAAAACTCATTAGCACAAACACAAAACTTAGGCTATTCAAATCAAATGTACTATCAACCCTTACGTATGCGTGTGAAAGCTGGAAAACAACAAGAGATATAGAAACAAAGTTGAACGCATTCGAAAATAAATGTCTAAGGAAAATACTTGGTATAGAATGGAACGAATTCAAAACAAACGAGGAAATTAGAGAAATCGCCAATCAACCACTAATATCTTCAGTAATAAAGAAAAGACGATGGTCATACGTTGGACATGTGATGAGAAGAGATAATAATCGAATTGCAAAGCAAGCCCTCATATGGAAACAACAGGTAAAAGAAAAAGAGGAAGACCCAGGGAGACACTGAGAAGAACATTGATGAGAGAGGCAAGAGCAGCAGGAATCGGCTCCCTCAATGAGATAGAACTGCTTGCACAGAACAGAGACAGATGGCGAGATTTGATAAAATATCTTTAAAAGAAAACTGCTAGAACAAAAATTCATATAGGAGAAGGTGTATCTTGGTCTACGCCCTATGGGCCGGTTACGGCTCGAAAGGTCAATAGATAGATAGATATTTAATAAAGCGAGATTAGCAAGAGTCTTTACATCGCATATTTTGAATGTTGTATTTTCATCTGCCACTTGTCCTTTTAATTTTGCCCAGATTAGTTCTATTGGATTTAAATGAGCATGGTAAGGTGGCAGCCACAAACTTATATGACCGTGCTCTTGGATAATCTTATCTATTTGAAAAATCTGTGTCCTTTGTTTTTGCTTTACTAGAGATAGTAATTCAGGTTTTAAGTACATGTTATTAAATTGTATGTGCTCCTTTGTGCGCCATATCTTAATAGCATCTTTTGTACTGGATGACGTCGGGACTTTATCTTCAAGTGCAACAATGTTGTGGTACGCTGCATTGTCCATTATTAGGCAAGATGGTCGATCTAGTGATGGGAGAACATAATTTTCAATCCAATGTCTAAATATGTGACCATTCATCTCAGAGTGATAATCCCGATTGTCTATGGATTTTGAAAGAAAAATGAGCTCTGCATTCTGTATTAGTCCATGTTGTCGACTACCTGCATGAGCAATTATCAAGCGCTGTCCTTTGCTGCTAGGTATTAATCTCTTAATCTTTCCATCTGATGACTGCCATTCCCTTTGGTTAGTGTGGTGAGCATTGATCCATGTTTCATCCAAGTATACAATATCATAACCTTGCTTGCGCACCTCTTTTACTTCACGTAAGTACTTGCTTCTCATGACTACTATATGTGGCTTCTCACAGATGATGTTTCGTCCATTGGAATACTTTCTGAATGTAAAGCCTGCAGCTCTCACATTCCTCCATAATGTAGACTTTGATATTTCAATACTGTTGTTCTTTTTCAGCGAAATTTTTAATTTTCTTATTGTAACAGTTTCATTCATACATAACATTTTGCGAATTTCACTTCTAATAAGTTCACTGTCGAAATTATCCAACATTTTTGCTCTTCCTTGTGATTTTGTATATTTTGAAAATTGACGGTCACGTGCTTGAATCCAGCGATCAAATGACCGTTTAGATAAATCCAAAATGTGTGTTGTCCTATTCTCAGGGTTTTCTAAAGAATGAAATAGTCTTCCTCGTTTAGCCTCTTTGCAAAAATAGTCATACATTTTTATTGCGATGTTTTGTAAACTGCAGAATTTCATTTTAAGACTCATGATAAATGTTATCGTTCCACGTCTACACCTATGAATGAACGGAAATGGAACACACAATTTCTCAAGTGTCTAATTGTGTCAAAAAAACCACGGCGAAAGCGTGCAAACTCGTCAATTTTACCGTGTATGGATTTTTACTCGCTATTTTTAACTTAAAATACTGTAAACATTAAGTTTTGACTACATCGATGGGTCGTTATAAATTTATATAAATCAAATAAGCAAAAATAATAACCAAATGTTTTTTAATGAAATTAATTCCCTGTTGGGTTCTAATCATTATAACTTTACATGCAAATTTTTAACAACTTACAACAAGCGGTTAAAAAGCTATCGATTTTAAAAGTTGGGCACGAGTTATGAAACAAGCTATAGCCTTAGCAAAGGTTTCTCTACTAGCCTTATGAAAAGTCTCGCTACTAGCCTTAGCAAAGGTTTCTCTACTAGCCTTATGAAAAGTCTCGCTACTAGCCTTAGCAAAGATTTCTCAACTTGTCAAAGCAAAGGGTTATCTACTTGTCTTAGCAATACTGGTCTTAGCGAAGATTTCTCTACTTGTTTTTGCGAAGGCGTATCTACAGGCTTTAGCAAAGCTTCTCTCCTTGTCTTAGTAAAGATTTCTGTACAGATCTTAGTAATGATTTCTCTACAATTCTCAGTAAAGATTTCTCTACAATTCTCAGTAAAGATTTCTCTACAATTCTCAGTAAAGATTTCTCTACAAATCTCAGTAAAGATTTCTCTACAATTCTCAGTAAAGATTTCTCTACAATTCTCAGTAAAGATTTCTTTACAATTCTCAGTAAAGATTTCTCTACAATTCTCAGTAAAGATTTCTCTACAATTCTCAGTAAAGATTTCTCTACAATTCTCAGTAAAGATTTCTCTACAATTCTCAGTACAGATTTCTCTACAATTCTCAGTACAGATTTCTCTACAATTCTCAGTAATGATTTCTCTACAATTCTCAGTAAAGATTTCTCTACAATTCTCAGTAAAGATTTCTCTACAATTCTCAGTAAAGATTTCTCTACAATTCTCAGTAAAGATTTCTCTACAATTCTCAGTACAGATTTCTCTACAATTCTCAGTAAGATTTCTCTACAATTCTCAGTAAGATTTCTCTACAATTCTCAGTAAAGATTTCTCTACAATTCTCAGTAAAGATTTCTCTACAATTCTCAGTAAAGATTTCTCTACAATTCTCAGTACAGATTTCTCTACAATTCTCAGTACAGATTTCTCTACAATTCTCAGTAATGATTTCTCTACAATTCTCAGTAAGATTTCTCTACAATTCTCAGTAAAGATTTCTCTACAATTCTCAGTAAAGATTTCTCTACAATTCTCAGTAAAGATTTCTCTACAATTCTCAGTAAAGATTTCTCTACAATTCTCAGTAAAGATTTCTCTACAATTCTCAGTACAGATTTCTCTACAATTCTCAGTAAAGATTTCTCTACAGGCCTTAGAAAAAATTCCTAATTAACCTTAACACAGGTTTCTCTATAGGCCTTAGCAAAGGTTGTTGTTGTTAAAAAATTGTTGTTTGTGAAATTAAACGCTAGGATATTGACAAAGCTGCCTCTAATGAGACTTTAATACCTGGCAAAGGCGAGCTGTCGGAGATGAGTGGACGATACCTTTTTTTTTATTAAATGGTCGAACCAGGAAAGAGAAACGTGGATTTGGATTTAAATTCGTCACGTCTCATCTAATGCTGGATTTCGCCAGACCCCGAGAAGGAACTAGTTATTTTACGGATTGTGTTTGAGCCATTGGAGGTGTGGGGGGAGGGGGTAGTGGGAGAGAAAAGAGAGGTGGAGATCAGCCACTATGAACAACATCTACGCTCCAATAATAAGAAGATTGACGATAAATTTGAAGAATAATTATAATTGTAATTTTCGTCAAACCTAAAGCTAAAGACACTCAATTTACACTAGGCTAAAATAGACAATGATCGTGGCAATTTGAATGCATGACGTAGATAGATCTAGTAGCAGTGGGACTAGTAGATATATATTATATATATATATATATATATATATATGTGTGTGTGTGTGTGTGCGTGCGTGCGTGCGGGCGTGCGTGTTGCGTGTTGCATGCGTTCTAAGTGGCACAAACAAATTCACCCTTTAGAAAACACAAAGCATCTCATAGATACATTTTTCAATCAAAAATCTTCTTTTTTTCTTCCTCTTATTTGTTTTCTTTTTTCTTCTTCCTCTCATTCTTCTTATTCTTCTTATTCTTCATCTTCCTTATCACAATACCCTGTATGTCGTTGACGCACTATCGACAGTCATCTTCAACCTTCTCCATTGATACAGTCATTCTGCGACTTTGCGAAGTCGAAGTCGGTCTATTTTTTTAATGTTATCATCCCATCTGTTTTTCTGTTTACCTCTCCTTCTACCTTCCTTGCAGAATGAACATGTCCTATATTACGTTATTCCAAGAAAAAACATACAAGATATAAGAGTAATAAAAGCGATGTTATTACGAGAAGGAACTACAGACGAAATGTAAGAGCAATCAAAAAGATGTGTAGTCTTTCTGCTACAATCTAAAGTATAAACTTGTTCAAAAAGAGCGCTTAGGATATTAAGTCCTTTCTAAATGAAAAAAAAAAAATAAATAAAATAAAAGCAAATGGAGCCGGCCCCAAAATGTCAACATCCAAAAAGATTGCATAGCGAACATACGCTGGACGGCTGGAGATAGATTAGGAAGAACGCAAACATAAATTATACAAGAACTCGGGTAATTTTTCTTACAGCAATCGAAAAAATGCACGTTTTCCTGTGTCATTTATGCTTTCACTCGTTTGCAAGTTTTCCCTTAAAAATAACGTTTCGTTTGTTATTTTTTTCTTCAATAATTATTTAAATTTAATATCAAGCGATTTCAGCAACATTTCTGATGAGATTGAGATGCAGATAGTTCTAAAGTTTATCATTACGCAACCGACTGTCTATAGGCCTCAATTTCTCTCCCCCATACCTTGTTTAAGATTAAGATGGAACAAAACGACTGACAAGCTTCAGATACCAGAATACTGGACAGAACATTGTTAAGTAGATAAACTACCCATTATCTAAGATGCACATCTAGGCTAAGATACAAGCCAAGCAAACTTGGGCTCGAGTTTGAGGTGGTTCAAACTTTTCTTTGACATGTGGTGGAATAACAACTCAGACCAGAACAACGCGTGGTGACTGCACTGGGCAAGTGACCTTTATTCTCCGGCTCTATGTCTTCCACCCTTTCCCCAACTCGGCAGACCGCAGAAAGTGGATAATTCCGTAAAGATAGTATTTTTCTATAACACTCAGAGGTAAGGCGCATATATTGATCAAATATAAAGTATACTTGTTCTACTCATTATAGAAGTGACCAAGAAAATAAGCAGCCATGCCCAGTTAGAGAAAAGCACTTTGTGAGAACACCATACGTCAAACTGTACACAGCATGATGTTTATGATACACGGACTCAAATAATTTTATTGAATTGAATATTTTTCTGACAAAAATTATAGATCACAAACAGGAACAAATAACTTGGACCATATATCTTGAAGAATGCTTTCATAGCCTGTTATTATTCTATTTCTATTTTTTTTCTTTTTTGCGTTCTCCAGCTTTCACCTCTGGTGAAGTCCCCAAAGACTAGGAAGTGAATTTTGCGTGTTAATCCGCTTTTCCCTTGCATCCGTGCGCACAGGGGTCCCTCCCCGTACAGGCAGATAACTCCGTCTTCGGAGGTACTTATACTTGTTTCCGTCGATGAGTAAATTGACGTTTCAAGCTAGACCTCGCTGCTGAGACCAGGGGTGGTTGCCGCAGAGAGAAATAAAAACCCCAAATTATGCAACCGGGATTTGAACTTACAACTTATCTTTGTCAAGACCAGCGTCTTGCCTCGAGACCAACCATTCCCTCCTCATCATCATCATGTGCCATACCGGTTGGCGTAGGCGATCCTGTAATTCCACAATCTTATATCTACAGTGCACCGTATCAATTCTGTTGTTGACTGATTTCCATGCCATGACACCAAGCTATCCATTATTTTCTCTCTTTGTCGTCTGCGATCTCTCTTTCCTTTTACTTTGCCACTTGTAACCAAGTATTCCAACCTTCTCATGATTGTGCCCGAAAAATGTTGATTGTTTCTTTCTAAAGTTTTTTAGGAGTTCGGGCAGTCGCAACTCTAGGAAATATGTCTTCAGTAGCAATATCGTTAGCTTTCCGTCATTTTCAGATCAGAGTTTGGCTTTAGTGTTTATATTTCTTTGTTTAATTTAGAATAGTATTTGTTGATCTGTGTATTCTTTGTTGTGTACCTGATGAAATCTTTTGCCGAAACGTCATAGTTTGTCTCTTCTCTCTATTAGTTTAGCTGCTCAATACTATTTTGTGTTTATTTTACAACGTAATTTTGGGTTATTTATTTTACTACCGGTCGCAAAGTGTCAATTAACTTAAGTATTTTACTATCGGTCGCAAAGTGTCAATTAACTTAAGTATTTTACTATCGGTCGTAAAGTATCATTTACTTTATTTATTTTGCTGCCGGTAAAGTATCATCTTACCTTATTTTGCTAGGCATAAAACGTCACCTTATCGTACTATTTGTTTGACCCACTACTCGCAATGAAACAACACGAATTGAAAGGGACAGGCTTGTAGTTAATGAGAATCCGGGAGCCGGAAGGCCTATTGATTTACCGTGGAGAACAACAATAGAACACTGTTGCTGTCTTTTGCTGTAAATCTTCTTTAAGCTTTTCGAACTGGGGCTAAATAAGAATTAATTACTAACGCTAAATTTCGACTAAAGTCCCAGGAGATTGAAGTTTGACAATGTCTTCTTTTCATTCACTGCCTGAGGCGATGAGATTGAAAATAAAAATTGCTAATGTTGGCTAAGCTGAACAAGCATTCTATCAATTTGTTTAGCTGGAAATGGTTAAAGCTGCTCAGCTGCCACTATAATTATAGTAATGTGTTTTCAAACATATAATTATATTAAACTGTTTAAAAAGTTAAATAGAAAGCACGGCTCTGAGAAAAAAAGTAGTAGAAATTGTTGTCTAGCGTGGTTCGAGGCGGAACCTGAAAAAAATTCTTCCGCTGATCCAACTTTTCATTTTTGGTTCATTAATGTTTGCACCTAATTTCTCTATTTTTTATATCATTATTCTGGGAACAATCACTGCATAATAAAATCTGCTTACCCCTCTTCCGACTTCAGCCTACACATAATCATCATTAACATAATGCCATCACCATCATCTTCATTATCATCATCATCATTATCATCATTTCAGCTCTTCGCAGCTCACAGGAAAAGTCAAATTAAGACTTTGTAATGTGCTGTCAGATGCTCATCATAAGGTCTGAAGATGTGGCAATTTTATGGATTGTAGTTCCTGGAGTGCTGATCTTGCATTTGTCAGGAACATTACAGGTAGGGGGCTAAGATTACTGTTCAGCAGTTTTTCTATTGGCAACTTTATTGCTAGGATTTCCTGCAGTGGATCCCATCTCACTGTGGAATACCAGGAAACGAGAAAGCAGATCAGCTGGCCAAGGAAGGCACAACAGGCACACAACCGGATGCACCATTTTCATACCATCAGAAGAACAGATAATCAAGTCAATCCAGAGACCACAAGCACCAAATCAAGTTGTATTTCATAATATGTATAGATGGGAACACGATATCATTAAACGCCTCAGAACATGGCACAGTCGACGTCACGGTCACATGTGTACAAAACTAAAAATTGGCACCTCAGCGACATGTACATGTGGACAGGCTGCTCAGCACATAGTTCAAGACTCTACTGAGTATAGCAAACTGAAGAAAACCCATTAGCGTATATATACAATACTCCTTCGGATGGAAGATGTGGGATTAAAGATGGGCACAGCCAGAAACAAGAAACTTAGTGGGCGTGTAAGAAGACTAATCAACCAACACAGAACTGGAGTCGTCAGTCGCTGGACACTTCGAGACTTGCTGAGAAGGGGATCTGAGCACCTATGGACATGTTCGGAGTGCAATAATGATGATGACCCGCTAATAACTCAATAACTCAATACAATACTACAGATAAAACTACATGGACCACTTAAGGAATTACAAAAAAAACCAGTACAATTTAGACATGAAACAGCGTTGCGGATATAGACAATACTCCAGGACAACGAAAGATATATAGATAGATGCTGATCAGCAATAGTAAAAAATAAAAGTAAAGTGCCCCGTCGCGCCAAGTGGCGTATAGGGAATATGGTGTTAGTGACCATACATTTTACATACCTTCAGCACATGATTTTTGGGGTAATGTGGTCGGTATAACGCCCGTGCCGCTTTACTTTCCTAGAAAACACTTATTTAAGGCTTGATGAACCCGGAAGCCGTTGGTTTGGATCGAACCCTACCTCTTGTCCTTTATAATCATGTTCACTAACCACTGACCTATCGCGGCCCCATCTTATCAGCAATGGGTCTACCAAAATGTTAAAGTCATCACTTAATCTCATTCTTCTTCTCTTTCTCATAGCGAGTTGCGCTGCATATTGCTGTGCAACGTGTAGTCACGTGCAACCGCCTTCAAGAATGTCTATGAAATCACACACCCCTTACCATACTCACACAAATACAATACCCGTGACCAGACATTGACAAGGTAACAGAGACATCTATTTCTACATTTTTTTTAAATTTCGGAATTTCGTAATTTCTCCACATATAGAGATGAATTGTAATCTAGTACGTCAAGTCTATTATAGCCGCATGGCTCAGCTGTTAGTGCTCTCATCACTGAGTAAAACAGTCCTGGTTCAATCCCAAGATGTGATCATTTCTGCTTGGCAGACGCTGCTGCTGGATTACTTGGCCTGGCCTCTGGGAATTATTACTAGAGTTTTTTTTTTTATTTCATATTTTTTATTATTTTTTTAGGGGCGGTGGGGGGGGGGGGGGAGGCGATTATTTCACAGTCTGGCACTGACATCACCCATACTCTGTATATTGAAAAATATGGGCATTAACGCCCGCGGATACCCCCCCCTTTTTTTTAATCTCCCCCCCCCCTACACACACACACCGGGCTTTAGGATATTGAGGGAACCATTATTACTTCAGTACTAGAGAGTCGTAGCTCTTCTTAGGTCTAATGTAGAAATGGTTTTGAGAAGTGTTAATGTAAACTGGTAGCTTGTACTTTAACAGACCATGACCTCTCTGCACCCAATCATGTCCGGACAAGAGCCCAGCATCACATTGGAATAAGGCTCTAATTCCTTCGTTTCCGCTCAAATTAATGGTGCACATATAACGGTGCAGACAACTCATAAAGAATGGAAATGAGAGACGAGCGCGCGATCTAGCAAATGTATGCACACAAAGGTTGGGTAGTTAATCAAGTAACGTCAATGCAGCGTTAGTCTTCCTTTTTACACTCCACGATCTGTCTAACTATCTGTTTTTTCTGTCTATCAGTTTGTCTAACTCTTTGTCAGTATGACTGTCAGTCTGTCTATCTGAATGTCGATCTGTGTGCCTTTATGTCTATCTCTCTGCCAGCCTGACTTGTAATGTCAGTGTTTCTATCTGTATTACTATCTATCGATCCGCCATTATCTCTCATTGCTATTGTGAGTCATCAGTGCTCCATTTATCCAACCATTATCCAACCATCTACTGTATATGCATCCATTTATCCACTATTAATCCATCCATCCGTATTATCATTCATCTTTTACCCACATGCGCATTCTCCACACATCAGTCTATTTACCTATCAATCCATGCCTCCACCCATGTTCTTCTCATCCAATCTATCATGACCAAGCATGACATTGATAACCAGCTAGCCGATCAATTCACAGTCTTTGTACTTCGATATAACTCTCTCTTCCCCTGCTATATCCAACTCTATGTTATTACTTTTACCTGCTATATCCAAATCTATGTTAACGCCAACACCTGCAATATCCAAATCTATGTTATCACCTTCACCTACTATATCCAAATCTATGTTATCGCCTACACCTGCTATATCCAACTCTATGTTATTACTTTTACCTGCTATATCCAAATCTATGTTACCGCCAACACCTGCTATATCCAAATCTATGTTATCACCTTCACCTACTATATCCAAATCTATGTTATCGCCTACACCTGCTATATCCAAATCTATGTTATTGTATACACCTGCTATATCCAACTCTATGTTATCGTCTACACCTGCTATAATCAAATCTATGTTATCGCCTACACATGCTATATTCAAATCTATATTATCGTCAACACCTGCTATATCCAAATCTATGTTATCGCCAACACTTGCTATATCCAAGTCTACGTTATCGCCAACACCTGCTATATCCAAATCTATGTTATCGCCAACACCTGCTATATCCAAATCTATGTTATCGCCTACACCTGCTATGTCCAACTCTATATTATAATCTACTCTTGATCTAATGAACTCTATATTGTCGCCTTCTCTAGTTTTATACATTATGCGATTGCCATCTTCTGCCCTTTGTCGCATTTCGCATTTGAGAGCAAGTACTGCGTACACAGGGAGCTGCGATAGCTCAGTGGTTAGTGAACTGGACTACAAAGAACAAGAGGTAGGGTTCGATCCCAACCGACGGCTTCCGGTTTACCAGCCTTTAATGGGTACCGGATTTTTTTCAGGGAAAGTAAAGCGGCACGGCGTAATACAGACCACATTACCCCAAAAATAATGTGCCGAAGGTCTGTAAAATGTGTGGTCACTAACACCATATTCCCTATACGCCACTTGGCGTGTTGGGGGTACTTTACTTTTTTTTTTTTTACTGCGTACATAAACTTTAGGATTTTGATAGGTCACTGATTATACTAAATCGGTTCTCATAGTAACAATGGTCATCTCACATCTGCTAGACGATCTCCAGATTTCCGTAGTTTAATCACCCTTTTCACATTTCTCTTTATTTCTCGTGTCTCTCTCATAACAGTCATTCATTCCTGTTTCTTGATCCTTCCAGCACTGCTAGACGAATCATAGGACTCGTAGCGTCTTTTTTCCATCCATCTCTTAACTGGGCGAAATGTTTGGTTTATTCAATGAGCTTGCTAACTTTACTTCTCTTATAAGTGTTCTCTTCAGTGTCTCTCTAAGCCTTCCTCTTTTTCTGTACCCTGTCGTTTCTCATAGAAGAGGCTTTTTTGAAATTCTCTTGTTCTTTTTTTCTCAACACGTGCTCGACATATGTCCACTTTTTCTTTCTTATTGTAATTGAATGAGGTAGTTGGTTGCATGGTCATTTCTCTTATCTCTCTATATGAGTCGTGAATTCATTCCATTGTACACAGAGTATTTTTCTTAGGCACTTGTCTTGAAAAGCGTTAAGTTTTTACTCTATCTCTTTTATTGTTTTCCGACTTTCACATCATCATCATTATTGAGTGCGGTTCCGCATCGAAGGTTGGCTACCATGGAGCGCCATTCCACTCTATCTGTTGCTTTGATGGTGCAGATTGTCATAGGTTGACTTGTCCATCTTTTGATGTTACTTGTCCATGTTAGTCTTGATCTGCCTCTGCCTCTTTTACCTTGTATTTTCCCTTCCAATATTACTTTTATTAGGCTGTTGTTGTCTTTTTGTCTTGTTCTAATTGTGTTTAGTAGTTCTCTTTTCATTTTACTTGTTTTGAAACTTCATCGTTTGTTTTCATTTCTTTCCACCTATTCTACCTATTTTTCTATAGATCCACATTTCAAATGCTTCAATTTTCTGTTCTGTCAACTTTCACATGCCAGTCATTAATATAATATATTTTGTTTTCAATCTCTCATCAAACTATAAAACATTCAATCTCTTCTTCTTCGTCTTGATTAGTGAGAGAGATCAGCTATTGCTATGGATTTATACCAGCCTGGGTCACAAATAAGACGGTTCTTATGGGGTCATCACCGGTTCCCCATAACTTGTCATACAGGGATTATTATGTAGACCATATTTATGTTCTTATGGGCTTGACAGTACTGTAGTCCTGTAGTGCATGCTCTGTATTTTTGTCAAGATACCCCAAAGTCGCATGTTACAAAGTCACCTGGTCATATCTTGTGTAGATCTGCCCTGAGACCACAGTATCCTATTTTGATTCTACAGTGTCATAAGCATACCCCCAGATGTGTCCTATATTTTCATAATTTCCCTTTGTATCTATCGACTGGGCAAATTAAAGAAAAATGTTTCATCATCATTATGTGCCATAAAGGTTCGCGCAGACGATTGTGCCATTGCACAATCTTTCCCCAGTGCATCGCATCAATTCTTTTGTTAACTTGTTAACTGTTTTTCATGTTACGTCATCATGCTATCTAGCATATTCTTTCTTTGCCATCCGCTATCTCTCTTTTCCCGTATTCTGCCAGCTGTTGAAAAATGTTTATAACACTCAAATATACCACAAAAGCAAGTCCACATTTAACAGTAGTACAATTTTATATAATTCAAGATAGGATTATCGATTGTCACATTTAAAAAAAAAAGTCAATTGTTATGTTCTTGTATCGATTGTTATATTGTTGTATAGATTGTTATATTGATTGTTATATTGTTGTATAGATTGTTATATTGTTGCATAGATTGTTATATTGTTGCATCGATTGTTATATTGTTGTATAGATTGTTATATTGTTGTATAGATTGTTATATTGTTGTATCGATTGTTATATTGTTGCATCGATTGTTATATTGTTGCATCGATTGTTATATTGTTGTATAGATTGTTATATTGTTGCATCGATTGTTATATTGTTGTATAGATTGTTATATTGTTGCATCGATTGTTATATTGTTGCATCGATTGTTATATTGTTGTATTGTTGTATAGATTGTTATATTGTTGTATAGATTGTTATATTGTTGCATCGATTGTTATATTGTTGTATAGATTGTTATATTGTTGCATCGATTGTTATATTGTTGTATAGATTGTTATATTGTTGCATCGATTGTTATATTATTGTATAGATTGTTATATTGTTGTATAGATTGTAATACTGTTGTATAGATTGTTATATTGTTGTATAGATTGTTATACTTTTGTATAGATTATTATATTCTTGTATCGATTGTTATATTCTTGTATCGATTGTTATATTGTTGCATCGATTGTTATATTGTTGTATAGATTGTTATATTGTTGCATTTATTGTAAAATTGTTGCATTGTTTGTAAAGTTGTTGTATTGATTGTTAATATTGTTGTATAGATTGTTATATTGTTGCATAGATTGTTATATTGTTGTAAAGATTGTTATATTGTTGCATCGATTGTTATATTGTTATATTGTTGTATAGATTGTTATATTGTTGTATAGATTGTTATATTGTTGCATCGATTGTTATATTGTTGTATAGATTGTTATATTGTTGCATCGATTGTTATATTGTTGTATAGATTGTTATATTGTTGTATAGATTGTTATACTGTTGTATAGATTGTTATATTGTTGTATAGATTGTTATACTGTTGTTTAGATTATTATATTCTTGTATCGATTGTTATATTGTTGTATAGATTGTTATATTGTTGTATTGATTGTTAATATTGTTGTATCGATTGTTATATTGTTAAATCGATTATTACCTTGTTGCATCGATTTTTGCATTGTTGCATAGATTGTTCTATTGTTGCATCGATTATTATAGTGTTGTATTGACTGTCATATGTGCGTGAAAAAATAAACAAGGCCGCATAGACAATATGGAAACATAAATAGCTGTACTTTAAAAATCTGAATCAGGCATTCACAAGGGAGAAAAATGACACATTTTAATTATGAAACAACTGGGATTTAAATAATAGATTTTGAAGACAAAGTAGAGAAAGCTTTTAGAACCTTTGGCAAACAAACCAGAAACTACCAGTAAATCAGGATTGAAAACAGAAAGAGCATGACTTCAAAGATCAATTATTATGAAAAAAAACAGTGCCAACAATGGCAGAGGAAACTAATTAGGCCCTTGAAAGAATTAATGAAATGCTTGACATGTGACTAAAAGCAAGAACAGAGCGTAATTGACAGAAATAAAAAGAAACGATATTTTTTGGTGAACATTGACGAGTGAGGGACAATTAATTAAGTCGGGTATAGATTGAGTCTTATTTAAAAAAAAAATAGAAAAAAATGGCAAAAAAAAAAGAAGTGATTTATTTAAGGAAGAGAACAAATTGTGGCTCCGCTGGCGAAAAGGAAGGAACGTATGCAACAAAAATAAAATTAATAAAATAGTCTAACGATTAAAAAGAGGCGGTCGAATCGACTCAGACGGAAAGTGGAAAGAGGGAGTAAAGAGCTTTGACCAAACATACAAACTTTAAAATCTCGTGGCTAGGAACTTTGATGTCGAAACATTTCACATCTACATCATTCATTGAAGCCATGCATACACATGTAAGTTGTGCATATGTGTGTATAATTGTATATTATTATGCATGTTTATTTTACTTTTGTGTATGTATAGATGTATATATGCACTTGGAAAAAAAGTTTAAAAAAAAGGTAAAGTACCCCCGTCACGCCAAGTGGCGTATAGGGAATATGATGTTAGTGACCATACATTTTATAGACCTTCGGCACATGATTTTTGGGGTAATGTGGTCGGTATTACGCCGTGCTGATTTTACCTTCCCTGAAAAATATCCGGTACCCATTAAAGGCTGGGTGAACCGGAGCCGTCGGTTGGGATCGAACCCTACCTCTTGTCCTTTGTAGTCAAGTTCACTAACCACTAACCTATCGTGGCTCCCATATGTATGTAGTGAGTATGGATTTATATCTTGTGTGTGTGTGTGTGTGTGTAGGGGGTTGTGCTTGTGTATTTATACATTTATAGACGTACTGAGTGTTCAATCTGTAAGTGCATATAGTTAGGCATGTGTGTGTGTTTTTAAGTGTGCCAATTTTTGTGTTGAAAAATGTTTTAAGTCTGTGCCTTCATTTATAATCAAAACAGACACAACTATTCTTTGACAATCTGCCAATAATATCACAGCGTTACATACACACGACGTATACACAACATACATGAAACTACACGCAGTAGCAGCGCTAATCGGTGTCTCCCACGCCAGACAGGTCAGACTAAACAAGACATAAACAGGTTGAGAAAAATACAGTGGGCTACATTCCTGACGTAACAGCTGAACATGTAGTGCGCTATGATGACGTCATTTATTTACCAACAAGAAAAACGTTAACATAAGTAATAAGTCAAAGAAAAGTAGAGTCCCGTCACGCCAAGTGGGGTATAGAGAACATTATGTTAGTGATCATAATTTTTTTTTATAGTCCTATGGTACATGATTTTTGGGATAATATGGTCGGTATTGCGCCCGTGCCGCTTTACTTTCCCAGAAAAAAATCCGGTACACATTATAGGCCGGGTGAACCTGGAAGCCATCGATCAGTTCTTGTCCTTTGTAGTCCAGTTCACTAACCACTGAGCTATCGTGGCTCCTAACATAAGCAATACCACGGGTAATTTATCTCGCGTCAAGTCTTCAGCTCTAGACTTTAGTAGTAAAATTTAATGACTCGAGTCAGCTACCTGTCCACGACATGGCAGAAGAAAGCAAAGAAGGAACCCTGTCACGTCTCGAGTATGACGGACAGAGAAAAGGTGTTCCTAACGTACTAGTGGAACGTAAAATGCGATATGATGTTGTCATTTATTTAGGAAACAAGGAAAAGAAATAAACAGTTGATCCTTAGACCAGTGGTGTTATGATAGAGAAGGGGGACGGATATGGAAAGTGGGTGTGTCAACATCAGGGGGGTTGCAGGACAAGAAAATGTATTCATTCATTCCGTTTCAAAAGTCCTTTTGTGGACTTCAGAATTTGAAGAATAGAGGCAGCATGTCATGAGCGTTGAGGTGTTGGGAACTTGCGATCTGAAATTCCAAAACTAATTATAAGTATCTAAATTTTCATATGAAATTCTAAATTATGTATTGCTTCTTCGTGTTTTTGAATTATAATACAGCGTTAAAGTTAGTCAAACATAAATAGTAAATCGATAATAGAAAATGAAAAGAAAAAATAAACTTCAATAATGCCGTTGGTAATCGTCAATGGCAAAGTAGAGCGCATTCGTCTGCTGATGGAATGGTTTGGAATCCAGAACAAAAAGTTGGCGAATTTTCTTCCAGGATAGCGGCTTCGTGATTCACCCAGACACTGAAAGTTTGGTATTTATTAATATCTCAGAGAAAATAGAACTGTCTCCTGCAATACTGCCGATGTCACAGATAAATATGTCAATAGTCAGGAACAAATATAAAAATTGCAACCATAAATACCTATCAGGCACCAAACTCAATGTCAACTTTTGTAAAACTCCATTCTATCCCTTCCTAGTTATTATTTGTATGAAACCATTGATTTTAAAATCAATTTCCTGTGGCTGAGGTGCGAAATGTCAAATGTGGTTATTTGTGTTGATCTAATATTTTATGTGGTACTTTGAGATGATCTGTTTTCAGTAATACTCTGTATTGACCTAATGTTTTCAGTGATACTCTGTATTGACCTAATGTTTTCAGTGATACTTTGTATTGACCTAATGTTTTCAGTGATACTCTGTATTGACCTAATGTTTTCAGTGATACTCTCTGCTGACCTAATATCGTCATTGATACTCTCTGCTGACCTAATATCGTCATTGATACTCTCTGTTGACCTAATATCGTCATTGATACTCTCTGCTGACCTAATATCGTCATTGATACTCTCTGCTGACCTAATATCGTCATTGATACTCTCTGTTGACCTAATATCGTCATTGATACTCTCTGCTGACCTAATATCGTCATTGATACTCTCTGCTGACCTAATATCGTCATTGATACTCTCTGCTGACCTAATATCGTCATTGATACTTTCTGCTGACCTAATATCGTCATTGATACTCTCTGTTGACCTAATATCGTCATTGATACTCTCTGCTGACCTAATATCGTCATTGATACTCTCTGCTGACCTAATATCGTCATTGATACTCTCTGCTGACCTAATATCGTCATTGATACTCTCTGCTGACCTAATATCGTCATAGATACTCTCTGCTGACCTAATATCGTCATTGATACTCTCTGCTGACCTAATATCGTCATTGATACTCTCTGCTGACCTAATATCGTCATTGATACTCTCTGCTGACCTAATATCGTCATAGATACTCTCTGTTGACCTAATGTTTTCAGTGATACTCTGTTGATCTAATGTTTTCAGCGATACTCTGTTGATCTAATGTTTTCAGTGATACTCTGTTGATCTAATGTTTTCAGCGATACTCTGTTGATCTAATGTTTTCAGCGATACTCTGTTGATCTAATGTTTTCAGTGATACTCTGTGTTGATATAATGCTTTCCCTGTTTCTCTGTTTTGATCTAATTTTAACTCTGATATAAAAATAGATAACTGTCATCTATTGTATTTGCAGCTCTTAATGAGGAACCAATTTTTTCCACTTTCCGTGTTTTTATAGTTAAATTTAAGATTTAAAAATCACCTTTGTCTTGTTGTAAACCCATTTTTAGTTGAGTTCCTCCCGTTTTATTTGTTGCTTGCGCATGACCTTGATGTGGCTGAAACATGTTTTTCTTAGCTCACGTCATCAGCAGCTAAAAACGTTCGCTACGATCACTACAAGCTGATCCTAAACGTACCGCTACATACGTGCCTCTGTCGCTCTGGCGTAGTGTTGATCACATCATACAAACGTGTGTCGGCGGTTAAAATGATATACGGGCTCTAACGCTTTTTCTCTTTATGCCACACACCAAAAGTGACAGCGTTCTTTCTTTTCTTTCTTCTCCCATGTCGTGCCAGTCATCTGACTCGATTCATTCAATTTAAGGACTAATGTCTAGAGTTGAAGACTTGCTAAGGAAAGATAATTACTCGAGGTATTACCTGTATCATGCAATGATCATGAACCCCAGGCACACGCTAGGAAGAATAAGTAAATAGTAGGAGTTTGTGCGTGTGACCAGCCATTTTAACAGGTCATCAATCATCAACTTCTTCAGCTCAGGTTGTATCGGCTACAATAATCGATCTCACTGCTCGCCGACAGAGCCTATGTGTGTTTGGTGTCTTTCTTTATTTGGCTAAAAGATTGTATGCTCATATGTTCCCGTTTCATTTTTACTCCTAGTTTACGGTCTCAAGTGACACGGAGGGACTTCAAATATTATACAGAACCAATACTGTTTTAGAAATATGAGCCATAGATCATAAACAAATAATCGGTAATAATTCTTGGGACTGTAGATACGCGGTTTCTGATAAGAAATACGATTATATCAAGGACGGTTAAGAAACTATGTCAATAAATATTTATTTTCTTCATTTAGGTCAGCTAGGGTCTGATAACCGGTAGCGTCTACGGCTTTGGTGAAGTAAATACATACTTATGTAAATAAAGAAAAAAAATTGGTAAATAAGTAAATAAATAAGTAAATAAATAACTTAGAACTTGCACAGAACTGAGACAAATGGCGAGATTTGATAAAAGATCTTTACAAGGATTTAAAACTGCTAGAATAAAAATTTAGATAAGAGAAAGAGTATCTTGGTCTACGCCCTATAGCCGGCTGCGACTCGAAATGTTAATAGATAGATAGATAGAACATATCAGCTACATCTGGCATCATGCCGTCATTACCAGCCACCAGTTAACCAATATCCCTCCCCAACCTCGATCCACCAACAGAAGTAGACTATAGTCGCTGCAGGTTTTTTGGTTGTTAATGTGCCCACTAATACAGTATATAGTTCTAAGAAATGACTGATCATATAGCTTCTCATTTTATATTGTCTATATAATTTAATAGCTTGTCTCAAACATATCATTTCATATTTTGCAATCCTCCCCTTGCTCATTAAACAGGGACCTTGTTTGGGATACAAAGGGACGAGGGCAGAAATATAATAGTTAACATGTTTTTGGTTTCTGTTTGCCTTGATGCTGGTGGTTCGTCACTGTGTTAGCTTTATCATATTCTGTTTGAATTTCTCTTTCGTGGTTTTCTTCTCATGCGAAAATGTTCCCTAGGGGCAGTAATTATCTATCTATCTTTCGTTCGCCTGAAGCATTGTCTATATCTGCAATGTCGTTTCCTGTATAAATGTTACTGTCTTTTGTAATTCTTGCAGTGGCCCATATAGTTTTGTCTGTAGTGTTGTATCTATGGGCCAATGGATTTTCCTCAGTCTACTATATTCAGTGCAGTCTTGAAGTATGTGTTCAGCAGTCTGGGGCGCCTGTCCACATGTACAAGTAGTTGAGGTGCCGATCTTGAATTTTGTATACATGTGACTATGGAGTCGATTGTGTCCTGTTCTGAGACGTATAATGATAACTTGTTCATATCTATTCATATTATAAAAGGCATCCTGATTTGGGGCTTGTGGTCCTCTGATTGATTTGATTATCTGTTTCTTATGATGGTATGTAACAGGTGTATCTAGTTGTGTGCCTGTTGAACCTTCCTTTGCCAACTGATCTGCTTTCTCATTTCCTGGTATTCCACAGTGAGATGGGATCCACTGCAGGGCAACCCTGTGGTGCTTGCAGAGTTCAGTCAATAAGGTCTGCAGATGTGGTAATTTTCTGGATTGTAGTGCCTGGAGTACTGATCTTGCATCTGTCAAAAACACTACAGGCTGCGGGCTAAGATTAATGTTCAGCAGTTTTTCTATTGCTAACTTTATTGCTTGTATTTCTGCATCATAATTGTGACAATATTTCCCTGTTGCTATTTTATTCATATCCCTAGTGTTATTTGGGTATTCTATATATGCACCTGCTCCCCCATTTTTTACTGCATTCTGTGCTGATCCATCTGTATACACACGAATCCATAGGTCTTGTGGGTATTCTTCATCCAGGAAACTGAGAGTTATTGTTTTCGCTGTAGACTATTCTGTTCCTCTTTATCAACTATTCCTTTCACTTCTGTCCGTATTTGAACTGATAATCCAGATTCCTCTGTCCAGGGAGTCTGTTCTGGTATGGGCAGTAGGGGGTTAACAGCTCTTGGCATGTCTGGTGTTTGTCTACTAATACGCTTGGCTTGGTGGATAAAACTGCTTCTCTTAAGTCGTCCCAATGCAAGATTTTGGAATCGGTCCTTCATTGGATGTCTCGGCATGCAAGCAAATTTTTCTGCCTGTATCAGCACCTTTGTGTCCCTCCGTTCTCTCAGTGCTGGTATCCTCCACAATTTCTCCATCTCTAATATTGGTGTTGATTTCATTGCTCCTGTGATGACCCTAAGTGCCTGGTTTGTACTTTATCCAGTTCTTGAAGTGTGGTGTTTGATGCTGAACACCATGCAGATGATCCATATTCTAAATGTGGGCGTATACTCTGTTGGTAAACTTTACTGAGTATTTCCCACTCGCACCCCACGTAGTTCCACACAGCTTTCTTAGAATAGCCAATTTTCTCCTTGCTTTTTGGGTTGCCTTATTTATCTGCTGTTTCCAAGATAGTTTGTTATCAAATGTAACTCCGAGATACGTAGCCTGTATGTCTTCTTTCACAGGCTCATTGTTTATATAGATGGCTCCTGCTTTTTGTTTTGGGGAAAGAGTGAAAAGTGTAGTACTGCATTTGTCTGTATTGATGCTGATACACCATCTATTTGTCCATGAATTCAGTGCATTCATAGCTCTTTGTAACAATTTGGAGGCCACTGTTGCATACTCCTCTGTGCACCACATTACCAAGTCATCTGCATACATTGCCACTTTGATACCATGTGGTAGTTCAGTAACTAGGTCATTGAGTAGATCAGAAAAAGTGTTGGAGATAGTACCCCTCCCTGTGGAACGCCCTGGCGCAGTAAGACCTTCTTACTCTTAAGACCATCCAGTTGCACTCTGGCTCTCCTGTTATGCAGGTATGCTTTGACCCATTTGTACATCCTGCCATTTACTCCATAATTTCTCAGTTTCTTCAAAAGCCCTTCCTTCCATACCTTATCAAATGCTTTCTTTAGGTCTATCCATGCTGCTAGTACCAGTTTCTTTTCTTGAAACGCATCCTCAATTTCCTGGGAAAGATAGGTTGCCTGATCTTCGGTAGAGTAACACTGTCTAAAGCCTGCTTGTTGTGGGACAAGGAGATTTTCACTTTCCAGGTACCACTGCAGTCTGAGATTGATTATACGTTCCATTGTTTTACACAAACAGCTTGTAAGGCTGATTGGTCTATAGCTGGATGTCATTGAACCATCTTTTCCTGGCTTTAGTAATGGTATCATAATTGCTTCTCTCCATGCCTGTGGCACTTTACCTGTGATCCAGCAAATGTTGTAGATCTGCAGTAGTTTTGCTTTAGCTGCAGTTCCAAGTTCTTAATCATTTCATTAGACACTCCATCACTACCTGGTGACTTTTTCATTTTTAATTTGGATATTGCCAGCTCTAGCTCTCTTTGTGTAATGGGTATTTCCATGACTTCATGTGCAGTCTCTTCTTGTCTTGCATTTTGTTGTTTTAGACGGGTCTCTTGACGTTTCTCTAGGCTAATTTCAATATTGTTGTCATTTGCAAAGGAGTCTGCAAAGTGATTTGCTGCATGTTTACCTGTTAGAATGTTTCCATCCTTCTTCAGTGTAATTTTTGTGTTCCCTTCTGTACCCTCATCATTCAGCTGTTTTACAAGCTTCCACACTTTTCTTGTGTCTCGTTCTAGATTCATGTACTCTGTTTTCTCTTTCCAACTTCTCCGTCTGGCTTGTAGTTTAGCCCATTGAAATTTGGCTTTAGCATGCTGATAGTTATTGTGGTGTTCCTGGCAGGGGTTATTTTCTGCTTGTTTTCGAGATGTTTCCATGTCATTGTGCAGTTGCTCTAGTTCACTACTCCAGTATGGTTTGTAGTGTTTCCGTGCCCCTCTGGGTATTGTTTCACTGGCAGCTTGTATTATTAGTCTACTGAATTCATCAACTATTTTGTTGATGTCTCTGTCTGTATTTAGATCTTTAGTCAGTACACTGGTGTAATGTTGATACATTTTCCAGTCTGCCTTTTTGTAATTCCATCTGGAGAGAGTGCTGCTCTCCCTGACGGCCTCATTTTGCACCACTAAAAAGACAGGTCGGTGGTCGCTGCCTCCAAGTTGTTTCCCAACAATACGTGTGATATTCCAATCCAGGTCTGGTGAATGGAAAGCAAGGTCTGGTGTAGATGTGGTATGCCATGATCTGGAATAGAATGTTGGTGGATCTGTTGCCTGGTTTAATAGTATAAGCCCATTGTCATCCTGCCAATTTTCAAGTTCTTCACCTCTCTTGTCCATATCTTCATAGCCCCAGCTCTGTGAATGGCTGTTAAAGTCTCCACATACAATTATTCTTTCTTTAATGTAATTGTGTCTAGTGCTAGTGGGCGGTCACTCGGACAGTAGTAGTTTAGTAGATGGAAGTCTGTATTTCCTGTCCTGAGGTGCAGTATTTGATATTCCGCCCCATCCATATACACTTCAATCTGACATGCATTAATGTTGTTCCTTACAAGAGTCAGTATTCCGCCCTTTTGTCTGTTTTTCCTGTCAGATCGGTAGCACTGGTATCCCCTAATCTTCAAGGCTATGTCGTTGTTTAGATGGGTTTCCTGCAAACAGCATATGCTTACTTGTTCTTCATGCAGGATATTTTCTAATTCTATCTTTTTACTGTACCCATCTCTTTTGCTGTTGATGCCTTCAGCATTCCAGTGCATTATTTTGAGTGGTCTTATTTTGGGTTGGCCAGTAACTCTATTCTCTCGCCCCCTGACTCCACAGAGCGATTGAGAAGGACATCCAGTAATATAGGTTGGGCCCTTTCGAGGCTGAGGGCCCGGCGCTGCACCTGCCTGAGTGTCCATCACAGGGCGAGTGCCATATCGATTTGCAGTTATAGGCATGCTTCCCATTGGCGTGAGTGCGTGGCATCCTGATTTTTGTAGTGCGCCTTTTGGCTGGTTGCCTCCGACTTCAGCACTTAAAATTGCTAGAGCAGACTGTGGTCTTGCACGGGTGTAGGAAGGCCTGGCCAGTCTTGGTTTTCAGTCCCTGGTGACTGTTAAGCCCCATCCCCACGACAAGGAGCTGGCCTTGATGGGGGGGCAGTAATTAAATTGCGGGGCCTGTTTAAGTTCGGTACCGTTCGTTCACATTAAGTTCGGTAACACTCGTCCACATTAACATTAAGTTATGTACCACTCGTCCACATTAAGTTCGGTACCACTCGTCCACATTATCATTATGTTCGGTATCACTCATCCACATTAACATTAAGTTCGGTATCACTCATCCACATTAACATTAAGTTCGGTATCACTCATCCACATTAACATTAAGTTCGGTATCACTCATCCACATTAACATTAAGTTCGGTACCACTCGTCCACATCAATATTAAGTTCAGTACCGTCCACATCAACATTAAGTTCGGTACCACTCGTCCACATTAACATTTAGTTGGCCGGGTGATTGACTTATTTGCAGTTTTTGTTTGAATCTGCTTCTAGTCTTCACTTTGTATCTATCATAAACTGAGCTGAGCCAATGTGTGTGCTATTGCTATTTATCGTCAATTTGAACTTTTCACAATAGAACACAATCTCATTAAACCATTAGTCATTTTCTGAGTCTGTTTTATCTTTGAAGTTTACTTCATTTTCTGAAATTATTTTACCTTCATGGTAAATGCTTCTGATATTATGTTGTCCTTTTATATGTTGAATAGAAATGTGTTTGTGCACTCATTTTCTTAACTAAACTCCATCGATCAGTTCGTAGAATGTTCTTACCACCCTTGGCATATCGTAAAATGCTTTGATATTTCCCTTGCTGTTTGTGTCTGCAGTACATAACTTCCTATATGGATCCAAGTTAGCTTTAATCTACCCTTTCAATAGATAGTTCTTTTCTCATCTACAAACTCTCTTGTATTATCTGTCATGTTTAAAAGGCTTTCATGTAATTGTTTTATGTTGAATGAGGTGCATTTACAGCACTATCATTTTAAATACAAAATTGGCCTTACACACATGTCAGTGACATTAATCAGTCAAGTTATCTTCATTTGTATTATTATGAAACTGCATTTCTTCCTCTTCCTCTTTTCTTCTTTTTTCTTCTTCTACTTTTTTCTTCTTTTTCTTTTCTTTTTTCTTCTTCTTCCTCTTCTCTTCTTTCAGCTCATTGTGGAGCTTCAAGAAACACTTTCCATGTCGTCCTGTTTCTTTAAATTCTCTTAATATCGTTCCATGTCTTTCTCAATTCTCTTCATCTCTTCTTCCACCTGTCTTCTCCAATATATTTTGACCTTCCCCTGTGTCTCCTGCCATGGGGATTCCATAAATAGACATGTATAATACACTAATTTGGTTTCCACAGTGTATAATACACTCATTTGGTTTCCACAGTGTATAATACTCTCATTTATTTTCCACAGTGTATGTTCGATCCAGTACCATCGTCTTTGCCTAATCTCTTTGTCCACTAGAATTTGACTGATATGTCACCATAGCACACCACAGTGCTAAATTAGTTATTTTGTCCTGCCATTTCCATCCGTGTATTCTTCGTGGCATCCATTTATGAAAGTCTGTATTATCGTGACTGTTATTTTTGTTGTTCTTCATGTTTGACAGCTGCATAATAGAACTGATTTAGCATTAGAGCTGAAAACTTAATTTAGTTAAAAACTGCCCTTACGTTACATATAATTTTTGTGATGAATTATGAGCTGCTGAAAACAGAATTATAAATTTTGTGTAAAAATATTGCAGTGATTTGGGTCTTTGTACATACGTAAAAAGACAGAGGTAATGGTAACAACAAAGTAAAAGACATCACCTCAGTGCAAAATACAGACAAGTGGAACAATATTAAAACAGGTAAATGAATTTAAATATTTAGGAACTTTGTTAAAGACGGAAGATGTACAAAAGAGGTGAGATGCAGAATGGCTCAGGCAAAAGCAGCTTTCCAAAAAATTAGGAAGATACTATGCAATCCATTTTTGACAATAGAAACAAGAAAAAGAGTTCTTAAAGGTAATGTAGAGCCAGTCTTAACATATGGATGCGAATCATGGACAATAGGACAACAGACAAGAAAATCGCTGGAGTCTGTAGAAATGTGGTTTTACTGAAGAATGTTGAGAGTACCATGGACAGCTAAAAAGAGTAATGAAAACGTTCTGAAAGAGGTCAAAGCAAAAAGAGAACTAATTTCCAATATTAGGAAGAGACATTCATCACTTTTTGACCATGTAATGAGAAGAGAACAACTGGAATATATTGTAACAACTTGAAAAATCGAGGGACGAAGAGATAGAGGGAAGCAAAGAGAAAAAAAACAGACAGCTTAAGAGAATGACTTGACAGAAGGTCAACAACTATATGATAAATAATGCCGAGATCGAAAATTGTGGAGAGACATGATTACCTACGCCAGTAGGCACGGTACTTGATGATGATGATATTCGTAATACAAATGTTTTATTGAACAAAAATAAAGGATGCAGTCACTATTGGCGGTGTTGTGGACACATCGTGTTTAATCGCTTTTACATTTAACAGCCAGTTATGGGTCTGTATCTCGCCAGACTATCATACGTTTTAAGACAATATCTAGTACCCATTTTTAGTCTGAGGTGGTCTCAGATCAGCGTCGATCCACAAAAAGATTCGTCAAATTTAGAATTGAACCCACTCCAATCTGGTTAGTACCTGTGGCAAATAACAGCAAATAAAACAACAGTATGTGATGCATCTGAGATTCTATGTTTATATTTATGTTTATATTTATGTTTATATTTATATTTATGTTTATATTTATGTTTATGTTTATATTTATGTTTATGTTTATGGTGGTGTACAAAACGTATGGAATACGTAAGCTGACTAGACATTATTATTTTCTTTAACGACAAGTTTGTTTATCATCATCATCATGTGCCATACCGGTTGGCGTAGGCGATCATGTCCTTCCACAATCTTGTATCCACAGTGCATCGTATCAGTTCTGTTGTTGACTGTTTTCCAAGCCATGACACCAAACTATCCAGTATTTTTTCTCTTTGTCGTCCGCGATCTCTCTTTTCTTTTCTTTTGCCAGTTGTAACCAAGTATTCCAACTTTCCTCTTCTCATGATGTGCCCGAAAAATGTTTATTGTTTCTTTCTGATGTTTTTTGGGAGCTCCCTTTTTGTGTTGGCCTCTTTGAGAATTTCCTCATTGGTCTTTTTATCTGTCCAGGGAAATTTCAACATTCTTCTGAGAAATCCCATCTCTGTGGCCTCCATCGTCTTTTCATTTGTTTGTCCACTGTCCATTATTCGCTTCCATAGGTCATAATTGGTTCTATATAGCACCGATGAACTCTCTTTGTCTGTTTGTTTTTAGCCTACATAAACAAATACAAGTAAATAATTCAGACTTATGAGTGTCTCTTTTTGACAGTAACCTAACTAAACGTATAACATAAAAACGTCGCTGTATTATGTGTGTGCATTTAGAAATAAAACATACATACACACACGTACACTATACAAACATAGAGAGAGGAGAGAGAGAGAGAGAGAGAGAGAGAGAGAGAGCAAGATAGAATGAGAGAGAAAGAAAATAAGTGATAAAAATGAAAACCGTAAGAGATAGAGAAAAAAAAAAATAGTGTGAAAAAGAATCTGAGTGTAAAGAAGCCGTAAGTGTGTGTTTGTGTGTGCGTGTTAATGCCTCTTTATTTAATAAAGACATCAATTCTCTCATACATAGTGTGGTAACCATGGAAACATAAATAACACTCACTTCCTCCAGACCGTCCAGTCAACAAATGCGTATGTTGTTATTTATCTACACCGCCTACTTCTATTATTTCTGTCGACACCGTTTGCTTCGCGGAATGGTCAGTTATAAATGCGGGAAGTTGTCCTCTCTGCAGGTGAACAATAACTCTTCGCTTCTCCCCCCGCCCCCCTTTTCCCCCCACACACACTTAAAGTTATAGAATCAGATCTCAGTATTAATTATAACCGGAGTCTTTTGATGAACTTACTGGGAGTACGTTAACAGATCAGACACTGCTTCTCGTTTGTAACTGAGTCCTAGTGTATCTTCCTCTTCTTTCTTTCCTCATCTGCCTTTCAGCGTCGAGGGGAGATATAATTTGCGGCCTTTTGCTCTTCTGTTCGCCTCTGCTGCTGTTATGTTTCCTAGCGCTTCGAATATTCCAATGACCCATCTTTTTCGTGGTCGACCCTTGAGTCTGGTGTTCTCACGTTTGTTGAAGGCTCGTTGTGTTGTGTTTTGTTCTTTCTGCCTTGTCACGTGGCCAAACCATTTTATCTGTTGTTTCCTTATATATTCTATGGCAGGGGCTTTTCCTAGCTTTTTTCTCAGTTCTTCATTTCTGATCTTGTCTCTCAGACTGTTTCCTGTCATTCGTCTAACACATTTCATCTCTGTAGAGGTTATTTTTTTTTTATTGTTCTTGCATCAAGGGTCCAGGTATGGCATTGGTAGCACAACATTGGGATAAAGATTGTATTGTAGAGTGCCCGTTTTGCCTCCAGAGTTATTTCGGCCTAGTGTATGCAGATAAGAATTCATCATCATCATCATCGAGTGCCATCACCGCAACGAAGGTTGGCTACCAGGGAGCGCCATTCTGCTCTGTCTCTTGCTTTGATGGTGCGGGTTGTCATAGGCTGGTTTGTCCATCTTTTCATGTTACTCGTCCATGCTAGTCTTGGTCTGCCTCTGCCTCTTTTACCTTGTATTTTTCCCTCCAGGATTACTTTTAGTAGACTGTTGTGTCTTTTAACATGGCCCAAAAAATCTCATTTGTCTTGTTTGAATTGTGTTTAGTAGTTCTCTTTTCATTTTTAGCTGTTTTAAGACTTCATCGTTTGTTTTCTTCTCCTTCCATCCAATTCTACCTATTCTAATAATAAGAATTAGCAGGGCGTAATCTAAAATGGACTAATATTAACAATGCAATGCTTTTTGTCGTCTAATTTTTTTCAGTAATATCTTGTTGATGTAATGTTTTCAGTGGTACTTTATGTTAATCTAATGTTTTCAATGGTACTTTGTGTTGATCTAATGTTTTCAATGGTACTTGTGTTGATCTAATGTTTTCAGTGATAATTTGTGTTGATCTAATGTTTTCAATGGTACTTGTGTTGATCTAATGTTTTCAGTGGTACTTGTGTTGATCTAATGTTTTCAGTGGTACTTGTGTTGATCTAATGTTTTCAGTGGTACTTGTGTTGATCTAATGTTTTCAATGGTACTTGTGTTGATCTAATGTTTTCAGTGGTACTTGTGTTGATCTAATGTTTTCAATGGTACTTTGTGTTGATCTAATGTTTTCAATGGTACTTGTGTTGATCTAATGTTTTCAGTGATACTTTGTGTTGATCTAATGTTTTCAATGGTACTTGTGTTGATCTAATGTTTTCAGTGGTACTTGTGTTGATCTAATGTTTTCAGTGGTACTTGTGTTGATCTAATGTTTTCAGTGGTACTTGTGTTGATCTAATGTTTTCAATGGTACTTGTGTTGATCTAATGTTTTCAGTGATATTTTACGCTGATCAACTGTTTTTAGTTGTACTGGTATAGAGAGACAAACTAACCCTAGGTGTCTTTCAGCATATTGTTCCTATAAGAAGGGAAGAGATAAATTATCCTTGAGCAGCTGTCAGTATATTGGTCCTATAATAAAGCAAGATGAAAATTAGCCCCGGGCAGCTCTCAGTATATTGGTCCTATAAGAGGGTAAGAGAGAAATTAGTCCTGGGCAGCTCTCAGTATATTGGTCCTATAAGAGGGTAAGAGAGAAATTAGCCCTGGGTAGCTGTCAGTATATTGGTCTTATAAGAGGGTAAGAGAAAAATTAGCCCTGGGTAGCTGTCAGCATATTGGTCTTATAAGAAGGGAACAGAGAAATTAGCGCTGGGCCACAAACGGTAAAATAACCTTGTAAGTAGGGAGAAGGAACTAGTAGGAAAGCTAAGATAGGAGAAAATGACGAGGGAAACATTACGACATGAGTGCTTCGTGCCGTGGATATATCATGGTGGAAGGAAAAGACCTGGAGACAGTTCAGAGCTACAACTACCTTGGACATACTATAACCAGTGATGGAAAATGTACAACTGAAATGAAAAAAAAAAACCATGAATGGCAAAAAGCAATTTGAATGCTATGAAAAATACACTAACATACAGGCAAATAACACCAGGGCTAAAACTAAGAGTAGCAAAATGTTATATCTTCTCAACATTCCTGTATGTTGTAGAAACATGAACACAAGACAAGTAAACAGAACAGAAAATTGAAGCCTTTGAAATGTGGACTTAAAGAAGAATGGGAAGAATTTGACGGAAAGAAAAGAAAACAAATGATGAAGTTTTAAAACAACTAAAAATAAAGATAACTATTACACACAATTCAAGTAAGACAAATTAGATCTTTGTTAAAAGATTAAGCAGACTTCTAAAAGTAATCTTGGTAGGAAAAATACAAGGTAGAAGAAGCAGAGGCAGACCAAGACTAACATAAACGAGTAATATCAAAAGATGAACAAGTCAGCCTATGACAACCTGCACTATCTAAGCAAGATACAACGGAATAGCGCTCCATTCTTTTATAAAATTAGTATATATTTTTATATATTTAAAAAAAAACACTCATTTATGATTACTTCATGCTGCACTGTTTCAACAACAAAATGTCAGGAGACACTATTCGTATATATTTCTTTCCTTCTTTGTATACATTTCCCAGTCTTTCTATTGATGATTTATTTGGAATTGTTTACTTACCCTGACTCTTTTACACTTTGTATTGGTCATAGAAAGTCATGCCCCGACGACTTCAGTATTGTATATGATGGAACTGAATGCATTCACAAATTTGTATGTCTGCCTTAACGAGTTGCTTGCTACGATGATACACTGCCCCAACTTGAGTTGCAACATTGTAGCGTTTGACTTGTACAACCACTGCACGAACTTACCAATTCTGTCTGTAGCCATGAGTTGATGATCTGAGTCTCTGAAGTTTTGTTGGACGTGTACAATCCTTATTTGTTAGAGCCATCTATCTGTGATGTTTCATCGCGTCTTCTTTCGCGATTTTACTGGTGGTACCATTTCTTTTTAAAGACATAAATTGGTCTGAACTGTTATGGCTCAGTATGTAATGAAGTAACCATATATGTGCAATCTGTGATGTGTACGGTGACATAACATAAGGTATAGAATTTCGCCACTGCACTATTTATCTAACTTTGAAGCGATAGTTTATTTCAATTACTTTACCTTAGACCCCTCGCCATTACTTTGTTTTCCTTCTTTGCAATTTGCATCTTTTCTACATTCTACGCTTAGATTAAGAGGGTTCGTTTTGTCTTACGTTTAGCAGAATGTTGCCACTGTGTTACTAAAGGAGTCCTGTTGTCTTTATCGCATGAAATTTAAAAGAGCACAATTTTGAGTCTCATATTTTTAGCAGTTCATCGGTTTACATTGCGAGTGTTATATTTTTAGCAGTTCTTCAGTTTGCAGTGTGAATGTCATATTTTTAGCAGTTCTTCAGTTTGCAGTGCGAATGTCATATTTTTAGCAGTTCTTCAGTTTGTAGTGCGAATGTCATATTTTTAGCAGTTCTTCAGTTTGCATTGCGAAAGTCATATTTTTAGCAGTTCTTCAGTTTGTAGTGCAAATGTTACATTTTTAGCAGTTCTTCAGTTTGCAGTGCGAATGTTATATTTTTATTTTAGCAGTTCTTCAGTTTGTAGTGCGAATGTCATATTTTTAGCAGTTGTTCAGTTTGCATTGCGAAAGTCATATTTTTAGCAGTTCTTCAGTTTGTAGTGCGAATGTTATATTTTTAGCAGTTCTTCAGTTTGCATTGCGAAAGTCATATTTTTAGCAGTTCTTCAGTTTGTAGTGCAAATGTTATATTTTTAGCAGTTCTTCAGTTTGCAGTGCGAATGTTATATTTTTAGCAGTTCTTCAGTTTGTAGTGCGAATGTTATATTTTTAGCAGTTCTTCAGTTTGCAGTGCGAATGCCATATTTTTAGCAGTTCTTCAGTTTGTAGTGCGAATGTCATATTTTTAGCAGTTCTTCAGTTTGCATTGCGAAAGTCATATTTTTAGCAGTTCTTCAGTTTGTAGTGCAAATGTTATATTTTTAGCAGTTCTTCAGTTTGCAGTGCGAATGTTATATTTTTATTTTAGCAGTTCTTCAGTTTGCATTGCAAATGTCATATTTTTGTTTTAGCAGTTCTTCTGTTTGCAGTGCGAATGTTATATTTTTATTTTAGCAGTTCTTCTGTTTGCAGTGCGAATGTCATATTTCTATTTTAGCAGTACTTCTGTTTGCAGTGCGAATGTCATATTTTTAGCAGTTGTTCAGTTTGCATTGCGAAAGTCATATTTTTAGCAGTTCTTCAGTTTGTAGTGCAAATGTTATATTTTTAGCAGTTCTTCAGTTTGTAGTGCGAATGTTATATTTTTAGCAGTTCTTCAGTTTGCAGTGCGAATGCCATATTTTTAGCAGTTCTTCAGTTTGTAGTGCGAATGTCATATTTTTAGCAGTTCTTCAGTTTGCATTGCGAAAGTCATATTTTTAGCAGTTCTTCAGTTTGTAGTGCAAATGTTATATTTTTAGCAGTTCTTCAGTTTGCAGTGCGAATGTTATATTTTTATTTTAGCAGTTCTTCAGTTTGCATTGCAAATGTCATATTTTTGTTTTAGCAGTTCTTCTGTTTGCAGTGCGAATGTTATATTTTTATTTTAGCAGTTCTTCTGTTTGCAGTGCGAATGTCATATTTCTATTTTAGCAGTACTTCTGTTTGCAGTGCGAATGTCATATTTTTAGCAGTTGTTCAGTTTGCATTGCGAAAGTCATATTTTTAGCAGTTCTTCAGTTTGTAGTGCGAATGTTATATTTTTAGCAGTTCTTCAGTTTGCATTGCGAAAGTCATATTTTTAGCAGTTCTTCAGTTTGTAGTGCAAATGTTATATTTTTAGCAGTTCTTCAGTTTGCAGTGCGAATGTTATATTTTTAGCAGTTCTTCAGTTTGTAGTGCGAATGTTATATTTTTAGCAGTTCTTCAGTTTGCAGTGCGAATGTCATATTTTTAGCAGTTCTTCAGTTTGCATTGCGAAAGTCATATTTTTAGCAGTTCTTCAGTTTGTAGTGCATATGTTATATTTTTAGCAGTTCTTCAGTTTGCAGTGCGAATGTTATATTTTTATTTTAGCAGTTCTTCTGTTTGTAGTGCGAATGTCATATTTTTAGCAGTTCTTCAGTTTGCATTGCGAAAGTCATATTTTTAGCAGTTCTTCAGTTTGTAGTGTATATGTTATATTTTTAGCAGTACTTCTGTTTGCAGGGCGAATGTCATATTTTTATTTTAGCAGTTCTTCTGTTTGCAGTGCGAATGTTATATTTTTATTTTAGCAGTTCTTGTGTTTGCAGTGCGAATGTCATATTTTTATTTTAGCAGTTCTTCTGTTTGCAGTGCGAATGTCATATTTTTATTTTAGCAGTTCTTCAGTTTGCAGTGCGAATGTCATATTTTTATTTTAGCAGTTCTTCTGTTTGTAGTGCGAATGTCATATTTTTAATTTACCAGTTCTTCAGTTTGCAGTGCGAATGTCATATTTTTAGCAGTTCTTCAGTTTGCAATGTGAATGTCATATTTTTATTTTAGCAGTTCTTCAGTTTCCAGTGCGAATGTCATATTTTTATTTTAGCAGTTCTTCAGTTTGCAGTGCGAATGTCATATTTTTAGCAGTTCTTCAGTTTGCAGTGCTAATGTCATATTTTTAGCAGTTTTTCAGTTTGCAATGCGAATGTCATATTTTTAGCAGTGCTTCAGTTTGCAGTGCGAATGCCATATTTTTAGCAGTTCTTCAGTTTGCAGTGCAAATGTCATATTTTTAGCAGTTCTTCAGTTTGCAGTGCTAATGTCATATTTTTAGCAGTTCTTCAGTTTGCAATGCGAGTGTCATATTTTTAGCAGTTCTTCAGTTTGCAGTGCTAATGTCATATTTTTAGCAGTTCTTCAGTTTGCAGTGCGAATGGCATATATTTAGCAGTTCTTCAGTTTGCAGTGCTAATGTCATATTTCTATTTTAGCAGTTCTTCAGTTTGTAGTGCTAATGTCATATTTTTAGCAGTTCTTCAGTTTGCATTGCGAATGTCATATTTCTATTTTAGCAGTTTTTCAGTTTGCATTGCGAATGTCATATTTCTATTTTAGCAGTTCTTCAGTTTGCATTACGAATGTCATATTTCTATTTTAGCAGTTCTTCAGTTTGCAATGCGAATGTCATATTTATGTTTTAGCAGTTCTTCTGTTTGCAGTGCGAATGTTATATTTTTATTTTAGCAGTTCTTCTGTTTGCAGTGCAAATGTTATATTTTTATTTTAGCAGTTCTTCTGTTTGCAGTGCGAATGTCATATTTTTATTTTAGCAGTTCTTCAGTTTGCAGTGCGAATGTCATATTTTTATTTTAACAGTTCTTCTGTTTGCAGTGCGAATGTAATATTTTTATTTTAGCAGTTCTTCAGTTTGCAGTGCGAATGTCATATTTTTAGCAGATCTTCAGTTTGCAATGCGAATGTCATATTTTTATTTTAGCAGTTCTTCAGTTTGCAATGCGAATGTCATATTTTTAGCAGTTCTTCAGTTTGCAATGCGAATGTCATATTTTTATTTTAGCAGTTCTTAAGTTTGCAGTGGGAATGTCATACTTTGAATTTTAGCAGTTCTTCAAGTTTGCAGTGCGAATGTCATATTTTTACCATTTCTTCAGTTTGCCGAGCGAATGTCATATTTTTAGCAGTTCTTCAGTTTGCAATGCGAATGTCATATTTTTAGCAGTGCTTCAGTTTGCAATGCGAATGTCATATTTTTAGCAGTTCTTCAGTTTGCAGTCCTAATGTCATATTTTTAGCAGTTCTTCAGTTTGCATTGCGAATGTCATATTTCTATTTTAGCAGTTTTTCAGTTTGCATTGCGAATGTCATATTTCTATTTTAGCAGTTCTTCAGTTTGCATTGCGAATGTCATATTTCTATTTTAGCAGTTCTTCAGTTTGCAGTGCGAATGTTATATTTTTATTTTAGCAGTTCTTCTGTTTGCAGTGCGAATGTCATATTTTTAGCAGTTCTTCAGTTTGCATTGCGAAAGTCATATTTTTAGCAGTTCTTCAGTTTGTAGTGTATATGTTATATTTTTAGCAGTACTTCTGTTTGCAGGGCGAATGTCATATTTTTATTTTAGCAGTTCTTCTGTTTGCAGTGCGAATGTTATATTTTTATTTTAGCAGTTCTTGTGTTTGCAGTGCGAATGTCATATTTTTATTTTAGCAGTTCTTCTGTTTGCAGTGCGAATGTCATATTTTTATTTTAGCAGTTCTTCAGTTTGCAGTGCGAATGTCATATTTTATTTTAGCAGTTCTTCTGTTTGTAGTGCGAATGTCATATTTTTAATTTACCAGTTCTTCAGTTTGCAGTGCGAATGTCATATTTTTAGCAGTTCTTCAGTTTGCAATGTGAATGTCATATTTTTTTTAGCAGTTCTTCAGTTTCCAGTGCGAATGTCATATTTTTATTTTAGCAGTTCTTCAGTTTGCAGTGCGAATGTCATATTTTTAGCAGTTCTTCAGTTTGCAGTGCTAATGTCATATTTTTAGCAGTTTTTCAGTTTGCAATGCGAATGTCATATTTTTAGCAGTGCTTCAGTTTGCAGTGCGAATGCCATATTTTTAGCAGTTCTTCAGTTTGCAGTGCAAATGTCATATTTTTAGCAGTTCTTCAGTTTGCAGTGCTAATGTCATATTTTAGCAGTTCTTCAGTTTGCAATGCGAGTGTCATATTTTTAGCAGTTCTTCAGTTTGCAGTGCTAATGTCATATTTTTAGCAGTTCTTCAGTTTGCAGTGCGAATGCATATATTTAGCAGTTCTTCAGTTTGCAGTGCTAATGTCATATTTCTATTTTAGCAGTTTTTCAGTTTGCATTGCGAATGTCATATTTCTATTTTAGCAGTTCTTCAGTTTGCATTACGAATGTCATATTTCTATTTTAGCAGTTCTTCAGTTTGCAATGCGAATGTCATATTTCTATTTTAGCAGTTCTTCAGTTTGCAATGCGAATGTCATATTTATGTTTTAGCAGTTCTTCAGTTTGCAGTGCTAATGTCATATTTTTAGCAGTTCTTCAGTTTGCAGTGCGAATGGCATATATTTAGCAGTTCTTCAGTTTGCATTGCGAATGTCATATTTCTATTTTAGCAGTTTTTCAGTTTGCATTGCGAATGTCATATTTCTATTTTAGCAGTTCTTCAGTTTGCATTACGAATGTCATATTTCTATTTTAGCAGTTCTTCAGTTTGCAATGCGAATGTCATATTTATGTTTTAGCAGTTCTTCTGTTTGCAGTGCGAATGTTATATTTTTATTTTAGCAGTTCTTCTGTTTGCAGTGCGAATGTTATATTTTTATTTTAGCAGTTCTTCTGTTTGCAGTGCGAATGTCATATTTTTATTTTAGCAGTTCTTCAGTTTGCAGTGCGAATGTCATATTTTTATTTTAACAGTTCTTCTGTTTGCAGTGCGAATGTAATATTTTTATTTTAGCAGTTCTTCAGTTTGCAGTGCGAATGTCATATTTTTAGCAGATCTTCAGTTTGCAATGCGAATGTCATATTTTATTTTAGCAGTTCTTCAGTTTGCAATGCGAATGTCATATTTTTAGCAGTTCTTCAGTTTGCAATGCGAATGTCATATTTTTATTTTAGCAGTTCTTAAGTTTGCAGTGGGAATGTCATACTTTGAATTTTAGCAGTTCTTCAAGTTTGCAGTGCGAATGTCATATTTTTACCATTTCTTCAGTTTGCCGAGCGAATGTCATATTTTTAGCAGTTCTTCAGTTTGCAATGCGAATGTCATATTTTTAGCAGTGCTTCAGTTTGCAATGCGAATGTCATATTTTTAGCAGTTCTTCAGTTTGCAGTCCTAATGTCATATTTTTAGCAGTTCTTCAGTTTGCATTGCGAATGTCATATTTCTATTTTAGCAGTTTTTCAGTTTGCATTGCGAATGTCATATTTCTATTTTAGCAGTTCTTCAGTTTGCATTGCGAATGTCATATTTCTATTTTAGCAGTTCTTCAGTTTGCAATGCGAATGTCATATTTCTGTTTTAGCAGTTCTTCAGTTTGCATTGCGAATGTCATATTTCTATTTTAGCAGTTCTTCAGTTTGCAGTGCTAATGCTTTTACATGACAGTCGATTACTGTCTCCTGCCCCCAAGATATTCAAACGCGTGGAAGGAATCCGACTACTGGAAATGAGTGCTAGATAAATTACGCTATCTGTATTTTCAGATGAGGTAGATATTTCAGTAATTCGGAAAGATGAGTTCTGTATTTATAACACCTGGTTTACTCCTTATCTGTTGTAAATGGATTTGCTGTCACATTCAGTGAGCGTTGAGAGTAGCTAACACAAAATACAGTGCCAGATTTTTCCAGAAAAAATAGCCATACCCTGTCTTTACCATGCTTAGAAAGTTGCTCGACATAGACACATAAATGATAGTACTTATTTCAATAATGATCGTGTTCGACAAACAGTGGTCATTGATCTCCACAATTCCCTGCCTAAAGTAAAGATACAATTCTGCTATTGACTTTCTCTCATGTCACAATGTCTGATTGCCGATTATTGTGCTTTTCGGTTGTTCTTTTTTCTTTCAGTAATTGTCTCTGTTATCACCATGTTTTTCAACAATTTCTCACAATATGATTATATCTATTTATATTTTAGAATAATACGTGTTATTTTCTGTCTGCTGATTGTACGAGCTTTTCTTTTCTCACATATAGACTATAAGTTGTCATTTTTTTAAAACTGTTAGAGGACTCGTAACATTCTTCTGTAAATATGAACCTCACATTATTTATATGTGTCTTATGTGTTTGTTTCCTATTGCTGTTTTCTCTTGCATTGCATTAAGTGAAGTCTATTTATTTTTATCTTTTAGACTCATAAAACCAGATCAGTAGGTAATTTTGAATGCCCTTTTACCATATGTTTTAATAATATTTCTACAATCATCAAATAAGTATGCCTGCCGCGGTGATTCTAGCAACAGACTAACCTGTCTATAGCTCGTTTCAAATCACGTGCCCAACTTCAAAACGCTATTACTCAGTAACCGTTTGTTAAAAACTGTTGAAATTTTCCAAATGTTATTAGAATGCAAAAGACAATTAAAATGTATATTTAACAAATATATTGCAGCTGCAGTTTTCTTAAAGCGGCGAATTTCTTTGATGTTTGTCAAAATTGTAAATTGTGAACCCCTAAATAATAGAAATTACCGTAGTTGCTGGCCTATGATTAATTTTCACTAGGTAAAGGCGTGGTCGTAATGGGGAAATAACCTAATAAGACAAAACACCAGGAGAATTATTGTCTTCTCAGTTCGAGGACGGACGATAATATCAAGGTATACCTGTATGTCCAATTTTCATAGTTGTGTGGTCCTGAAAAGGACCGTTTGTTGAAATAATTTAAGGTAATATAGGGGCCAACATTGTGGGGGCTACATACTTTCATTCTGAATCAGACGAGTCTAAAAGATTAATAACTGTTTGGGGTTGAACATTCCACAAACCATCATTTTTCCAATATTCCTCTTCCTGTTTTAAGACGTGGTCTTCACATTTAGCCCAATAATCTTTGTCTATATTCAATAAAGCGAGATTAGCAAGAGTCTTTACATCGCATATTTTGAATGTTGTATTTTCATCTGCCACTTGTCCTTTTAATTTTGCCCAGGTTAGTTCTATTGGATTTAAATGAGCATGGTAAGGTGGCATCCTCAAACTTATATGACCGTGCTCTTGGATAATCTTATCTATTTGAAAAATCTTTGTCCTTTGTTTTTGCTTTACTAGAGATAGTAATTCAGGTTTTAAGTACATGTTATTAAATTGTATGTGCTCCTTTGTGAGCCATATCTTAATAGCATCTTTTGTACTGGATGACGTCGGGACTTTATCTTCAAGTGCAACAATGTTGTGGTACGCTGCATTGTCCATTATTAGGCAAGATGGTCGATCTAGTGATGGGAGAACAGAATTTTCAATCCAATGTCTAAATATGTGACCATTCATCTCAGAGTGATAATCCCGATTGTCTATGGATTTTAAAAGAAAAATGAGCTCTGCATTCTGTATTAGTCCATGTTGTCGACTACCTGCATGAGCAATTATCAAGCGCTGTCCTTTGCTGCTAGGTATTAATCTCTTAATCTTTCCATCTGATGACTGCCATTCCCTTTGGTTAGTGTGGTGAGCATTTATCCATGTTTCATCCAAGTACACAATATCATAACCTTGCTTGCGCACCTCTTTTACTTCACGTAAGTACTTGCTTCTCATGACTACTATATGTGGCTTCTCACAGATGATGTTTCGTCCATTGGAATACTTTCTGAATGTAAAGCCTGCAGCTCTCACATTCCTCCATAATGTAGACTTTGATATTTCAATACTGTTGTTCTTTTTCAGCGAAACTTTTAATTTTCTTATTGTAACAGTTTCATTCATACCCAACATTTTGCGAATTTCACTTCTAATAAGTTCACTGTCGAAATTATCCAACATTTTTGCTCTTCCTTGTGATTTTGTATATTTTGAACATTGACGGTCACGTGCTTGAATCCAGCGATTAAATGACCGTTTAGATAAATCCAGAATGTGTCTTGTCCTATTCTCAGGGTTTTCTAAAGAATGGAATAATCTTCCTCGTTTAGCCTCTTTGCAAAAATAGTCATACATTTTTATTGCGATGTTTTGTAAACTGCAGAATTTCATTTTAAGACTCATGATAAATGTTATTGTTCCACGTCTACACATATGAATGAACGGAAATGGAACGCACAATTTCTCGTGTTTTTTACAAGTGTCTAATTGTGTCAAAAAACCACGGTAAAGCGTGCAAACACGTAAATTTTACCGTGTATGGATTTTTACTCGCTATTTTTAACTTAATATACTGTAAACATTAAGTTTTGACTACATCAATGGGTCGTTATAAATTTATATAAATCAAATAAGCAACAATAATAACCAAATGTTTTTATTAAAAATGAAATTAATTCCCTGTTGGGTTCTAATCATTATAACTTTACATGCAAATTTTGAACAACTTACAACAAGCGGTTAAAAAGCTATCGATTTTAAAAGTTGGGCACGAGTTATGAAACAAGCTATAGTCTGGCCAAGCGAGTAGGGATCGAAGAGGGAAGACAACCCGGTACTCAAAAATGTCGTGCTGAAGTCGGATTAGTTGGGCCGAAAGGCGCAAATATCACAGTTATACTGCAAACCATAACACAACGCAGACACACCCACTTAACGTCCTTTTAAGGGCGGATGATGAAGAGGAATTCTCTAATCTACTAGAATACTTTAGTCATCGGGCGAACGTAAGCAAGCATATATATATATATATATATATATATATATATATATATATATATATATAGAGAGAGAGAGAGAGAGAGAGAGAGAGATTGACATAGTTTGTAACACATGTTCCTTTAATGTAATAACAATTACTTCTGATGTAATCTCTATCAGAAGTACTGCCAGTAAATTTACTGACATTATCCGTTAAATGTTATATTTTGTTTATTGCATTAACGAAAAGATAGAGTTAAACAAAACCTGATTGGTTGAACGTTTCAGTGAAAGTGCATACAGCAATAAAAGTAAAGTACCCCCGTCACGCCAAGTGGCGTATAGGGAAATATGGTGTTAGTGACCCTATATTTTACAGACCTTCAGCACATGATTTTTGGGGTAATGTGGTCAGTATTACGCCCGTGCGGGTTTACTTTCCCAGAAAAAAATCAGGTACCCATTTAAGGCTGGGTGAACCCGGAAGCCCGTCGGTTGGGATCGAACCCTACCCCATGTCCGTGGTAGTCCAGTTCACTAACCACTGAGCTATCGCGGCTACCATACAGCAATAAGCTCAGCCGATTTTTCTTCTAGTTCTAGAATTGTATCTCAGGTACGTTCACATCTAGTTCTAGAAGTGTATCTTAGGTACTTTCATATCTAGTTCTAGAATTGTATCTTAGGTACTTTCATATCTAGTTCTAGAATTGTATCTTAGGTAATTTCACATACAGTTCTAGAAATGTATCTTAGGTAATTTCATCTAGTTCTAGAAGTGTATCTTAGGTACTTTCATATCTAGTTCTAGAATTGTATCTTAGGTAATTTCACATCTAGTTCTAGAAGTGTATCTTAGGTAATTTCATCTAGTTCTAGAAGTGTATCTTAGGTACTTTCATATCTAGTTCTAGAAGTGTATCTTAGGTAATTTCATCTAGTTCTAGAAGTGTATCTTAGGTACTGTCATATCTAGTTCTAGGTGTGTATCTTAGGTACTTTCATATCTAGTTCTAGAAGTGTATCTTAGGTACTTTCATATCCAGTTCTAGAAGTGTAACTTAGGTACTTTCATCTAGTTCTAGAAGTGTATCTTAGGTACTTTCATATCTAGTTCTAGAAGTGTATCATAGGTACTTTCATATCTAGTTCTAGAAGTGTATCTTAAGTACTTTCATCTAGTTCTAAAGTGTATCTCAGGTACTTTCATATCTAGTTCTAGAAGTGTATCTTAGGTAATTTCATCTAGTTCTAGAAGTGTATCATAGGTAATTTCATCTAGTTCTAGAAGTGTATCTTAGGTACTTCCATATCTAGTTCTAGATGTGTATCTTAAGTACTTTAATATCTAGTTCTAGAAGTGTATCTGAGGTACTTTCATCTAGTTCTAGAAGTGTATCTTAGATATATTCACCTAGTTATAGAAGTGTATCGCAGGTAATTTCATCTAGTTCTAGAAGTGTATCTTAGATATATTCATCTAGTTCTAGAAGTGTACTTCAGGTACATTCATCTAGTTCTAGAAGTGTATCTCATGTACTTTCATGTTTTAGATGCTTTCATATCTAGTTATAGAAGTGTAT